>VXAC01008314.1:0-224171 GCA_013399225.1 Rhipidura dahli | reverse complement strand
CGGGCCGCGGTTCCACCGGGTCCCGAGGCGTCCCGCTCCGAGAGGCCTCTCCCGGCCGCCGCCGCCGCCAACTTCGCCCGCGCGAGGTTGGGGGGCCGCGACCTTCGCCGCGGGCCCGGCGGGGGCTCCGGCCGGCCAGGGAAATCCCGGCGTCCGGCCGAGGAAGGGGGTTCCCGAGGATCCCTGGCGGAGGAGCGAGAACGTGTCCGTATTAATCGGAGATGGAGAGAGGCAGACAATGCGGGTGGGGGATCGCGGTGTGTGAGAGAATGACGGGAGCGGGGATAAAGGCGGCAGCGCTGTCACACGCAGCGCCGGTGTGCGCGCTGCCTTCCCCTGCTCACGCACCGGGTGTTAGATACAAAAGGAGGCCCGATCTCCAAATCACTGATGGTGTGCGGCTTGGCTGAGATGGGGATGACAGCTGCCAGCCTGGAAACCACGCAGCTAACTTTATGTAGGATTGGGGGAGAGAAATTGCAGGCTGGGGAGAAACTGGAGTGCTTAGGAGAAAATGAATCCGCGAACCAAATTTTCTTCACTGCTTGACATGCATTTGACAGGCTGTCAAATATTTCTTCTGTAGCAATTGCTAATGGTATGTGTAATAGCTTGCAGATTTTACTTTTGCTTTTTTACATAGGCATTCTTAAAAACCTGTAACTTCATCTTTAATTTCTCACAAGTTTATGCGTGAATAAATCGTGATCTTTAAACATCACTGGATAGAAACAAAAAGTCTTTTTGCTCTAAAGATAAATGTTATTTAATGATTCTAAACAACACTTAAATATTTGTGAATCTTAAAAAGCCTGAGCTCTTGGTTTTAATCCCTGGTTTTGATGCTACCAGGTTTCAGAGTAGGTCAGGGTCCAACTCACCTCACTGTTGTTTGTAGTTAGGTTGCTTTTCCTAGACCAGTCTGTGCTCTGGCATTTTTAAGATGCCTCTTGAAACAGGAGAGGTTTTGAGTGCATATGATGAGGAAAATAGGTCATTTTAAAGACAGAATTTCTGCCTAACTGCATAATCCATATCCTTACACAGGGAAAAGGAAAGATAAAACAGGTCCAAGACCTGAAGCATGTTAGTGTGGAGAGTATTTTTTTCCCTTGATAATACATTTTACAGAATCCTGCTTCCCGGGAGGCCTGGCCATTCCTACAGGACTGATTTATTTTCTCCCTAAGTTCTACATTCAAATTTGGCATAGACCATCTTCATTTAGAGTGACAAGCTGAGAGATGATGCTGTACTAGGAGTTCTTCCACTTACTCCTTGCTCTGTTTTGATTTGGAGTAAGATCCAGGGCTTTGAACTTGAAAGGACCCCAGTGGGCTTTTTTTTTTTTTTCTTTTTATGTTGATAGGCCCTTGGAAAACATTTAGCATGTTATTATCACACTTTGCTCCAAGTGAGAGAGCTCATTTGTTTTTGCTTTAATGTTACCTGTTCTGTTGCCATATTGATATAAAATATGAGTCCCCTTCAGTCTTCACAATGCTTTCTCGTTTTTTTTTTAATTTTTTTTTTCCTTTTTACCACAGCATCACCTCTTAATACTACTATTTGATACAGGGAGCTTCAAAATGTGCAGTAATTAATATATGGAGAAAGCTGCAGAAGTGCTGTTAAGTAGTGACTGTCCTGAAAAATCAAGTGACTCCTTGATCTGAGCTTCAAGTCAGAAATTTCGACTTCATAAATATAATTTTACTAAAAGTGCAGTAGCTGCGTATCAGAACTTGTAATGCAGTGAAATCAGAATGATTCATAAACAGGGTTGAGGCACACACATATATGCTGGAAATGCCAGTTCAATTTTATCAGTAGCATTGCTGCTTATTAATATTCTGTCAGTGTAGATCAGGATCTAGATAGCTTAATAAATTCTCATACACATACTCATACAAGTTAGGATCTTGGAATGTCTCTTGTCTCTGTGATGTTTCTTTCCTCTCTCACTCTATAGGCTTTTTTGAGTCTGTGCTGCAGCCAGTGGTCAGTCAGGGTTTTGTTCTGTCTGTATTCTGAATGATAGTAGTTTCTCAAAATCAGATTTTGGGATCATAAATCTGCATTGTATGCTTCCAGTAATGGATTTGTGTTCTGTGCCTAAGGAATAATGACTTACAACACGAGGCATGTATCAGTGCAGTCCCTGTGTGTTCAGGATACAGGACAATGTTGAATTTTTATAATCAAGTATTTGATACAATATGCTTAATAATCAGTGTAGATGTGTTGAGGAGGTGAAATGTTTTTGGAAACCATCCTTCTCCTGAAATATTGCTCTGCTCTTAAGTAGTCGACAAAATGTGAGGAAATAGTTTTTTCCAGTTTGGTTTGGTGCATTTTCTGGCATTCTGTTTTACAGTTCTTACTAGGTTTTCTGTGTAATTTGTTATCATACTTATTCATGAAGCAACTGTAAGAATGGTAAAACACTTCAAAGAAAAGAGGAAAAAATAACTGTAGAACACAAATAATCAGAGGTTTCCTAAGCACATCTACTCATCATCTGAATATACTTCTTAACTAGTGTTTTTGAGAATGTAGGTTAATATTGTACCTTGATGGCAATTATTGGTCCTTTCTCAAATAAGCTGAAATGGTGTTGCCCTCTTCACTCGGATGTCTGGGAGCTGGTGACACTGAAGAGAGTTCACAGAGGACAAGGTTATACTTAGTTTTGTAGTTGTATTAGGATTCATCTTTTGAAATGGATACTAGGCCAAGCTTTTGTTTAGGATGAACTGAGGTGATTAAGGTTTTTCTGGTAAGTTTATTTAGGAAGATGGGTAACTTGGAATTTTTCCCCAAAGCAAATTGTTCTCTGCAAACTAAATATGAGGAGTTTGTTGGGAGAAAAATTCTGTATGGCCTGCACTTTGAGAAACAACTACATGGAGTATTTGGGATGTAAATAATTAATGGCTTTAATATTTGAAAAAGATGTGTCCAGCTTCTATTACAGTGGGTGTTAGGTATATTTTTCTGCTTATCCACCTCTTTCAGGGCTGGAGACTTTGTGCTTTGTGGAAGAAGTTTGACACAGTTTCATAGATAAATTAATCTTAGTAAATTCTTCTTAGTATATTTCTTAATTTTATGTTGGGTTAGGAAGTGGGTGTAACCATGACAAATAGCTTTTTCTTGGCTGTTATGAAACCTCACAGGAGCAGTTTAACTTGCTGCTCTCTGGTAGGAGAAGAGGAGTCTTTCACCTTACATAAATGGCTTTCCATACATGAGCTAACCTTCAGGGACAGGATTCATCTCAAAGCTTTGACTTTGTTTTTACCTTGTACTAAGAAAATTCTTGTCAGCTAAACCATTTAAGTCCTAGAGTAAGACGTAATTTTTGAAGTGGTCATTGACACAATGTTAATGTGGTCTTTCTCTCCTCCTGAAGATGAGATGTAATGAATTTGGTTAAATAGAGGGTGTTCTAAATTTGAGTGTTCAGAAGTGTCATGTAGTAAGTTTTCTGGCAGTAACATCTTTGAAACCAGTAGCACACCTGAGAAAAGTTAATTTGAAGCTTCAGTGAGTCTGTATGTAGAGTCAGCTTTGGGGAAAGGAAGGATGATCTCGTTCTTACGTGACTTTGTTTTCCCTTAATAATACATTCAGTGCCTGTCTCTGTTATTTGAATGTTTAGGCTGTGCCTGAACTGAAAATGTAAGTAGTGTGCTTTGCATTGCCTGCATTGTTTACACTCTCTGATAATCACTTTATTTGGAAAAAAATACCTAGCAAGAGCATACCTTTTTAATCTGCACATCAATTTAAGGTACTGTGCAAACAATCAGTGGATGTGGCTGCTGCTCTGGCAAATGCCGCCCCCCCTTGCATTTACTGATGAGCAAATCTGTTAAAAATCTCAAGCAGATGTTGCTGGAAGGATCTTGCATAGGGTGTGGTATGGCTGTACAGGGAGCCAGCAGGGATGTGGAGCTGGTGTCCTGGCCCCTGTGCTCTCTGCAGGAGCCATGCACAGAGAGGGAGAGATAATGCAAGCGTTTGTTTAGCCCTGAACCCCCTCTGCTATGTCCAGAGGTGCTCTGGGAGAGTACCTGTCCTCTGGGGTGCAGGAAGGCAGCCTGAGCACAAACTTCTCTGCTGTTACTTGTGTGTGATCTGCATTGCTGCTCCAGGTTGGGGAAAAGAAGGGATTGACTGATGCATTCTTAAATAGAGAACTTGCAAGTTGTGTCTAGATAATACAGTACTTATTTTAGCTTAAGTGATTTATTTTGGTGTACTTTAAACTGTTCCTAATCTACTTTAGCAAAAGTGCAGGTAGCCTGCCTCAAACAGGAATAGATGGTTTAATTACTGGGAAGCCATAACTGGTGTAGTACTTAATTCCCTGAGTTGCAGCTGCTTAGAGAAACTTCAGTAACGGGTGAAGTGTTGAACTTGCTTTTAGGATTAGTTTCTTGAAAATATAGCCAAATTTAGATTTACCTCTTTCAGAAGAGAATGAAGGAATAGTATGACTGTCATGACATTATTATTATTATTGTTATTAATATTATTATTATCATCATCATCAGACTCTTAGTTGGAAACACTTTCAGAAATAAAATGTTTGGCTGTCTCAAAAGGTTTGCGCCACCACGATGGTAATATAGAGTATTACAGGATTCATACATGCAGCAGTGCATTAAGATTTGATCTTACTTAGTATTGTTACTTAAGAACAATAATTTGGGAAGTTGAGCATCAGAATTTACACACAAGTGTTATTTCATCTCTGGTTGAATATGGAAGGTTGCTTGTACATAGGTTGGTATTCTGGGCCATTTTGGACTTTGCTCTTCCAGGATCCTTGCTACACCCCAGATCCTGCTTTTTAGAGAGTACATATGTAATTGTCTGTGAATGTTCTTGCTGGAACTTTCTTGAGATGTTGTAAGTCAAAGTAATTGCTCTCTTCTGAAGGCGGAGGTTTGTTTTCCCCACCTCATACGTTGCACTAGCTGTAAGTTTCTGATCCCATAGGAAACTGACTTAATTTGCTAAAATGATATAAAGATAGCCCCGCTAAAGTGAAGTAAATGCAATTTAGTACATTATGAAGTTGAACTGGTTTATCTCCTTGTTGGGTGTGCGTCAGAGTATTTTGAAGAGTGCTGCAGGAGGGAGAGTTGGTAGTGTAGAACAGGGAAGAGGAAGCAGGGTTGAGTTCCTTCCATTTTGAAAGCAACAAGTTTATTTTGGCTACTGTAATGTGAAACTGTACTGTGAATGTGATCTGGGCTGAGAGTATTTGTGACCTGTCACAAGGAATTTAGTAAAACAGTAATTGGGGCACAAATGTTGCTTCTTTTTTCCTTCTCAAATCATATATAAGGTTTATTTATTGGACCAATGATAAAGTAAGACTAATGGACTGAGATAACAGTAGCTGTATTTTAAGGTTGGCATTGCAAGTCAGAGCTGTCAGAAAACAACTTTTTTAATTCTAAGAACAGTGAGGTATCAGTCAATAGCATTTATGCGCTAAATATTTGTAAAAGTTAAAAACTGTAAACAATAAAATACATTTGAGGTAATTTTTGGTATAGTATCTATTTATGAAATATTCTAATTGCTATGTAGGGTGTTTTGTAAAATTTCTGATTAAATCATAAAATAGATGTGAAGGGTATGACTCTTTCTTTCTTAAACTATCTAAAGCAGATAACTGTTCAATACACCATTATATTTACATGGAAAATGACTTGATACTTGAGGAAAAAAAACCAAGGGATGTACCTAAGCTTGGCAAACTGCATTGTGTTGTAGCTGCCTTTTCGCAGTTGTGGCACTGTTAATCATTTGTGACTTAAATAGGCAGTATTATGTATTTGAAGCTTAGATAAAGAAGAGAAAGGGGGTTCAAGGTATTTTATTTTGGTGATTACACTAGCAGCAATCTAATTTACAGTTAAATTTGCAAAATGCTGAGTGTAAAAGCTGCTGTTTTTTCTTTCTCTGCATCAACAGCCATTTATTCAGGAAAAAAAAACATATACAAAAAAACTACTTGTGCTTTTCAGCTGTACAGACTTTTTTAAGAGCTTGAATTCATTGAAGTCCACTAAGGATTTGGCTCTGAGAAACAACTCTACACAGGAGACTACAGTAGTTGGCATCTGTATGTGCCCCAGGGAAAACAAGAAGACAAGGCCTGGTTGCAGTAGTTAGAGGATTTTAAATTGAGAGGAACAATTTGGAGAAAAAAAAAAGGTAGAAATAGATGCACAAATCTAATTTTCATGGTGCACACATGTATTTTGTTCAGAACCTTAAGCCTGACAGTTTAAGTGAGGATGACACAGCATTAGTTACTCCACTACAGGAATAATTACCTGAACTTCAGATCTTATTTGCTCTTTCTGGCACAGAACTATTTTGACAATAAATTCTCTGCTCTATTTCTAAAAGTCTTTCTGTGCTTAAAAAATGCAGTCAACCAACATTGCTTCCTTTTCTCGTAGCCTTCCCCTCCATTGAAATTAGTATTTTGCTTCAATTTAAAGAATTTTTTTTTGTTTTATATGAGAGAGAGCAAATACTTGCTGATGCAAAGGTATGAGGTGTGGCAATTCTGAACAGTTTAAAAATACTGTAAACTTAGTAGAAAAGTCTAAGGTGGGAGCACTGGTCATCTGCATTTACGTAAAACTGCCAGTTTGGTTCCAGGTGAGGAGTGATGTAACAATTAATTTGCTGTCTTTGAAAATTTGGCTTAATCTCACAAATCTCACTGCTACACCCAACACTTGTCAGGAGAATTTCTCATTCTCAGTATGCTTCACCCAGTCTTTCAGCAAATCCTTGCTGCTGCACTTCAAAGTGCAATGTTTTACAGTAGCAATCCATGTTGGTACAGTGAAATTTTGAATATTTGACATCCCAACTTGATTATTTTGTTGCAGTTTTAAAAATTATTTTTAGTGTAGCATCTTATTTGTCTTACTGGCTAGTTTTTGTGATCCCAAACCAGTTGCTGTTGAGTTGATTTCTCAAATTGCTTACATCCACAGTGGAGATGAAATGTGTATTTTCTGTAATGTTGATTTGGACAGCTTTTCATCATTAAACTGGTTTCTACCTTTAATCAGAAAAGATGCCCAAAGATATTTTGGTCTCATCTTTCTGATTCAGTTTTTACTAAAGAGTAAAGAGTGTGCAATAAAAAATTTTGAAAACATTTCCGTGGTTGGTTCTATTTTGGACATTAACTGCGTTGGGATTTCTTGCTATCATTGTTGTTCTGTTGCCAGCCATGAGGTCTGCCAGTTTAATTTGTGACAACAGTAGTGTAACTCAGCAGATGAAGGTACCAAGGCTGCTTGGAGGCTTCAGTAATCTTATGACATTTGTCTTCAGTAAAAAAAAAGCCCCCCCAAAAAATCCGCATTCAAGAGAGTGTGTTTTTTGTTTGTCAACTGAATCAGTTCAAAATATCTTGAATAACTGAGGGTGATTATACCCATGCAGCTGTAGTTTGTCTATTCATTAGAAGATAGCCCAGAAAGAAACTGCTCTGTACCCAGGTCTTGCTGGTGTTAATTTCTGCAGCATGCTTGCCATTATCTCTAGTTAAGCTGGATACTAATTTTGTCTTTTTCTATGCACTATAGAAGTAGTAGGTGATTAGTTTAATCTAAACCTGCGATAAAGCAGCATTTTTAAAATTTGCTTACAGTCTTTCAGTATGCTTCATTCTCTATTATCCATTATGTTTCCTCAACCTCTCACCTTGTTCATCTTTGGGATGGAGTATCTCTCTATATATGTAGGTAGTTCTGATACAGTGAAATGGATGTTGATTGGGATCTCTGAATTCTACTAAAAATTGTAATTTCACTATGTAGGTGTCATTATGGAGTCTGACATTGACTTAATACAGACAAATGTTTGTCCTACAGCATTTTAACCAAAAACTTAATTGGAGAATAAATATTTGTCTATGTGAATAAAGTTGAATGCACAACTTACTCTGTTGTTGTTTGAAGGCATAGGGGTTTGTCACTTCCTGCAGTAAGGGTGGTATAATTTTAATTTCTTGCTCATTTTGCAAAATTAATTTTCTTAAATGTGTCTCTCTGTTTATTCTTTCATTATGGTATGAAATTTTTGCTGTTCTTTATCCAGCCTGAAAATGGTCGGAGATGCATTTTTTGTCTCTCTCCAGTAAATATCAAGAGCTGTTCTTGTAAAGAGAATTTATGGCTTTTAATCCATTTCATATTTTTTAGTATGAGTGAGTTATTGTCTGATCTTTAATGAAGATCTTGCTTAGGTTGTTGGAACTCTTTTCTTCAGCTTTGACCACAATATATTATTAACAGAGGTTTTTATTTTCTCATTTTCCATTTTTTAAGCCATTGTTCACACAATTCACTGACTTTGACAAAATGTATCTGTCTCTAGGGCAGTAATTTAGAGGTACTTAATTAAACCTTCAAATGATACAGATCATAGCATCTTGTCATTGTGGGGCAGATTGGGTAGGCAGAAGGAAGTCTGGCAAGGAGTGCCCTGCTCCTCATGAGAAGGCTGGGGAATAAAAGGCTGTTTCGCTGCAATGGCCAAAGTTTGTTTTTTTCTCTTGTGGTGCAGAATCTGTATCTGGCAAGATTGTTACCTGGAATAATATGGCCCTTGGCAAAACGTGGAGCCAGGAGGTACTCATTGTGCTGCTTCATGAGTTCTTGTAGGGCAAAAAAAAACACTGCTTGCACTTAGGGATGTACCTGGAGTTTCATGGCTGGGGCGCAGGCAGATGGAAAAAAGAATCTTCTTTCTGGCAGTACAAAAAAGTATTTGGATGAGCTGTGCACCTCAAAGCTGGGGTGTATTGTGAGTTATTTTGCCTGCATTGTGTATTGGACAAAGTGATTTGGCTGCTTGTTTTTCTGGCGTGGTGCTTGCTCTCTACTCTTTATTCCAGGCCTCAGTCCATTCCTATCTAAATCAAAGATGCAGTGTCTGAGAGAAAGGTTTTGAAGATGTGTTTTAGTGGAAGACAGAGCAGTGTGAGGAGGAGGTCTGGTATTTAAAAGACAGTTTTTAGCAAGTTTGAAAAAGTGACATACAGATAACACTGTGATGTCAGAGTTTTTGTTGAATACTTCAAAGCTTGGAATTGGAGGAATTGGCAAGTAAAGGACTGGACATGCTAAGTGATCTTTCCCTGTTGCTAAAACTAATTCAGAATGAGAATAAGGTCGTTGGACTTTATAGGAAAGCAATTAGAATTCAGTCCTTGTTTGTGCATTGTTTTTAATAAAATCACTTGTACAAAACATACAGTTGCTTTTCTCCAGTCAAGACACAAAGTATTTAATAATGTGACAGTTCTTACTTTTAAAAATATTTTTATAGCATTTGAATGCTCCAATCAAAGGCTATTTTCCAACTTTGCGCAAAGTGATCACAGCTCCCAAAAGCTTAGAGGAGAGGAAAACGGTGAAGAGATTATTTGGGTTCTCGCAGTAGCCTCAGCTGGGCCCAGAACCTGGCTCTCCAGGCTTTGAGCTGGTATGCTGGTAAATTCACAGCCTCATTGGTGGCTCGTAATTAACTCCTGAAAGAGCATTAACAATCTTACCATAATGGGACACAGAAAGGTTCTATGATTTTCAGTGACTGGATTTTTATTTTGATAGCATTTTTAAAATGGAATCACTGCAGCAATGTTCTGACTGTAAAAATAGGATTTTTTTCCTTTTTTTGCCATAATGGGTTTTCAAAATTTTCACTCATTCTAGTTAAACAAGTATACAGCTTCCTAGCTGTATTTTGATAGCTAGCATTTGTTTGTTCTACTGTGTAGTAACACTGGCTCATGTTATTATCACGTGTGTATTTTTCAAGTATCCTTGAATTTAGAACCATGGGTTTCTAAATTCCTATTATTCATGTTTTACTATCACAAGAGGATATACTTCCTAAAATGATGGATAGTCAAATAGCTTACAGCCTTAATTGTTCTATGATTCAGAATTCACCCAGCTGAGTCGGTTGATTAGCTGTTGTGGTCTTCTGGCTAAAGAAATAGCTTTCTGCTAAATGTTAAACAAAACAGCTGCAAGGAGTTTGTGCAGTTGAACAGAATGTGGGACCACAAAACGATGATTTGATGCATTCTGCACCAGAGAACAGATTTCTGTCTTACATTGCCTGGATTTGCAAACTATACATTTGGAAATCGGCTGCCATAAAAGGGCCTCAGATTGAGGCTGACTTGTTCTCCTGTAGTGCGGTTTTTTCCCCCTGGAAACAACTCTAGGTGTTTAGCCAACTTTTACCTGTAGATCTACTTCACTACCAAATCCTCTAGATCATGCGCTAAATAATATGTAGGCGTGCTATACCTCCTCTGTGGCAGTCCTGTCAGGATCATACTGTTTGTGATTTCTTCCTGTTCCCATTCAGACTGTTAACTACAACTTTTTTTTTTTTCAGAAAAGGGGCCATGCTGTTTCGTAGCTTATGGATGTTTGCTTATTTATAAAGCTTGATTGACTTTGTATTCCTCTTGAGCTAGGCTATGGCCATCCTTTGCATTGTGGTGTGGGGTTATGGTTTTGGGGTGGTTTTTGTTTTCAGAAGGGGATGTTTTCACTGTCACTTAAATGATAAATGTGAAGAAATGGTGTAAGTAGATTCTGAGCTAAAGGAACGCAACTTAAAAATTCATTGCTAGTTAGAGGCGTTTCACAAATTCTACAGGTGTCTGCCCCAGTCTTGTTGTTCCTGCTAAAGAAACAGAATACTTCCAGTTGGATATTTAAGTACCCATGAATTTTTTTACTGAATGACTAAGTCTCTGACTCTTTCCTGACTCATTGGTGTAACTTTTTTCCTGTGCCACTGACCTTAGAGGGATTCTGTATAGTAAAACATGAGCTCCTAGCTTTTCAGTGGCAAATCCCCTCCTTCTGCTGCTGTGCCTTCAAGTCAAATGTGTGGAGATCACATCCTGAAAGCATTAAGTCCTCAGTATCAATTGCAGAATGGCTGAAGTTGGAAGGGACCTCTGGATATCATCTGGTCCCATTCCCAGGCAGGGCCATCTACAGCTGGTTGTCCAGGAATCTGTTCAGATGGCTTTTCAATAACTCTCTAGGGCTGAGACTCTAAAACCTCCCAGAGAACCTTGTGTGAGTAATTTGTCACTTTCTCAGCAAAGGAAATGTTTCCTGATGTTCAGACAAAACCTCTTGTGTTTTGGTATGTGTGTACTGCCTCTGGTCCTGTCACTGGGTGCCACTGGAAAGAACCTGGCTCTGTCCTGTTTACTACCCTTGCTTTAGGTGTTCATATATGTTGATAAGATCCCCCCCCCACCCTGAGCTTTCTCTTCCCTAGGCTGAAGTCCCAACTCTCTCAGCCTTTCCTCTTTTGAGAGATGCTCTAGTCCCTTAATCATTTTTGTGTCCCTTTGCTAGACTCTGTCCAGTATGTTCATGTCTCTCTTGTAGTGGGGAGCACAGAACTCCAGATGTGGCCTCATGAGTGCTGAATAAAGAGGAGGATTGTCTGCCTCAGCATGCTGGCAGTACTTTCTCTACCGTAGCCAGAATGCCATTTTCCTTCTTTGCGCAAGGCATGTTGGCTCATGTTCAGCTTGGTGTCCACCAGGACTTCATGTCTTTTTCTGCCACTCTGTTCTCCAGCTGGGCAGTCTCTGGCATGTGCTTGTTCTTGTGCATGTGGTTGTTCCTCCCGAGGTGCAGGGATTTGTGCCTTGCCTCCCCTTTGTGGTCTTGAGGTTGCTGTGCTTTGTACTGCATGCAGTGTGACATCCGGCATGTCCACCAGTCTGTGCTGTTTGGTGTCATCAGCAAACTTGCTGAGGGTACTCACTGCCCCATCATCTGGATTGTTAAAGAGGATGTTCAGCAGGACTGGACCCAGTTTTGACTCGTGGGACACACGGCTTGTCACTGGCCTCCAGTCATACCTCGTGATGTTAATCACCACCCTCTGGACCCAGATGTTCAGACATTTTTGGTTCACCTCACTGTCTGCTCATCCAGGCTGAACATCAACAGTTTCTATGTGAGAATGTTGTGGAGGACAGCATTCAAATCCTTGCTAGACAGTATCACAGAATCACAGAATTACCAGGTTGGAAGAGACCTTCAAGATCATCGAGTCCAACCTCTGTCCTAACACCTCAACTAAACTAAACCATGGCACTGAGTGCCACATCCAATCTCTTTTTAAACACGTCCAGGGATGGTGACTCCACCACCTCCCCAGGCAGACCATTCCAATATTTTATCACTCTTTCTGTAAAAAAGTTTCTCCTAATATCTAATCTATATTTTCCTTGGCGCAACTTAAGACTGTGTCCTCTTGTTCTGTCAGTTGTTGCTCGGAAAAAGAGACCAACCCCCACCTCAATACAACCACCTTTCAGGAAGTTGTAGAGAGTTGTAGAGAGTAGAGAGTATCTACTGCTCTCCCCTTGTTCTTCTATACAGTGATATGAAATCTTCTTTTTTTTCCCTCAAAACTAGAACTAAAATGTAGGGTGAAGAAAATGGTTAAGTAATTTTACCTGCATCTGCAGTGTGTATTTAACTCTGAATATTAGCTCTTGATGGGTATCTATGTTTAACCTTCTGATGTTGTTGCTACTACCCTATTTTTGCTAATTTTTCTTGTCATGCTTTAGTCTTCTTGTGGGCTAGCTTATACCTAACATAGGTCATTATCTACATCAGTGTTGTATCATTAAATAGTGATGGTCTACAGTTAGAGAATTTTCATTCCACGATCACTGTATTACCTGAGGACTTTTCAGTGATGTTGCAGAAAGCTGTTTTCAGGACATTAATTTGTTAGATGTTTGCCATATTGGCATTTTACTGCAGATTACAAATTCAGCACAGTGTGTTACCTTTGTTCCAGAGGGAACTGTTTAGTGGTCAGAACTACCTTTATCAATCAAACTGAAAATCTGGCAAAATAGGAAATAAAGTTTGGGAGCCATGTTCTGTAAACCTTTGTTGGCTGATACCATGAAATACAAGAACAGCTGTTCAAGTCAGACAAGAAGTCCATCTTACTTTCCTCCTGTTTGTGGCAGAGACGAGTGCTAGATTGACAGAACAGTGTTAGAATAGGGCAAACATACAGGGATGATTTTCCAGCTTCTAAGAATTTGCAGCTTGGAGATTTCCTGATCAGTAGGTGTTGGTTTAGTGTGTAATAACTAAATAGTCCTAATTTATAATTCTTGAAATGTGGAGAGGACACTGTGTAAGCCATGGTCCCCCGATTAGTGACTGAGTAAAGCAATGAGTCTTATAGTCACCTAGTTCGTTTCAGTCATCTGTGTATTACAGTCTAAACACGTTATCCCACTACCCTGCTGAGTAGCATTGGTTACCTTGGAGCCTGTAATTTTGTGCTTGTGCTTGGGATTTCTTTTTTTTTTTTTTTCTTACGTGGATTACTTTATTTACTACAGATAATCTTATTGCCATCTTCTGTGTGGTACTTTAGCATTTGATTTTATGGATTATTCCCCCTTCCTATCCAGAATGACTTAAAACACAGTCTAAATCTTCATTAATTGCAGTAGGAGAAAGGTGTAGCTATGGAAGGCTGCCCCTTGGAAGCTGCTCTCTAATGTTTGAGATGGCAGCTGGAGGCAGGATCCTTTTCTATGCGGCATTGTGGCATGGAGGATAGCTGGGTGGGACTTTACATCAATGACAGCATCTAACCTCGAAGTTATCCTGGGATTAGGAAACTAAGATAATGTATTTGCTTAAGCTTTTCAGTTGTGTCCATTTCCTGCATTTCTGAGACTCTGTTTTCGTGACTCTGATAGGACAGGCGCAGGAGCTCATTTCCATGTGATTCAAGACAGACAGGTGTGACAGGTCTTTGATCTGGAGGCTCTGCAGCTCTGCTGGGCCCAAACCTGTAAACCGGCCCCAGAGGTGCTTCCTTGGGTCTGGCTCGCTGTGCTCAGAGCACTTCAGGCTCTTAACTGAGGGACAGGGAAGAAGGTTGTATTTACCTTTTCAGTGTTGATAGATATGTCATACTGTGCTCCAGTGCTTAAATTGACTGTGGTGTGTGGGTGTGTCCCCTTGGGTATCTGCCTGTTGTTATTATTCTTGGCCTTCCCTTGGAAAAGCATTGTAGCGGTACTTGTTTACTTCTGTCTGCTCTGCTGTGGAAGTCTCGTAAGTTTGTTGGCTTCCAGACTTCCCTGACATACTAAGTTGTGTTGAAGAGGCCTGACCACTTAGAAAAATCTACCAGGCTTGAAGTAACTTTCTTTTTTACCTTCTTACTTGAAGCTGTTCTTCATACCAGGCCAGTTTTGGGGGTTTGGGGTATGGGGTTTTTTGTTTGGTTGGTTTATGTTTTGTTTATTTGGTTGGTTTTTTTCAAGAATACCTTTTCTTCCTCCATACCTCTTACCTTCATTATTTGGAGTTTCTCTGTAACTTTTTAGCTTTTTTGGGCCTAAGTTGCTTTTATAAAGCAATAAGCGGCAGAAAGATGGGTCCTGAGAGAAACTTGTCTGGAAACAGAAATCTTCTTTGAGAAAAATAATGTCTTGTGATGAATAAAAGTGCCATGTGGGAAATCTGAGCTGTAGTAGTCCTGACTTAGAGCCTTTTTGGTTGCTTAGTTTGAGCATAGACTCTTTCTATTCTGATTGGTTTCTAGGGGCTAGAAATTGGAGCTGCAAAACTTGAAATTAAAGAAATCCCTCCTTGGCTTGTACAAACTGACTTTTTTTTCCCCTCACAGCTGTTTTTGGATTAATTTCAGTTATAGTATTCAACGAATATGTGTCTTGATACAGGAACCATCATCACTAAGCTTTTTGTCTAAAAGTGCTGCCAAGGTAGTGCATTTCTCCAAAAATGTTTGTGATCAAAATACATGTTCCTTCTAACTTTGTCCTTTGAAATAGTTTAATTGCCTTTAATGAGAATTTTTTGAAGCATAGTCTGTCAAGGCATTTATATTGGAGATTTCTTTTACCATAGAAAGGTTTTAGTGAAAATGTTGACCTTAAGGTGGAATTGTGTCAATCATCTCTGCCTGTACCTCTTCCTCCAGAACACCATCAGTTGAAATTATTGCACTGTATTATTAAAATTAACCTGATCTTAAATAAGCTTTTCCCTTCAGAGGCTTAGTGGTACAATACCCTGCAGCTGTGCAGGTAAAAAGGCTTAGATTGCTGCAGGAAATTATTTCAAGGGTTTTTTTTTGCACAGAGAGAGTCTCCATACAGAGTATACATGACCATCTTTCTGCTTTGTTCTTCTTTTCCTGCTGGTTTGGTTTTGTGGCTGGTGTTCATGTGAATGCTGGTGCCAGCACAAGAAAGGGGAGGAATGAGGGTGAAATGAGCAGCCCAGGAGGGAACAACTCCAGTGGTATTCTGCATCTAATTCAAATCCTTGTGGACTTACAGGAGCTTATAAGAAGTATTTGTTAATTTTGCTATTACAGCAGTTGCATATGAGATTGTTAAGGCACAGTTTTTCCTTTTTTTCCCTTTCTATTAGAAGAGTTAAGTACTTTCAGCATTGTCACCTATATCCTTCTCTGCTCCCTCCCTTTAAAGATTGTTAGCAGCCTCTTGAGCAATCTTAGATCTCTTCTGGCCTGTGCTTGTTGCAGATGGACCTACTCTCTTGAGACTGATGTTACTCATGGATTCATTGACTATTCTTAGCTTTCTGAGCATATTTCTTTACTATTACTTCATTTTTTTAAGTGGGTATAAAAGGAATATGATGATTTTTTAAAATTTAAATATGCCTATTTCTTTGGTAGTGGTCTAATCTTGTGACACAAGACTCAGATAAGGAAGTTGCTTATAGACTAGTCTAGTAACCATCTCCAGTAAAGGGCTACTTTTTTTGCTGTCAGTTTTTCTTAAGCACAGTGCAATGAATTTAAAGGTAGGTTTTCCTATTCTATAATTATTATTCATGCTTGCCAGGAGAGAAATGTTAATGAGAAACAGCTCAGGATTCCTGTGGGAAACTGTTAGGTGATAAACTCAAAACATGAAACTTCAGGGGTGTTTAACTTGTCAGATATTATGCAGCAATCCCTGCTTGCTGTTTAAATCCTTATGATAAGCTGTGGAGTGTATGCTGTTCAGTTTGGGGTTCATTCCACAGTCTCCCACAGTAGTTCAGTCTTATGGAGTACCTTTGGCACAGATTGCATGGGAAGTTTTTGTTTTCTCTGTTGCTTTTGTGGGTTGTCTTCACAGAAACCTTCTCTGCGTATGTACTCTTGGCCTGTGTGAAGCAGTTGTGGCTGGAAATTGGGAGTGTGAAATTGCCTATATACAAACCAGCAGCTTGGCTAGGATAGCAAAAGGGAATTCTGAACATACTCAATTCCTTCCTGCTGCCTTCTTTTCACTATTCCTTTCTTCTTGGGCTTGGAAGTTACTTCTATCAGTATAAAATACCTTGTTTCTCAAACAGACTTAGAGATTTTTTCCTTATTTTTTCCCTCAGGACAAATGCTTTCAACACTGTTGATAATGTTAAGATTTCACTCTTTGGACCTCTAGTCTGTTTTCTTTCTCATGCTCAGGGTTTGCAAGTAGCTGAAGTCTGTGTACATACTCTGTGTGTAGAAACTGAGATGAAGCAAGTAAAAATGAAGACATTGATTCAAACACATGTCTCACAGTGCTGGTGTGCATGTCTTTTTGTTAGGTTTAGAAAGGTGTTGTTGATTTATACTCGGATGAACGTGGTACCAAGCTGAGATTTTTTTTCTTAATTAAGAAGACCTTTCATAATTTTTACAGAATTAATCTCGGTTTTATATCTTGATATAATGCAAATACTCTGACTATAACTGGAAGCTCTTGAGGGGCTTTTTCAGATTGTTTGTCTCTTTTGGGAAGAAAGGAACCCGAGCTTTAATTGACATGCTTACCTGATACCACTCCAGCATCTTTGCTGTCCATAGAGGATCTTCCCTAAGTAGATTAGAAATTACCGAGGAAATTACTCCGTTGCTTTGCCCTTTTGGACACAGTATCCTGTAAGCAGGAGTGTTACATGCATAGGGTCTTTCATCTGTTCTGATCTTTTGAACTTTTGGAAATGTTCTTTACCTTTAGGAAAGGTAATGTTTTATATAACCCTATAAATAGTGATGTTTCTCTGGATTATTTCTTCTGCTAGTTAGAATTTATTGTTTGTCCGTTTTGCCATTGGCTTTTGAACTCTTGTTTCCGTGTGTTTTCTGTTTTGGGGATCTTACTGCCATATTTTTGGCTCTTGTGTGCCACACACTTTGATTTCCTAGAAGATTATCATTCTTTCTCCTCTGGTATACTGTATTCAAGCTTATACAAGAAAATCCAAGTATATCTACAGTTCATGGTCATTGTTTCATATGTTTATTTTGTGACTGAAGTTGTAAATGGTTGTAACAAGGCATGACTAGTGTTTTTTATAGTGACTTGCGAAACACACAGAAAGGCAAGGAAATGTTGGTTCTGTGGCAAGGGTAAAACTCCAAAGCAAAAAACTTTCAAAACAAAAACCTGATTTGAAGCTGAATACTGTGCAGTTCTTAAAAGAGACTCCCAGCACCAAGTAGTATTTATATTAAACTTCAGTAAATGTGGTGGTAAGTTGTTCCCATAACATCATAAATATGCTGTGTGAATGGATGTTGTGGACTGTGGAGTATGTCATCAAATAACAGCTTCATTTCTTTCTGTTTCAGATTAAGGGAAGTTTCAGAGAAGCTGAACAAATATAATTTAAACAGGTAAGGCGTATCACATGCTGCTATAAATCATTTAGGAAAGTACAATTTCTCTAACAGCAACAAGAAGCAAATGATTGTACTGTAGATGATGTAGCTGTAGAAATCTTCAATGCTACTGATACTGAAGTCCAGAAATGCTTCAGGTAACACAGTTCAGATAATGCAGGAAAAAAAAGGGAGGTTCTTAGTTATGATAAATTATATTCAAATCTTCATTATGAAATTACTTCTTAATATGAGGTATAAACCCTGTTGTTTATTGCTGATCAGATTAAATGAAAACTATCATCTTTTATGATCTTTTTCCTGCATTTTATGTGCTGTCCATTTGTGCTTTGTCCTTCAATTAATGTACATTTAGTAATTTTTGAAAGTTTTTCCTGTTGGTAACCACCACTGCACATTTTTCCTTCGATGCACAACTTGATTTTTTTTTTTCCAGTATTCAAAAGTTTTAAAGTGCTATAAATTCTCACTTTTTATTTTCAGCCACCCACCTTTGAATGTATTGGAACAGGCCACTATTAAACAGTGTGTGGTGGGACCAAATCACGCTGCATTTCTTCTGGAGGTAAGTTGCTGAAATCTTCTCAGATAACAAACTTGAAACCATGAAGTTAAAAATAGGTATTCTAACATGAAATCGATTAACACTCTTCAGTAACTGAAGACATGTGTTTTAATTTTTTGGTAAACTTCACTTATATTTCAGTTTTGAACACTTGCTTTTCTTGTTCTAAATACAGGATGGTAGAGTCTGCAGGATTGGTTTTTCAGTTCAACCAGACAGATTGGAATTGGGTAAACCTGAGAATAGTGATGGGTAAGAAATGCTTTTCTTTTAAGATATTTTTTTGAACTCAGTAAGCAGCTTGACTGCTTTTCTGTTTTTGTTTTTATTTGTTTGTTTTCAAAGTAGACTTTGGAATGGATACTTTGAGTAGAGACACAATGGTTATGGTGATGCAGCCAAACAGCCTAGCTTGACAAACTGGTGTAGGAAGAAACAGTCTATGTGATTCTGAAAGAAGTGAGACAGGCTCTCTTTAATTTCAAGAAACAAACTCGTCCAAAAATAACCCTTAAGAAAGAATCTGTGTTAAATTGTTAAGCTTAATGTAGAATCCACTCAGAAAGCGGTCCCATGTGGCAAGGCTCACTTTCTAGACCTGTGGTCCTCAGTCCAGGTAAGTCCCCCTTAACAGGACTAATTAATGGTTCACATTTGAATTTAAATCACTTAATATCAAAGTAGCGTGCTCAGGCTCAGGTTTATGGATAGAACACCTGCTGATTACAATTTGTACATATACACTAAAGGAAAGCATAGCACAGTGGCTAACTCAAATCACTGATTAGCTTAATATGTATTTGCAACTGTGCTATTATGGATTGCTGATGTACCTAAGGTCTGTTAGGCATGCTTTCCACTTTCTTTTTCCAGTGTACCTCTTAATATACAGTTAGATTAGTTTGGAATATTCCCCAAGGGTGTTGCTTAAGCTGGTATGTTACCAGACTAAGTCCCTGAGAATTTCAGCCTGGGATTCCAGGTTTTGTTCTTAACCCATTTGGGATTGTTTTGTGACTGATTTACCATCTTTTACTTTCAGTTCAAAGTTGAGCAGTGGCTCAGGGGCAGGAAGGACATCCAGGCCAGGCAGGACTAGTGACTCCCCATGGTTTCTGTCTGGTTCTGAAACTCTGGGCAGACTGGCAGGCAACACCCTTGGGTAAGTTTTGATAGGATTGAGGCTGCAATCTGTTTGTTCCATATTTGAGTATATGTGTATACACATATATAAATTGTATGCAGTATGTATAAGGGAACGTATAATCACAGCAGTTGCGTAGGTAGGGTATAACCAAAAAACCCACTTGAGTGACTTGGTTAAAATAACAGACATTTAAGTGGCCCTTCAGCACACAGGATATGGAGAGTTCTTCATGTATGTGTGAAGAATAACTTGGTTTAGGCTGTGTTGTCTTCTTCTGAATGTTTTTTTAGTACCTTGATTTTTGAAAAGCAGTCTTTTAGAGGGACACTATCAATTTAAGCCATAGGCTACAAGTATTAAGTGAAATGAGTGCATTTATGCAGGAAGAACCTTCATTATGTGCTCCATTGTTTTGTGCCTTCCACAACTCCCTTGCCCCAAGTCACGAGTGGTGTTTTGATAGCTGGGGCCCTATACAAAGGAATAGAAAAAGAACATTTGGAAAAGGTTGTTTCTTAGAACCTTTAAAATTGTACTATATGCAGAATATACTGTAAAGATCCAGTTTTCTTGTCATTAGCCTTAAAATTGATGGTGTCCCTTTTTATAGAAAAGTAAAGTAATCTTTATTCCATAATGACAGTGATCTCTCTGTTACATGTTTGTGTAAGACATGTCCAACTGTGCTGCTTCCTAAGGTTACTAACTGCAGTTAGGAGAATGCGAATGATTTGTTAAGAGGAAGGAATGACATAATTCTATTAATTTCCAGAAAATCTGTTGGTTTTTTATTACCAAATAAACTAATTTCATTTGGGCCTTAGTTGCATGAAGAATAACCATCCCCATAAGCTTCCCAATTTCTTTCTGAAATCATTACACATCTGAACCTAAAAATCCATGTGATAAACGTTAAAGACAAGCTAGTATTGTCATGTTTCAGAACCTATTGTGGGATGCGTATCTCATTTTTTCTCACGTTATTCTTAGTTAAGCATAATGTGTTAAAATTGTTTGAATCTTAGGGACCAACCCTGAAGTGTTCCTGATGTCTTCTCTTGAATGTCTTGGAGCTAGGTAGTTGAAAGTCACTGAACTAGTAGAGTAGCAGTAGGCACTATAACTAGTCTGTTAACTGAAGGGAATAATTTTGTTAATAAATTGAAACTGAAACCATTCATACTGTGGGGCCATTAGAGTGGATAACTGGATTTGGGAAATTGCTAGCATGCTGCTGCACAGTGGAGGGATGTGGTAAGCTAGTAGGTGAACAGAAATGAGACAAAAGATTTCACAGTACACTGTTAGAATTTTTTTTTTACGTTTAGACAGCCTTAAAAGCAATGGCCGAGTCCTTATTCTCCTTAACAGGACCAAATTAGGACACATAGGGAATATTTGAATTATTACACAAATAGAAATGGCTTTAACTGTTGGATATCTAATAGATGTCGTTGATAGTTTATAATTTAAAATAGAAAATGCATCTGTAATAAGTATTAATATCTAATATGGAACCTTTTCTTTAGCCCTACACCTTCCTGCAGAGGGTTGAATTGAGAGTCGCTCTGTAGGTAGAATTTGACTGCCCCTCCGCCCCATTCTTTTCCTCTCAACCACCTTCCCACCTTTAAATCAGTTTAACTAGCTCATTTTTTTTAAAATAACATGTTCTTCTTTAGTTTTTTTTACTTTTTTTTGTATTTTCAATAGCTTTTTTTTTTTTTTTTTAGAATTCTCTTTCCAACTCAGGAGACAAGACTTTTCCTAAAGACATCATTGAATTGCTTTTTGTTTTGTCTTGTCACTGTCTGTGTGGTTGCTAGCTAGAATACTGAAAATGTAGATGTGTCTGACAGGGCCTTGTCTTAAGCAGACATTTGAGTTACTCTGTGGTTTCTGGGTCTTGTCAGGAGGAAAAAGAAAATACAGTTAAAAAAGGGTGCTACTAATCAACTGAAGGCATAAAATGCAAGACAAGTGTTCTTAATTAGCTTTTAATAGCTGCATATGATAGACTGTCAATGTAAATTTATTAGATACTGTTTCAGAGAACATATATTTATTTTCATGTCTAATTTTAAATGTTTTTCTTGAAAGGAGTTTGAGACTTTAAGTGGTTGACAGAGGAAGGTTCTGCTGATACAGATTATTTAGTAGCAGTTATACCCTATCCAATATCCTTTAAGGTGTATTACAAGATAAAGCTTAGTTAACCTCAAAGAACTAACTAGAGTCTCTTGTCTTTCATGGCAACAGATTATCTTGTTTTAAATCCAGAGCAGATTCAATTGACACAGTTTTGTGGTGATAATTATTAGTGGATAGTTGTAATGATGCTGAGATGTCTATTTTTACAAATCACTGTCTTTTTGTTGTCTTGTTTTGATACTGAATCATAGAAATAAACTGTTTAGTCAATTCAGGCATGTTATTGCAATGTATACAGTTGATGTTGATTTCTGCAAAAGGAATAGGTAAAAACTAGAGTATCTCTTGAAAGCTATACATGAAGATCAGAGAGCTATGTAGTGTGAGGTTTCTTTTGCAGTAGAGAAGATTACTTGATTTTTCCAGTGTAATCTTAACCAATTTCTTAATGTAAATTTCTTTAAAAATTCTTAAAAATTATAATTCTTAAAAATGTCTAAAAATCAAGTATCAGAATCTTTAGAAGACCCACCTGAGTATAGTGGTCTTCTGTCAGAACCACTGACAGTGAAGTTGCTGCCTGTGTGCTTTTACAGCAGGAAATTGGTAAGACGAGTGTTAGATGTTACACTGCTGCTACTGCTTTTAGAAAATCTGAGAATTGATCCTTTTATGTATTTATGTATGTATATATCCACACAGCTATATGAGTAGGAAAGAGTGCAAGTTCCAGGTGGAGTCCTGTTTTTTTCATTTCTTCTGCATATTTCAGAACTTTATTGGTTTCTTGCTGTTCTTATTCTTTCTAGTTTTGAGAGTTACTTTTATATGTTTGTCTATGAAGTCAAGCTGCAGCATTTTTAAGAGGCTGTTTGTAAGTTATTAATAAAACTAAAGAGTTCTTGAAGTAGTCCCCAAAGTATGTTGCTGTATTAAATAAATAAATAATCTCAATCTTCTAGAAGTCGCTGGAGTTCAGGGGTTGGTGGAAGTGGAGGAGGATCTTCTGGTAGATCATCTGCTGGAGCTCGAGACTCTCGAAGGCAGACCAGAGTTATACGCACAGGACGTGACAGAGGATCTGGGCTGCTGGGGAGTCAACCACAACCAGTGATTCCAGCATCAGTCATTCCAGAGGAACTAATTTCACAGGTACATGACTGGAAACTGCTTGTTGCCAGAAGCTTGGAGAGCTTCTCACAGCATGTGTACAGGAATGTGTTGTAGTAGTGCCTTTTCTCCAAGGAGTAATGGCATATAATTGAAGAAATTGAGTTTCCCTGGCTGACTTGGTTTTATTTTTAAATACGTAGTGGAAGTGATAGACTTTTGGATTCTAGAATTTTCATTTCCCAAACTTCCCCCAAGACACATATCTGTTTAATGTCGATGAGGAAGGTCATGTTTGGTTGCAGAGTGGAGATTTAGTGAGAAAATCAAATACTTGAGAATAGTATCAAACGTTAAGTATGTTGAAGGAGGGCAGATTGACTTTTTCTTTCTTGTTTGATAGAAGGAGTGATCCATTTTAGATGTAAATGAAAGACATTAAATATATTTAATCTCTTTAAAATACTGATAATTTTTCTTCATGGACACATCTACTTAATTTTTTATATATGTGACTTTTATGAATGTTGGGTATAAATTGCTCTGCTTTTGCCTTTTAATGCATTAAAGCCTGAAGAAGCTGTTAAGTCTCCATATTTGAAGAAAAGAATATATTCAAAATATGTGACTAGTTAATTCATTTTAACTATTGGCTTAGAACTAGTTTCTGGTCTACATTCAAAATTTACTGGGTCAAAGATAACCTGCTTTGCTTCCCTTGCTGTGATATTTTGTTTTCTTTGGTTTTGTTTTGTTTTTCTTTTTAAAATAGTGTACTTTGTTTACCTTTAGAGCAGAAGGTGTCTAAAATATTTTGAAGGTAATTTTAAAGCAGAGCAATAGGAAAGATCTTCAGAGATGGTCTATAGATTCTTGGGTGTCTCAAAAATCTGTAAATTTCTGGCATAGAATGTTATGACAAAAAATTTGCCTTTGTGTGCTGTTAGAACATCCTTTTTTTTTTTTGCTTGCCAACAGACCATTTTACTTGGTGCCTTATTTTTACTCTGTTGTGAAAATACTCGGTACTTGTTTCTTACGTTCTCTTACTTGTGATCTGTCAAAACTCTCATCATCTCTGACATTCAGTAGAGGGTAATCTGGAAAAACAAAGTGCTCTGAGTCCTAGGCTTAGTGGAATAAACCATAGTTTCTCTGTTTTTTTAAAAAAATTCATTTTCTCTAATGCTTGGAAGGTTTTATCTGCATTTGCACTTTATTAATAAAAACTGAAATGTTGCAGAAACTGCTGAAGATAAACCTTTAGAAACAGAATGATGAGAAAAATACAGTCAAGTGAGGTGGTTTTGTTTGAAGGGCAGTGTAAAAGATAGGGTTTGAGGTGTAGTTTCGGCACAGCAGTTTTTTGCAAACTCTGTTGTTTGACATACTGAGTATAAACACTTATAGAAACATACAGAACATTCTCAAAACCAGACTTCACTTATTATTTAACTACAGCATTAAACATTCCAAGAAGTAGATTTTAAGATTCCATTAGGAAGTATAGCACCAAAGTTTTCAGTGGCCTAACTGTAGCTGAGAGAAGGATGGATATCTAGTGCAGGGTACTGTGAAAAACTGATATGAGCCCCTGTGTCTATATGTCCTATTATCGACTTTGGATTCTTACTAGGTGTCTTTTAGAATTAAACATTTTCTTATGAATGGTAATTGGTGAGCTGAGAATAACCAGTGACCAATTCTACTCTGCTCTTACAGGCACAAGTTGTTTTACAAGGGAAGTCCAGAAGTATTATTATTCGAGAACTCCAACGAACAAATCTTGATGTAAACCTTGCTGTAAATAATTTGTTGAGTCGTGATGATGAAGATGGAGATGATGGGGATGACACAGCAAGTGAATCATATCTTCCTGGAGGTTTGTATCTTGCAACTTTTGATAAAAAAATGCCATTGCATTCTTATTTTTCTGTATTTAAGTACTGACAGCAAGGTCCGTGCTGTGCCAGGTGTGCAGCGAAGACAATTCTTGCTTATAGGAGCAAAATCTAAAGGTGTACAAAACAAAAAATGGACTGAGATGTCTTGAGGGATTAGGATAGCCACTGAAGAATAACTGTTGATACTGTTGGTGGGGGGCATGAAAGTTATATTTTCTTTTAGGATCCCAGGCTTTGTAACACTAGCATTACTTATGTCTATTTTGCTGCTCAACGAGATGCTGAGACTGCTGTGTGGCTTGCTCATGAAAGCTAAATCTAAAACTTTCTAGTGACTTGCATGTTTTTTTACTACTAACAAATATTCTTAATATTTATACAAGTTTTTAGAGCAAAAAATATGTTCTTATAAAATCAAAAAGCCCTAATAGAGGGCAAAACAGTTTACAGTGGTTATAGTTAGATTGAGAATTTCTTCTTCATCTCAAATTCCCCTTATAAATGCTGTAGTGTTCTGGCTAGACCAGCAAAATCCTGAAATTGAAGTGCAGCTGTTTTTGAAATATTTTCTGTCCCATACAATTGCTTTTTATAAAAGACTTTGAGTCTTCTTTTACATTGGCAAAATAATTTAGGCAATCTTTTCTTGCTGAATAAACAGATTTGAAAACATAGCAGCCAAATTCAGTGTTGTGTTAGGTGCACTGCATGAAAAGAACGCATCTAAACTCTGACTACATTGTAGCTTTTCTTCTGTGTGTCAAAATGATGTTTTGATATTTTTCTAATAAATGGTTTTTTGGGTTTTTTTTTCTGCTCATCGGGTTCACCAGGAAGGTTCATGGGCTTCGTCCATCTTTGTCTTGTCAGTCATGTGATTAGACAAAGGGTTTTTTTAATTTCTGCAAAAAAAACTTTGTATTTCATTTTGCTTCTTCTGGTTTTAGTTGCATCTGTCAAGCATCTTTATTTTGCTGTAGAATCAAGAATCTTCCTTTGAAAGGGGTGAAAAATCTTTTATCTCCATCTTATTTTTTAGTGATCAACTTAATAGCTTTAGACAGATGCGCTGGAGGAAGTAAATTCTCCTAAGTTTCCAAGTGTTCAAAGCAGTTCTTAGTCTTAAGCATACCCCAATGCATTCCTTCAGAGCTGGCTTTCAGAAGATAAATCACAGTAGGAACTTCTACTGTAAGTTACTGCTTTTAACCATACTAACCAGCCTTCTGCAGCATTAACTGTTCTCTGAGTACCTCTTGTGATCCTAAGGATCAATTAATAGGGACCATCTGACAACCTGTGACCATTAACTTTCATTCAAAGGTGCCTCCACTACAGTCTGTGAGTCTCATCTATTTGAGATGGGTTAAAGTAGTGTGCAGAGTTTCATTGTCCTCACTGGATGTCCAGAAAAAAAATTTCTCCTTGGCCTAATTTTTAAATCTTCTTCCCTGTTCAGAGTAAACTTCCTGTAAGGGATTGCATGTCCTAAAATTAGTTTTTTCCCCTATATTATCCCATAGAGAAATTGATAATTTTTTTCCCAGTTTTAATGCGAAAAGATATGGAAATGATGATTGAAATTACACTTGATCTGTCTTAACTCCAGTCTTCAGAGATGTAATTTCTGGTTTGTAGAATGTGCTGTGCCTTCTCTGTCTGTCCTAAGTTTTATGGGCAAAAATCAGTTTGTTGCACAGAAATGAATTAGTTTGGTATCTGAATGTGACCAGAAGAAGTCTAGCTGAAAACTTGGCAGTGCTGTCATGATCTACTATTGATATATGGAGTAGTTAAAATTACCAGCCTTGCTTGTGTCACATGACCATGCAAGCTAGGTTTCAGGAGAACCAAATGGCCACAGAAAGTTGCCTATAGCTCTTTCTAAAAGTATTTTGCTCTAGAAACTTCGCAGTCTTCCTGCTTTCTCTTGTCATCTCTCATATGGATGCCCCTTTGGAACTAAACATCATAAAAGGAAACTGTGGATAACTGATAAATGCTATATGCATTCAGTTGTTTGGCTTTTTTATTGTTCTGAAAGAATAAGAACTTTTTAAAAATTATTTCAAATTACGCTTTAAAGTTTTTTGGTTCTGTTCATTTCAAGCACAAAAAAAACAAGTGACAAGACAGATTTTGCCTCTGGACTTATGAGGCTCTTGCATTTCAATTAAAAGCACATGTTAATTTTGCCTTTCTGCCTTCTGCATGTCTGATGCTTTGTGACCCTTAAATTCGGGGGTTACTTTTCTAAGCTTTCCAAGACAAACTTTTTTAAAAACACTTTGCATATGATTTAAAAAATAATAATAAAACCATTTATAAGCTGAGGTACTTCACAAGTACTGTGAATTTAAATTCTTGTTTAATGGATCATAATTTCAGTAATATATCAGTTGTGATTCCAGTTAGTACTGTAAAGGTTATGCATCTGACTTTTTTTGAGGTGCCAAAAGACATGTTTCAGTTCTTCCTGAATTCTTCAAAATGTCTTAAGTGAAGAGCAGAACTTCACTTTTCTGTACAGCTTGCCGTCAGTGAATGTCTGTTAAATATTTATTTTTGGACCCCAGTATACTTCGATTATTGACTTCTCTAATCTTAATTCTGTTTCTTTTGTTTTGTGATAGTTAGCAGAGAGGAATATGGGTTCATTTGTTTCGTAAAAAATACATAAGGAGAATAATCAAGGTAAAAAACGTATGGAACAAGATCATTTAGCACAGAAAAGAATTGACAGCCTCTGTGAGGCTCATACCAAGTTGTAATAGAGGGTTCTTCTGGGCTTTATGTTTTGTTAATATTCTGAATAGGGATGCTGTAGATGTTAAAATGTTTTGTTGTTTGTGTAGTTCACATGAGTGCATATTTGCTCAGTGACTGCTGCATGGTGCAGTGGGTTCTCACTAGTGGAACTTGTGAAACGTGGATTTGACAACATCCAGGCTGCTTTGCAGAGAAGAGAGATGGACTGGGGTCACAGCAGGACTTACTGTGCTGTCTTCCAGTGAGGGGAGATGGGAACTGCAGCGTAGTGTAGGATCAGCTCAGTGGTTTGCCTTTGGGGAAAACAATTTAGATAATGGGGTTGCGTTTTTTCTCTGGTTTTGTTGTTGTGGTTTGGTTTTCTTTGTTGTTGGGTTATTTTTTCCTCTGTTTTTGTGAACTTCAATTGGGTAATATTTTGAATAAATATTATCTTATCGAGAATGAATTCTGGAGTTCTGTTTTAGTCTAGTTTCCTAGGAAACCAAAACAAATGTTTCTCTCCCTTCACTGTCACAGTTTTGCCAATTTAATCCTAACTTGAACAAGGAAGAGGTACTGAACACATTGAATTCTTGAATATTTCATAAAAGTGTGCAGCTGAGAAGAGGGGAGAGAACTTATGATTGCCCCCTTAAGGGAAAGGGTTTAAAGTGAGCTCTACTTGAGATCAGAACTGATCTAAGCAATGCCTTCAGTTAATGAATCCAGTGACGATGCAATTTGAATTGCTTCTTATGTGCCTACTGAAAACCAGGGGGGTTTATTGATGGGTTTTTTTTGGTGTGGGTATTTTTTGTTTTGTTTTGTTTTTTTCCTCTGAACTGGATATCATTTTCCTTCCAATCTTCTGTGGTATATGAGTGAATCATGGGTATTTTCTTACGAAAATAGGTTCATCAGAAGTATCACATCTAGATGTGAAGGAAGCAGTCTGATTGTGGCCTAACACAGCACAAGAGATGAATGATATAATTCCATGAGTTTTGTCTGAAGAGCAGGAAAATAAAGTAATAGAGAATGTTTTTGGGGTTTATTTTGTTTTTTTGTTTTCTTTTTTTTTAACTCCGAATTCTTAAACTGGATGTAGCCTTGCAGTATCTGTGTTTTCACAGCGCTAAAAAAATTCCAGTGATGTTTGAAGGGGAGTGGATTTGGCTCCTATCCCTACTGGTTTTAGCACCTTTCTTTGCTGATATAGAAAATGGAAGAAGGGGGATCTCTTTCAGAAATACTGGAAGAAAATTAAAATCTGATTTGAAGCTGAAATAAGAGGGTAAGAAAAGGCTTCATTTCGTTACTCATCTTAATGCATATTTAGCCCAAACCCACATAGTTTTGGTTCTTACGTCTGATAGCTTGAATTTTTACTACTTTCTTTTTTTTGGAAACACAGCTAAACGCAAGATGCCTGACATGCTGGAAGATGTGTGTGTGTGTGTTACAAGTTAGTGTGTGTTTTCTGTCAAGAGGATTTCTCACTTAGCTTACCTTAAAAAAAAAAATCCAGTATTGTCCATTTTGAATGAGGGTGGACAGTTCTTTTCTGTACTGGGAAATTTGGTTCCTAGAAAGAGATCAAAGTTCTTGCAGTTTTTTTCCTGGATACTGACGAAAAGATATCAGAACTAGTTGCTAGACTATGGAGGGGTTGGAGCTTACTTAGGAAAAGATGGTTGTGGTGGTTGTGGGAGGAGGGAAGAGGGAGCACTATGTCAATATTGAGAAATACAACAGAATCTCATCTGTGTTCCCAGCTCTGAAAGTCTGTTACTTTCGAGCTGATACTAAAGGTGAGATGTACTGCAACTTTATCATTGTGAAAAGCCAGTAGCAGCCAGGGTAAGGGTATTCTGAGTGATCTGAATTGTTTTAGATAGACCTGTTTGCCAGGCATGGCTAGTTCATGTGAATTTTTTTTCTAAGATTTCCAAGCAGTCTGTCATGACTGGCTTCCTGAAGTGTGCCACGTGAACTATAGAGTCCCAGATGGTGTTCTTTTAGAAGCACAGTCTACACCTAAGTGGATTACTTAATTAATGCAAAAAGCATTCATGTAGGTCTTGCCTTGAAATCCAGTGTGCTCACTGGACAGTGTTGTTTTTCTGTGGACAGTCAGTGGTATCTGTTACATTTCCTGTAGATGAGAGTTTAGAAATACAAGGATGAATATTCTGATGTGCAGGGATGTGAAAGTCTTAAGTGAATTAATAGCAGCTCTAAGAGCAGATTTATGGCTCCTTTTCAGTTTTTTGATATCGTCTACTTTGTGATTCTCCCTCCATTTCATTCCAGACACTGAGAAAAAGATCCATAATAATGAGTTCCTGCTGTTAAGAATGCTTGTTTTCTAGCCACTATTTTTTTCATGCTTATGAGATAAAGGCTGAGTACTGGGTGTGCAGAAATTCTGTGTGCTCCTTCCATGTTTCCTGAAGAGAGTCTGTGAATAGCCTCACATGAGCTTCCTGGGTGGTCTAAGCAGATGAGGTTGTCCTGCTGCCAGGAGGCACTATCCTGGCTTTCCCTTGTGTGGGGGTGAGCTTTGTGTGCCTGTATGAGCTAGTGAAACCTAATTTGGGGAGCCTATTTTTTTTTTCTAAGTCAGATTTGCTTGAAAGTTTACGAAGGGCAAGCAGTAGGTCTGGTCAGCTTTGCAGCACTTGGTGAGGCTTCACCTTTGTGGCTCTGATTACTCTGATATGTCAGTCAGGAGATCCATTCCCACGTTACTTCTACACCCAGTGAACTTCTCTTCCAAACCAGGTGAATGCACTAGCTGTAGATTTAGAAATCCCCCTTTGTCCCAAGGAGGTGCCTGCCACCGGGATAAAGGAGGGAAGTAGGACTGCCCTTTTGTAGCAAGGTGGTGGTCAGGTTCAGTTGCATGGTCAGTCCATATTGCTGGACTTCATTAAGTCACATGAATTTACAGTAGCCTCTTTTGTGTGTGGATAGAAGCTGTAGTTTAGTTAATGGAAGGAGATTGTTTTGCATTTTAATGATGATCATTACTTCAGGGAAAATCAAGTTTTCTAACATAGAAGGTAGGGCAGTCATAGTATTTAATTTAGGTTCTACTTTTTGGTTTGGTTGGGTCTTTTTTTTCAAACTGCATGGTATTAAAACATTGTGCTTTTTCCAGGTAACTGTTGTTGTTGTTCATGTAGCTACCATTTAAAGCTTTGTACTGAGAGCTGCAAGTTACTAGCTTGTGAATTAAATGAGTACCTCATTTTCTGAAAGAAGCATTCCATGGAGAAATGTACAGTCTTTGGCATCAAAAACGTGGCTGTGCGAAGGCCGCCCTTCTCCGTCAGCTCTGTCCTCCCTTCATTCTAGGTCATCTTGGGAGCTCTGCATTACGTGCATGACAGTGTGTGCACATGAGTGTATATGTCTCTACCTTATTTTAGTGCTTTGTTCTTTAAAGTGACAGACAAAGTTTGAATTTCTGGGATATAGAACAATATGTTTTGGGAAAGTCTTGTTTGGGAAATGTGGTTAGATAAGTGACAGAGCAGTTCTTGCAGGGAAACTGGTTTTGTTCACTAGTTCGCCAAGCTTGATTGTAAATGTGGTTGCGTAGGAGGCACATGAGTTTGCACTGGTGAATCTGAAGAGCAGAAATTCAATTAATAGATAGGATTTTTTTTGTTTTGATATTTGTTTGGTTGATGGTCTCTCTAGCTGATGTTTTTAGTAGCTGATTATTCACTTAAGACCCTTGTCTCCTCTTATAGAGGATCTTATGTCTCTTCTGGATGCTGACATACATTCTGCTCACCCAAGTGTCATTATTGATGCTGATGCTATGTTTTCAGAAGATATTAGTTACTTTGGTTATCCATCCTTTCGGCGCTCATCACTTTCCAGGCTAGGCTCATCCAGAGGTAATTTTGCACCTTTTTTCTTTGTAATAAGTAGTTTGCTGTGGAAAAAGTTAGTGATAGTACACACTGGTGGTTTAGATGCTGATTTAATGTGAAAGTAGACTGTGATATGTTGTCAAATATAGAGTAGACAAGTAGACTGTTGCTCATCAAAATTATTAATGAATTCTGACTATTAGCAGGTAAGTTCTGCAAGAACGTTGGTAGTCGAGTGTTTTAAATCTAATTCTTGCTCACTGGTGTTGCAAGGTGTTAAAAATTTTTTTGCATGTTAAGTTTATTTTAAGCTGTAGTGTATGTACCTACTAATACATAGATTGCATTACAAATATTTAATTTGGCTCAAAAATTAGTAATAATTGATGATATGCAGCATTCTTAATACTCCTTTTTTTTTTTCTTCTTTCTTTCTTTTGGGTTGCTCTTTGTACACTGTTCTTCACATTTCCTTAGTTGTTCCATGATAGAAATTACCTTTATGGAATGAGGACTTTAGATAATAAGGAGGGAGAAGAAATCTAAATTTTACTTTCTGGAAGCGTTTTTATAGTTGGATAAGGAGAACTGTTGGCAGGTGATAAAAAAAGCTCCTTGAGCAGTGTTAGGGCATTTTTTTCTTTTAAGCATTATACACTTAAAAGATTTATAACAGACCATGCAGCAATTTCCTATCTTTTTGAAGCTGTAGCCACAAATGCCTAGAGTATTTCCAAACTGTTAATCCAACCTCTGGTGTGATTGTTTATTTAGTACAACTTTGTTGCCTTTCATGAACAGGTTTTATATATTAATTGCTGAACATGTAAGTTCCTGTTACAAAATTATTAGTCAGGGATCAGTGTGATGTTTGCTAGAAAGTAAGTAGAATACTTATATGAAATACATCTGTAAGACAGGCTGTCGTGTTTGGCTTATTTTAAAGCTCTCCCATTTGTCTAATACAGCAAAAGACCCAAGACTTGGCATAGTACATTGAAACTATGATTTAATAATGCAGGCATCTTGTATGTGTAATTTCAGTTGAATATGTAATATTCAGTGAGCATAAGTGAGGTACTTCATGGGTTAAATGCATTTATGTGCATGGGCGAATATTCAGCATCTGACATAACTCCTTTTAAATTCCTCCTTTTTTTTCCTTTTCTAAGGTTATTCTATATAAGATGTTACCATGAATTTTATAATCCTTATTTTCCATGCATAGTTGACTCGTGGGAAGTTAGTTTGATTACCTGATTTAAAAAACTTTTCTGCATGAGCAAACTGCAGAGTACTGGCTTTAGACAGTTTATAGGCCAATTGGAGGGGAAGCATTTTGGTAAGGAACATTTTCCTATGAAGATCCTTTTAAAAACTTCTCTGACTCTTGAAGAGTTTTCATTTGATCTACTCAAAGCAGATACACCTTAATTTATTAAATCCAGTCCTATTAAATCCTGGAATATTGCTTTTAACAAAAGGGGTTGGATTATCAAACATGTATGAGAGCTTTTTTTAATGCTTGCTTTCTTTAACCTTTTCAAATCACTGTTTTTCTGGGAAAGTTGTTACAAAACTCTCTAATAAAAACTCTTTTTTGGTTTGCATAAAGACATCTGACAGACTGTACAGACTTAAAATTCTTTTATTATTGTAACTACATTGATAAAACTACAGAACTGTGCATATTGTACTAGAAAACTTTCAATAGCAGTGTAAAAGGTATTTGACCTCTTATGATGTAAGTGAAATTGCTCTAGCATTTTTTCATAGTGCACAAAACTGTAAGCCTTTATTTCTAGTTTATTTGATGTTTAGCAATTCTAAAATACATATTCTTGAAAGAGTTAATATATTGAATGTTGCATGTCAGGACTATATTTTTAATCTGTGTGAGTAGATTTAACTGCTGTTAGTTGCATCCTGAAGGGTCTTTACTAGAGAGTGGCTTACTTTTATCCCACTGGTGTGACCCAATTGCATACCAGTTCTCCTTCTTCCCTTAGAGAGAGACTCTGAGCTGTTGCGTGAACGTGAGTCCGTTTTACGTTTGCGTGAACGAAGGTGGCTTGATGGAGCCTCATTTGATAATGAAAGAGGCTCAACAAGTAAGGAAGGGGAACCAAACCTGGACAAGAAGAATACACCTGTTCAAAGTCCTGTGTCCTTAGGAGAAGACTTGCAGTGGTGGCCAGATAAGGTATGGAATTTTTGTAATCTATTATTTGCATGCTGTGCAATAGATCTGGGGTTTTTTTTCCTGAATAAATACTGTGTGTTTCCTTTTTGACTATCACATCTTAGTTTTTGTGAGGTAATGTAATAAAGCATATTCCTTATTATGCACTTAAGTTATACATAATTAATTATAGCTGCCCTTCTGTTACTACTGTTGTAATTTTCTTCTCTGTATATTTTCAAGACACTGCTGCAGATCATAAGGCTTGGGTTGTTTTTTTTTTTTCTTTCTTTTATTTACTTGGGTGCTCAAAGCATTTAATTGGCAGTAGGAAACTCATGAAACAATCTAAACTATGCTTCATCAAGGAAACATTTTTTGATAAGCATTATTATTCCTAGAAATACTTTCAGTTTGAGTGGATTGGGCTTTTAAACTACAGTGGTAAAAATTGGCATTTATTTGCAGTTGTGTTTTGAGTTGATCAATAACTTGCTTGCTCCTTCCAAATCCTTTGGGTTTGATTAGCTGGTTTTCTTGGTAACCTTAATTCCATTTTCAAGGCAAGAATTAATTACCACAGGAGATAAAAGTAGTGGAAACACCAGCTACATGTTGCTAATTGAATATCTGTAGTCATTGCCTTTGTGGATTACTTATATGTTTGGGGAGATGACTTTTAAAAAACTTAAATAAAATAAAACCCAAATCAACCAACCAAACCAAAAAACTTCCTAAGAATGGAAGTGATCATCTATGTTTATTAGACCAAACTTTATGGACTTGGTCTGGTGTTCCCATTTCTTTCTGTCCGCAGGATCTGTGAGGTTGCTTTGTTGATCTGTCACACTTCCTTTTTCTATGTCTCTGTTCATTTCAGACTAAATCTAGATATCTTGAAAAGGGAGGTGAATATAGAGGCTTATTTTGCGTACAGCAGCATGACTTCAGATGCTATTGCCTTCTTTTGGGCATTCAAAGTGAGAAATTAAGAGACCTAAAAGAATGTTTGTCTCATAGTTGCTCTCTACCAGATTTTTCATGTCTAAACTGTTTTTTATTAGTTTGTTTTTGGGTTTGTTGTTGGTTTTGTTTTGTTCTGTTTTTCCTCATCTGGTAACACCGAACTTCTCTTGTCAGTGAAAGTTGGCAGCTTTTGTCCCTGTAGCTTAGAATGAGAAAATCTAGCTTGAGTAGAGAGACATTTCAGGAATTTAACATGAAAGAATAAATGTAGTTTAGATTTGGGATACTGACTCATAATCTGTGTTTTGATTATGTTACTATGGCCATTATTACTGGTGTGGGTTTGGGTTTTTTTAAATTTTGCTGTGATATCTAACTGTATGCCTGTGCAATTTATATATACTGAACTGCTTCCCACTTACCTGTCTGCATATGCACTCTTATAAACTCTAACTTCTGGGCTTCCAGTTAAATGAAAGTTTCTTACTGGAAAGGCCTTCCATTTTTATCCAAAAGGAATTCAACTTTCCATCATTTCCTTCAGCTGAACATTGATAAGAAGTGGTTCTGTGTCTTTCTTGCTATAGCCCCAGTATGAATTTTTGTTGGTAGTATTTTCCAACAGAAATTGTTTAAGGTGAAAATCCTGAGGGAGATAGTTTAGCAGAGAGGTCAGTTCAGGTGTTTCTTCCACTTTGGAAAATTGGAAGGAGGTCTTGAAATGTTAATGGAAAAGACAGTAAGCTAGGGAGCAAATTCAAGGACACAAGAAACCACTACAAAAGAACCAGTCATGTTTGCAAATATTTGTCCTTCATTTTTCATTATTTTGACCTTTAGCATTTGAGACAGAACTGTAGTAGGCTGTGATGAGGGTGGTTAACTTTTTTTTTGTGGGAGGTGAAGTACTGACCTGAGAGGCATGGGTGAAACTTCAGGAAAGCTGATAGTGTTCCCAAATGCATCAGTTTCACCCACAGTCTGAGACTGATGGTGTATAGACATGTTGCACAGGTACTCAGTTTTCTGCACCAAATAAATGTCATCAACTGCTCAGGAACCCAAGTTAATAAGTGCATTCTTCTGCTATTTTGAATCTTGTTGCGCTGTAGTGCTGTCAGTCTGTGTTTGCTCTGTATCAGCCTTGTGCCATGTGTATCAGAGCCACGCTGTAGTGATGGCAAGTACGGCTGGTTTTTCCCTGCTTGACTATAATGAGGTGCAAACCAAGCCTTTAGTTTTTTCAAGTAGGTATGTTCTCTACCTACTTAGCTTAGCTGTTGAGATACTAAGATTTGTCAACAGTGTGCATCACCTTCAAGTGTTAATTTCTCTGGTCTGAAATCAAAATTTGTAGTTGGACAGGAGTCTCAGGTTTACAGAAGCAGAGCTGTTGTGTTGTTCCTGCATCTTTGGGCAGTCGGTTGAATGGCCCTCTGGAGGTGAATATAGCACTTATCCTGGAGCACCTAGGTCACAACTGCTAGTAATTTGATGGAAGGGAGAGAAAAGTTTTGATTGGTAGGGTCTCTCTAATATTCAGCTTCTGGTACAAAGCTGCTTGTTTATAAAAAATACGTTAGCAAGATCAAAAGTCATAAGGAGAGTGACTTGGAGCACAAATTAATTAATTTCCATACTTAACTTTGAGGCATTAGGCCAGATAACTTCTGAAGATTCATCTATGCTGATGAGGTAGAGATGCATCTCATCATACTACAGTAGGTTCTGATGACAGTGCTTTCTCAGAATGTGCAGCGTTTATGCCATGGCATGTATTAATAATTGTGCCGTGGGTTAGTATTTGTGTTCTGTACTGTGTTGGTAGATGCCCTTCAGAACAAAATAGTTCTCTAATGATTTAACTAATTGTACATCCTTTTATCAGGGTATAAAAGAGAACTGCTTGTGATTGCTTCTGTCCTTTCCTCCTGCTGCTTTTCTCTTTTTCCCCAAATATTGGTGAGCATTTGAGCGTTTGGTAAGAGCTGTACTGAATGAATCCAGTGTTACTCAAGGACACACTCACACCTTTTGGAATGTGCACTTCTGGGCATGAAAACAGTAAAAAAAATAGTGTAAATCCAGACTTTGGAAAATAAAAAATTTTCCACTTTTAAATTTCTGTGGTGAAAAGTCTCCTAATTTAGGGGACAGATGTACAGGATGGTGGGAATTTTTTAATGGCTGACTGAATTCAGTTTCCCCTCAGATGGCTGAAGTATGTAAACATGGTGTACTGTAATCTGAGAGTCAGTTAAAGATACTGATCTGGGAGATAACCACTACAGAGAAGACTAGATATCATGTACCTCTCTTTCAGATCTGTAGCTGTAGAAGACAACATTTGATTTTATACTAGTTTAAGTTGGGGTGGTTTTTTTTCATTTTTTGTAAAGCTGTAAGTGGAAGAAAAATTTGAGTAATTACTAGTAAGGAACTTCAGAAAGAACATGTTTGTCCTCTAGCTGCACTTGCTGAGGAGCAGTGAAATGTTACAAGTGTTTCTCAGTAAACAGAATTTAATGCTTTGTGAAATCACTTAAATTCTCTGTAATATGAGATCCATTTCAGTGCAAGGAGGAACAGGAATTTGCAAAAGTGAGGTTGTGCATAGTTGCAGCCACATTGAACCCAATCTAAGAGGGAGGAAAACAGACCTGTCAGGTCCATATAGGTACAGGGTGAAGCAAATGAACAAAGTGCTATGTAAGTAGTAGAAAGATACCAGATGATTTTTGATAAAATATTACAAAGGAGAAAAGGGCAGGAGGAATAACCAATAATTAGTAACTTCTCCAGCATATCTGTTTATAATGATGCATTATTGAGACATGTAGTATACTGTTTTTGTGGGTTTTTTTTAACTTGACGTTGTTTGCAGTTACTTACTTTCAGAAGTGAAAGATAAGAATTAACTGATGAACCAGTGTATGTGATAATTGATTTATTGGGTAGCTTGCAATATATCTTCCTGGCTATACATAGCAGTGGACTAACGGAGTTACGTTGCTTTTTTGTTAATTTCAAACAGCCGGAATTTCAAGCTGTAACTTCTTTTTTTCAGTGTTGCAAGTCAAGAGATCTTCTCATCTTTAATTTTATGAGCAGTGTTGTGTTCTTAAAAAAACTGTGTAAGGTCTTAATATAAACTGTCCAAGTTAATTGCCATGTATATCCTATTGTTGAAGTTCAGGGAAATAGTATCTATTTCTTCCTTCACTTCATCAGAAACAATGATGCTTTGTGTGTGGGGACATGCTGAGTTTGAGACAATCTGGATATATCTTTATTTTCAGGATCAGTGTTCATGGGTGCTCTGAAAAAAAACCAATTCCAAGTTCATTTTTTTTCATTTATGTGTTTTTATTGATGCATTTATAATATTGTTGTCTTAGACTTCATATTTCTGTGTTTGTAGGATGGAACAAAGTTTATTTCTATCGGAGCTCTATATTCTGAGCTCGTGGCTGTTAGCAGTAAAGGAGAACTCTATCAGTGGAAGTGGAGTGAATCAGAGCCTTACAGAAATGCACAGGTACTATACAGCTTTAAATGTTTCCCTTCAGAATTATTTATATGCTTTGAATATCTGAAATATTTTTTTGTTTCCAAAGAATCCTTCGCTACATCATCCACGAGCCATGTTCTTGGGGTTAAGCAATGAAAAGATAGTGCTGCTTTCTGCAAATAGTATTAGAGCAACTGTTGCCACGGAAAATAACAAGGTATGAAATGTTTGCTGAGTTTGACAAAGCTGGGTTTTTTCAATTGCTTGCAGTACATATTATAGAGAAGTTTCTTCAGCTTCATCTGCTCTTGAAAGTACTTAAATTCATTTGCTCATTCATTTCTTTTCTTCCCCATCTGGTGTTTTGTAGAAATGCAAAAGGTTTTTAAAAAAGAAATCTGTCAGATTTACAGCTGAAACAGTGAAAAGATACCTGGTTTACCTGATTGTCTGAAACACTTGACTTTTTGCTCTTACAGTAGAAACTGACACTGGTTTGAGAATAGAGAAGCTTGTTAATGTTCTTTATAGATTTAGTCAAAAAATTAAGGACATTGAAGCTTTAAGTGATGTAAAGTAGGTTACCTATATACACTTTTCAGCCCAGGTAGAATAAACTTGAAACTGATTTGGTAAAGACACCAACATGTCCATATACCTTTTGACAGGTTTCTCTTTCTTTTTTTCCAACCTTTTTTGTTAATGTTGAGGACTGGAAACAGAGGGGAAAACAGTTCTGAAATGCTTTCTTTTGGGGAAAGAAAAGATGATGGGGGATAAATTTCCAAAGGATATAATTGTTTTTTTTTGTTTTATGTTGTGTTCCCCCCCCCCCCTTTCAAAACCAGTAAGTATTATGTTAAAGATGCAACTGATATGCAACATTTCTTCTTTTTTTTTCCTCTACCTTGTCTGTTCCTTTCTTTCCTTCTCCCTTAGGTTGCTACATGGGTAGATGAAACTTTAAGCTCCGTAGCCTCTAAATTAGAACACACTGCACAGACGTACTCGGAGCTTCAGGGAGAAAGGATTGTTTCTTTACATTGTTGTGCTCTTTACACATGTGCTCAACTAGAGAACAGCTTGTATTGGTGGTAAGTAACACTGTGCTTGTGTACAACAGTGTAGAGGCTCTGGTTGTCTTCATATCTCTGGCTCTGAGAAGCATTGCAAAACTACTGAACCACCATTGTTCTGAGTTCGGTAAATCTGCACTGAGCTTAGGTTCCCTTTTAAAAATACATTTATTCTCTTTTTTAATGCCTAAAGCTTTTGGATCCAATTATAGCATCTTTAACAGAACAAGGTCATTGTTTCAGGAGATGTGTGTAAATGCTTTATCATTCAGATGGATCAGTACTACACAGCATCAGAGAATAATCTTCTCTATGGCTGTTGGGCCTTTTTTGGATTATAAATATGGAGCAAACTTACCCACATATGAGGTCGATGTTCCTCTCTCTGTCTCTGTTAGAAGATTTGGTTTATTAATTTGTGGCCTATATCTTAAAGAAGGGGGAAATAACATCAAATGCTCCTTCCGGAGTTGTTAAAATACAACCTTTTTAAACGTAAAATATGAAATGTTAGTTAAAATATTTTAACTAACAATCTAATGATTAAGAAGCATATGCCAAAAAAACCCAAACAAAACCCAGCAAAAAACAAACCCTCCAAAATAATTCTTCCAGAAGGGCTCTGAAATGAGTTTCTAATTTAAGTGAATTCATTGAGTAGTACTAATGCATTGTCAGCATGCATTATTTTTCAGTGTGTCAGGAGTCAATGCATTATGTATCATGCCTAAAGTTCAAATGGCTTTAAAGCATGGGTGAGTTAAATACTTGATGATGAGCTGGAAATCAGAGCATTGAAAATTAATTCCATGAAACGGTTTCTCATTAAATTCTATTAACTCTGGAAAATATTTAAATAGACTTGTAGCTAGACTTGTAAACTTAAACACAGACATATTTTATTTTAACTTCTAGTCCCAGATCCCAAAATTACACCTCTCTGATTCTTGGCTCTTTCATTATGTCACGGCTAACATGCCACACTTTATTTACTCTTTGTATAGAAACTATTAAGTCATAGCATCTGAGATATTGGCTGTTAGAACCTTCCATTTTTACTGGAATAATTGGTGCAAAATACAGAAAGACCTATTAGCATTTATATGTAATCTCTGGAAGCAATTTATGAACTAACATGTCTTTTTCTGGTTAAATGTTGGCTGTGGTGATTTTATGTTACCAGACTGATGTAGACAGAAGCTTCTGTTTTTATTGATATCCTTAGTTACAGGGATCTGTAGTACATGAGACAGGATTTCAGTTTCCAGTGTTGCACAGGACTGATGCTTTTCATGTTTTACATGACACGAAGGAGCTTCTTGAATCCAAGCTTCTAACTGTATAAGCCACTGACTAAAACATGAAGTATCAAAATAATAAGCATGCTTAACTGTGTGTGAAGGCATACACACTAAACTGAGAGGATCCAATTACAAAAGGAGTGTTCTTTCTTCCCCCTCTTGCAGCAGATGTCTGTCCCTAGAGTCCCAGGTTCCTTCAGCCATGTCCCCAGAGAGAAAGTGAGGCTTTTAGAAGTTAGAAACAAAAAAGCTTATCTTGTTCCCCAGAGTCTGCAAATTCTGGAAGTTATCACTAGTTTTGGGAAAGATATCCTCAAGTTGAGAGAGGCAGCCTGCATCTTGAAGGCTGTGACTGGAGTATACACTTGTGACAGAGGTTTTGCAGCACTTCAGACTGGAAGGGAAGCCATTTGGCAGTGAAGTAACTTGTGGACCCTGCCTCTTCCACCTCCTCCTAATAAATTGGGGCAGTTGAGATGAATTTGGAAAGTGGGGGTACATATAGAAAAAGATGAATTTTCTGCAATTCTTGGAGATTTTGGAGAAGGTGACGCACACACTTCTATGTTTGATTGTGATTACATTAAACAGAAGGAATAAACTGTTCAAAGTTCTGAACAAAGCTTTTCTTTCACATCCTTTTAAAAATAATATGCATTTTTCCACAGGGGTGTAGTTCCTTTCAGCCAAAGGAAGAAAATGCTAGAAAAGGCCAGAGCAAAAAATAAAAAGCCGAAGTCTAGTGCTGGTATCTCCTCTATGCCAAACATAACTGTTGGAACCCAGGCAAGTACAGCTGTCACCGGTGGCAATTTTACCATGCTATATGATGAGCTTACAACCTACTCTTAAAAAAAACCATAACAAAATTAATTAGTACAAAAAGTTATGCACAAAAGTGGTATCAATAATGTGGAATATGTTTTAATTACACGACTGTAAATGGCTGAGTCCTGTTAGTGTTTCTACCGTTTTATAAGTGTGGCTGTTGCTGCAGACAAGAACAAGCTGTACTCATGAAAAGTACTTCTGTTTTAGTTTACCTACTGATTTAATTTACCTACTGATTCTGTATTTTGAGAGAAAGTAAGTATGGAAATACAATTTCCAATAGAACAAATAGCTTAGTAAATGATTAAAAATTAAGTGCCGGCAGTATTAATGTCTGGATTTGGTTTATTTGTGCAGTGGGATAGACCTTTGGTTTGAAGCCTTTACCAAAAAGGCTAATAACTGGTATGGAGGATTTTTTTTTGTGATTAATGCTAGAACTAATACGAGACAAATCAGCTCTTTCCCAGGGAGCACATTTCTTTTGATTCCAAAACCATTCTAATTGACACCTGTGATGAGTCTCTGTTATTGGAGTAATTGTTCCTTTTGTGGTTGAGCATCTAAATATTATATGTTAAACAGTTTCACTGCTAAAACTGTTGCTTTTATCTGTGACTTGCACAACAGCTTCCTTTTCTGTACATAATGCTGACTTTACTCTTCACCTGATTCCGTAAGTTTTCTATTTTGACTACTACATATGCCAACAAGAAAATAATGCACATATGATTTCCCTCAGTAGAATCCATTTTTCTCATAGAAATAAATATTTCTATCTGTAGGTGTGTTTAAGAAATAATCCCCTCTATCATGCTGGAGCAGTTGCTTTTTCAATCAGTGCTGGAATTCCTAAAGTCGGTGTGCTAATGGAATCTGTTTGGAACATGAATGACAGCTGTCGGTTTCAGCTTCGGTCCCCCGAGAGCTTGAAAAACATGGAGAAAGCCAGCAAAACTACGGAGGCAAAGTAAGTGTGGAGACCCCGTGCATGTACACAGTTCCTTCACTTGATACTCTCTTGAACTGGGGAGTAAAAATGGAAGAGGAAGGTCAGATTTCTATAATTTTGAAAATTTTGCCTTCTTCATTAGATAGTAGGTTTCTTGTAAACTTGGCTAGATGTGCAGAAATACTCATTGCAGGAAAGGTGTCAGTTGTGTGAAATCACTATGGACATGTGAAATGCACACAAAGTATTAAACGAAGGCTTGCCTACCGTGTTCCATAAAGTTTCCAAGATTTTATATTTTAATAGCTGAAAATGGAACCAGCTGTTTCTGGCTCTTCATGAGATTAAATAGATCTGTTTCAGTCCCTCCATCGTTTGAAAAAAAAAAGTAGGTTGACTATTGCCATTTAAATGTTTCTTAAAACAGATTTAAACAATTTCAAGTAAAGCTTGAAAATGTTTAACAGTTCTGGAGTTTCAGGTTACTGTATAAAACTAATAATTCTTCCTGTTTTCAAATGAAGCTCTTCATGTTTATCTTCTGTAATAGTTCATCTATGCTCAGTTAATTTTAAAAAGCTAATCCCTGATAAAGTGGCATTGCACTGTTCCCAACATCAAGATTTATAACCTTGTCAGGATGGTTGTTCAAATGTGTGGAGTTACTTCTTTAAGGTATTATTAAGGGAATAATGCTGGGATACACTGACACTTTGTCCATTGTCACAGAAAAGATTTCACTTTTTTCTTTGTCACCCTAAGTACTACTTTTTATTCTAGACCTGAAAGCAAACAGGAACCAGTGAAAACTGAGATGGGTCCTCCACCATCCCCAGCTTCCACTTGTAGTGATGCGTCTTCAATAGCAAGCAGTGCATCAATGCCGTACAGTAAGTAATGTGTAGCTCAGAGTAACATAAAATATTAGTGTAGAGAAGAAGTTTCCATAAAAGGCAGCTCTACAGTGATTCTGTACTAATTTCACAATCCTTCAGTCTTTCAGTCTGTACTGCAGTATAGATAAAGGTTTTGTTACAGACTTTGAATGATCAATGAATTGTCAGTGTTAAATAAAGGTTTAAGCAGTGACTACTCGACATAAGGTGTATCTGTGCAAGCATAGCAGTTCTCAGAATCAAAAGCATCTTTCAGGAGGTGATCAAGAGGAAGCCTGAAGATAAAGTTGTGTTTAATTGCAAGGTGATAATGAGTTTCTTTGCAGCCCAGAAGTTGAACTTGTTTTGGAAAACTTCTTTATAAAGATTAAGCTGCTGTTGAACAGCTTGCCTTGCAGTTGAATGTTGATGCAGAAAGCAGTAGTTTAATACAGAAAATGTCTAAAATGTGACATTTCTTTACTAACTTACAAAAGCAGTCAGAAGTTTTATAGTACAAGTTGTGCTGAAAGGCTACATCTGAACGTGTGTAACTGGACTGCTTAAGCTTTTTTTTTTTTCCATTTAAACACATAAATTTATAAAATGTTGATTACAATGCCATCATTTGAACAAATCTTCTCTCTGTAGCTTTTTCTTCTAATTGTTCACAAACTGCAGTTTTAAGAAGCATTAACCTAATGACTCAAATTAATGACTCAAACACTGCCTTGTGCAGTGACTGAGAATCTCATATGCTCAGATCTGCAGAACTCACTAATTTTACTATTGATTTCTTTAGCAGTTCTTTCAGCTGTAATTTTTCACTGACTACAGCTTGGCTTGGGCTTTTGAACTAGTGTTTGAAGTTAACTGTGCAATTAGCTTAGAAGTTCTCTGCTTCTTACTTTAAATATGTTGATAGTATTAATTACACTATATACTTGACTTGGAAGATTAAAGGTTCTTGCCAGTGGTAATTTAGCCATGTTATGTATTTAGATTTTATTCTGAGTGTACTACAGTTACTGTTCAGATAAAATCTGCAGCAAATCTAACTGTATTGCAATTGCCATTAACCCAAATGGCTATTTTCTGCCTCATTTGCTGTTCTTCTAGAAGTTTACCAAGTAATCTGTATGTGGTAGGGCAAGCAGAGTATTTGTAAGGTTGATATAAAGTGCTGTAGCAGGGGTGACTGAATCGTCTCACAGTGTCAGCCGTTTTCCTTACAGCACAAGTATCTGAGCCCTGCCAAAACAGGGCTTGTTCCTTGGATTTTAATTTTTTGTATTCTAATTATTGTGTTATCTAAAACTTTAAAAAAATGTATTCTAATTACTTTTCTTAAATATCTTTAAAAATTGCTTTACTTATGATATAGACTTTATTAGTGCTAAATCCATAGGAAAGCATGAAAGTGACATGATATATTTGTTAGGTAGCTCTGACTCTTAAAGTTGTATTCTTGTTAACCTCTTGTTAATTTCTGCATTTGACTGCTGATAATCTTTTGGAGGAAAGATTTGGTGCTTACTGAACATTGCATTTTGATGTTTTGATTAAGTATTTCAAGTCTTTCTTTTTGATTATAACTTTTTTGTCTCAGAGCGACGACGATCTACTCCTGCCCCGAAAGAGGAGGAGAAAGTGAATGAAGAACAGTGGTCTCTTAGGGAAGTTGTGTTTGTGGAAGATGTTAAGAATGTCCCTGTTGGCAAGGTTTGTCTAAAATCTAAAATACACTGTCCCACTGTCTTTTGGGAGGAGGAAAAAAAAAGGTTTTCTTTTAGATAAGCTGTTTTAGAAAATCATACTTTTGGGGATGCTTGAGAGTGTTTCTGATGAGTATGACTTTTGGTGCATTTATATTTGTCCATAACACAGTGATAATAAAATAGAGTGGATGTGTTGTGAGTAAAACGTAATGAATTTTAAAAAATTCTGGTATGTTAAATTGAACCACAATATTACGAAAAGCAGATGTGGTTTTATCCAATATATTGTTTTGTTGTCTTGAGCAATAACTCCCACATGTCCAGTGAGATTGTGAAGGGTTTCACCTGTTGTGACTGACTTGTACATAGGTAGAATATTTGGGTGAATCTCATGTTCAGGTAACCAAAGAACAAAAATATTTTGATTAGAAATTACGTGCTTCATTAATATGATTATAAAGTTATTTCATTTATTACTCCAGAAAGTCTCTTTGTTTAATCCTTGTAATGTTTTCATTTTTTTCTCTAGTAAACCTTTGCTCTGACTCAAGAACCATATAGAGGAAAATACTCCCTTTTCTCCTTTGGCATTGTTGTGTGATGTTAGGAGGGATTAGGTTGTCTAGACAGTTCTCTGATATGCTTTTCAAAAATAAAAGCAACAAGAAAGCCAATAAGGTTTTCCTCAAAAGGAAGAGATTGTGTTGCTTTATACATGATGCATAGATTTAAAAAAATGTTACCAGCAGAGGATCAATAATTGTCCAACAGAAGGCAGCTGAAGTTATTAAGAGTTACTTTACTTGCATCCTTAATGGATTTACTCGTGTGGCAGTGTATGATTTGCCTTGAGCAGTATCTTTGAAAGGAGGAGGTTCACAATGAATTTTCATTATCAGGTTTAGGTCATTTATGCAGAAAGAATATGGAACAACTTAGTTCATTGTAACACTTCAGTTTCTGTAAATATTATTTAGGGATCTAGTTGAAGTTGCTGAAACCATTGTTTTCCTCTGATACCAGCTTTGGGAAAGTCCCTCTTGTCCTTATCTGTCCTTCCTCTTTTGGATCCTAAGGTTTTCAGTACAGAGACTGTTCTAGTATTTCTGTATACAGTTGCAAATGTCTCTGTGCATTGCATCAAGAACTACTGTAATAAATATAAAAGAGCTCAAACTTCTATATTTTCACTGAAGTGCTAATGCTTTAAGGTTTGTCAGTATATCATTTTCTCTAATGCACTTGATGGGCTAGAGAAACTGGGAGAAAACATGGAATGCCTGGATTTTTCTTACATACAGTATCTTGAAAATTGTAGCGATGTTTTTGTATTGTTGGAGACCTTTTAGATTAAGTTGATTACATTTAGACCTTTGTTAAGCACTTGCTGTGTAGAAACTATAGAGAAATTGGGGCTTATTGAAGACTGGTGGTTGCTTATATCTAGTTCTGATGAAGACTGAGAGCATACAGAGTTCTTATTTCTGCTCATAATTAAAACATTGTCTGTCCTTCCCCCCCTTCCCCCCTTCTGCCCTAGCTTTGTTTTCCTGTTGAGAAAATTATGGTCTCAACTGGAAATTCAAAGAGCCTTGCTGTTTGATGATAGCACAAGAAGTTCCTATATCAAAGAAGCCTGTTTTGACAGTTCTGATTAGATATGCATGGCAGGAACTCTTTAGAGAGATTTACAGTCTTAGAAATGACTGTGTCAGCGTGGGGTTGAATAGCTTCTGTTTCCTTTGGGGCCAGAGAAGGACAGACACACATGCTTGAAGAACGGCTGGATAGACTTGTCTGTATCCTTCAGTCCTAAGGGACTGAGTGGAGAACTTCATCATTGAGTGTACAGAACAGGTAATAGACCCATAAACTAACAGGTCTTTTTTCCACTGTATACAGTCCTGTTGAGGAAGAAGCACAAAAAATTTTATGGTGGGCCAAAAAAACCAAGACTTTCTTTCCTTTGTCTTGTAGTGTAAGAGCTAATGGGCACTTAAAGTTGAAGGAGATTCAGTGTAGACTTTATTGTTCTTATTGAGTTGTTGGCTAATGTTTGGAATTCACTGTCACAAGAGTAGTGTTTATTTCCAAAAGTGAGTGCACAAATTAATAAAAGAAAGATCCATCCAGGCTATTAAACATGAAGTTGTCCTGCTGTTTCCAGGAGGTGGAAGTTGGAAAGAGACCAGGGGAGTACCAGGAGGAACTTCTCTTGTCAGTTGATGTTGGCTCCTGTTGGATGTAGGATGTTGAAATGGAGGGACCTTAGATATGATTCTGGATGCTTATGAAGTCAGGAAATCCAAGATTCTCAAATTTCAGTAATTTTATCAAAACTACAAGGCTAATGACCAAGAGCTATGTAATTTCATCACTGGTTATTGTAAATGCTTTCCTCTCCCTGATAAAGGTCTGGTTTATTTTGAAGCAAATCAGATTTTGTTCAGCCTTTTGGTAAAATCCTCATGTGTTCTGCCTGTAGGTGCTAAAAGTGGATGGTGCGTATGTTGCTGTGAAATTTCCAGGCACCTCCAATAATGCAAACTGTCAGAGCAGTTCTAATTCCGATCCTGATCCTTCTTCTCTCCTCCAAGACTGTAGGCTGCTCAGAATAGATGAACTGCAGGTATGTATTTGTGAAACACTGAGGAAATAATCACTGTTTTGAAGGGTCAGCACTATGTGTGCTTAATTGCAGCTTAAAATTTTACATCTATTTTCAGGTTGTAAAAACTGGCGGAACTCCAAAAGTTCCTGACTGTTTTCAAAGAACACCCAAAAAGCTGTGTATTCCTGAAAAAACAGAGATCCTAGCAGTAAACGTAGATTCAAAAGGTAAGTAGGGCTTAGCCCGTGAGTCCAGATCTGTGGGTTCCTTTATTACCTGTCTCTCATCCAAGTGGAAAACACCTACTTTCAAAAGGACATAAACAGGTGCTTCCATTGATACTAGTAATTTCTTGAAAGTGCTTTAGTTAGAAGTTCTTTTACTGGTGCCATCCATAAAACACGTTAACTTTTTTCTTCATGTGTCTCTGAAGGAGTGCATGCTGTTCTGAAAACTGGGAACTGGGTTCGATACTGCATATTTGACCTTGCCACAGGAAAGGCTGAACAGGAAAATAATTTCCCTACTAGCAGCATTGCATTCCTGGGTCAGAATGAGAGAAGTGTTGCTATTTTTACAGCTGGACAGGTTTGTGGTTTTGTGTCTCAGTCATTTAACCTCACTGCACTTCACTTCTGTCATCTTTGAATGAGATGGTACAGCCTTCTGTAAGGCTTTTCCAAAGTCTGGCAAAGAAATAATTTTTCAAACAGGTTGTGAAAAACTTGCTGCTGACTTTAATACTTTGAAGGCACAAGGGGAATAGCAATCAACTTACCTAAGCACATCTTGATTAAACTCTACCTTGAATGTAAAAAAGGGGAGGGAAAGGTGACAGAATGGTTACTGGATTAGTGTCAGCTTGTTATCTAGCTCTATTTTGGGTCTGGGTCAGATAAAAACCCATTCTTGAGAATAAATGGAGATATTAACAAAAAAAAAATTATTCTGTATTTGAGTGAAAATACAGATTCACAAAAAATGATTGAGATTTTATGCAACTCTTCCACAAAGATTATATACTTTTTTTAGGGTAATCGAAGGAAACATTTTTTGCCAAATAGCTGAATTTGAATATTTCATTTCAATATATTCAATTTTATTTGGAGCATTTAATTAAGCTAAAAGTATAGGTTCTATTTGTTTCACTGGTAATGTTAATTACTGAATGTCTATCATAAGGAAGATACTTCCAGTAATATTTATTATGCTAAGCACATTTCAGGCGTTTTCAAAAGGAATCTCATATCTTACGTTGCATCACTGCTAATGATAGGAGTCAATGACATAAACGAGAGTCTTGGGTAAACTGTTGTAATTGTTGGCAGTCAAGAACAACTGAACCTTTTGGGAAGGATAATATTTATAAATTGTGGAGACTTAATAATGAAGCTTTTTTTTCTCAAATGTAGGAATCACCTATTATTCTTAGAGATGGAAATGGTACAATCTATCCAATGGCAAAAGATTGTATGGGTGGAATACGAGACCCTGACTGGCTTGATCTTCCACCTATTAGTAGTCTTGGAATGGGTGTTCATTCCTTAACAAATCTTCCTGCTAACTCGACCATCAAAAAGAAAGCTGCTATTATCATTATGGCCGTTGAGGTAAATATTTTCTCTGCTTACTGAATTATGTGCTTTTTTTTCTCTTGCTTTTGTGAAGCTATGCTTAAAGCAGATTCATGTTTAGATACTGATTTGTATTTTCACTATTTGAAAGAAATTGTTTTCAACTGAAGACTCTTACAAACACGAAAACACCATTAAATTTGCCAAGTGAAAGATCCTTTTTGGGCAGTGCATGACTTCTGTATCAGGCTTTTAATTACTAAGGTTTTTTTAAGCACTGATTTTGAAATGGTTACCTTTTCATATATACGATCACTGTGCAGTTTTATTTGTCTCATGGGTGCACAGTTTTTCTCAGGGATCCCACAACTTGTTTTGGTTAGATCCCTGAGAATGCAGGACTTTTTTCTTTTTTTCTTTTTTTTTTTTTTTTTTGTTAATCTTCTATTTGGACCATGCACTGGGCAACTAGGAGAGAAAAGTGGAGGTTTTTTCACTTGAATCACCTGTAGAGTTCTGTCCTCATCAGTGGTGCTGTATGAGTAGTTCTGCTGTGAATTTATGTGTCATACTTATAAAATCTTGTCAGTGATTTGGGGCAGTGCAGTTAGATCTGCTGTGTGTTGTGCTGCCACCTCGAGGTATTGTGTACCTGTCAGGCTGAGATTGAGTTCACAGTGAAGTAGTATTCCAAGTTACATGTGGGGTGAACCTCTCAGACTTTGAACAGCTTCTAATCATTCACTTCCCAGCACATAAATCACTTGTTTAAAAAGAACTGGGTTAGAATTTGTTCACGTAGATCCTTAGGCTTTTTCAGTTGTATCACTTTTCCCATGTTACATGGAGCTATGAAATGGAAGTAATCTATCTTAAGAATCCAGCTGTGAAGCCAAATGAATGCTTTTGTGCGCCTGATGACTTTTGCTGCTCCACTCCTTTTGCTTGTCTGTGCCTGAGTGCACACAGCTCTGTTTTTAACAGTGCTATAATTGAGGTGATGCATGTTCTGAACAGCTCCTGCACTAACTTCCAGACAGTGTTGGGGATGAAGACCTTCCTAATAATTTCAAAATGTGAAGAAAAACAGAACTATTTATGAAGCTTATATCTATCTTTTGTGTTTTACATTTCTAAAATATTTTATTCTTTTGAGTACAGAAACAAACATTGATGCAGCACATTCTTCGGTGTGACTATGAGGCTTGCAGACAATACCTGATGAATCTTGAACAAGCAGTTGTCTTGGATCAGAATCCACAAATGCTGCAGACGTTCCTTGGCCATAGATGTGACGGAAACCGTAATATTCTGCATGCTTGTGTGTCTGTGTGCTTTCCAACCAGCAACAAAGAAACAAAGGAGGAAGAGGGTGAGCTCAACAATATCATGAAAATACTTTGAAAATAATCTTTTCATGGATTTTCAAGAAAATTCATTCAAAAAGCTGCATTCTTCATATATGGGTGTATTAAAATTTAGCACCTAAAATGAGTCCTGGCCTTTCGAAGGTGCTGATGAAACATTTTTATTACTCTCATAAGGTTTTATAAGAATTCAATAGTTAAGAGCACTAAGCTGTTTTTATTGATTGTAAAAACTTCTGACATTCACACGTTAATTTTAGATGAAAAAAGTAGTTTTCTACCCTTATATCGCTAGTATCCCCTTTATATCACTAGTAAAATTTATGAGAAATGGTATGTAATATTGTTGAAGTGTTCTAGTATGTGTTAATACCTTCAATTAGAAATGCTTCTTGTCATTGACATGTATTAAGAAATGTGGAGGAATGACCTATTAATGACAGTTACTGAGACCATTTAAAAATGTCTGTTAGATACTGTTATGTAAAAAGCATGTTAACAGAACAAGGTTGCTAAGTCAAGCACTCAAAAACTAGGGAATGGCAGAATTAAGTTTACCCATGTGCTATACATGGGTATGCATTGTGAAATGGTCTTTAATTACACCGTCATACTATTTTTTCCACAGGACTACCTCATTCAGTGCACAAGATGGACGGTGCTCACCGAATGGGTAGCTATTCAATATTTCTTTTTATCCTCATCATTCAGTGTGTGGCCCCATTCCTTACTCTTGCACACCATACAAACCCTGCACTGAATAATGAATGAACTTCCTTGTGGGATTTTTGTATGGTGCTGTCATTGAATTTTAGTCATTTATAGACCTTAATTGTTCCTCGTATCCCTATTTATAAAATGGGGGTAATGCTGCAGCTTTCTCATTTCTTGATTGGAGTTTTGTTACAGCTTGAAGTTTTTCTGTGTTCAAAGCTATGAACTAATTTTGAGCGTTTTGTTTGAGAAGCCTAGGGCCTGATTTTGAGTAGGTGTTACTTCAAAACACTGAATTCTAGAACTGGATTAATCATAGTTTTAGTTGTGCTGGGAATGTTAATTATTTCTGTGGGTCGGGCACCTTTTAGGTGTCCAGAAATGAGTAAAATGTATCATGATCATCTTCAAAAACCTGTTTCACAAAGTTCTGTGTGCTGATAGATGTGGCAGAAATAGGTTCCAGTTTTCCAAAGTGATGTTCAGTGGTATTAAGCACAATACAATGTTTCCCCCTCTCCCTCCCAAGCTGTTGCTGCCTTACTACACTGCTCCCTAATGTTGCAGCAACAAGGCATAAACAGCTTGCTCTGTGTGCAACCCTTCACCTTTAGTGTGTCGTCCATCCTGTGCACTGATTGAGGCAGGGGTCTTGTTGCTGGATGCAGGGGGGGTGGGGCAACAAAACAATCCAAAACAAAAAACCCAAACCAAAATAAGCAAACAAACCCAACTGTGTAGCTGAAGATTGTGTTATATAAGCACACAAGGAAGTTGAAATAAGGATGCATAGGCAAACTTAATCTGACTTTTCCCAATTTGAGTGCTTGTCTTTGCAACCTTGGCATTTTTTTCAGTAACTTCATTTGGGTGTAATTTAACTTTTGGAAAAATGAGAAACATGAACATGATAGACTTGTAACACTCCTCTGCCTCTCTCTTTTTCCCTCATAAAACTTGTCCTTGAAGGAGATTCATCTCTTTACATTCAAGTCACATTTAGCTTCCACTGTAACTGTTAGTGATGGATATTAGGACAAGCTTACTTTCTGTGTATCATCTGGAGGGCTGTGGTGACTTATGTTACTGTCTGTGAGTTACATGGTCGTCTCTTGAACTGTAAAAGAAGTTTGATTTAGAAGTAAAGGCTTCAATTCCAGACAAACAGATGTAATATTTCTTACCAATTTCAGACTGTAGTGCCACTTCCCAGCTAGTACCTGCTTGAGATTCTTTACTCTTCTTCATACAGATTTCTTCTTAAGTGCAAGAAAGGAGATATTGAGGTCAGGGATAAGATTTTTTTTTTCCTTCTCTCTCAGATCCTGTGTCTAGTTTTGCTATAGCTCCTGCAGTGTTGGATAAATGATAAATGAATTGCAGGAAAAATGGTCCAGACCTGCAAAGCTGGGGGAAGGCTGCTCTGTTTCTGTGAATTGATACAGTCTCAGTCTTGTCAATAGAAAGGATCTTGGAAAAAACATGTCCAAAAGAAATGTCAAAAGCATGCAAAATCATTAAAAAGTTGTGATACTAAATTTCAACTAACATCACTGAACACATAAAAACTAATGGTTTTTGCCTTGAGAACTGGGACAGATTTCGTGAAACAATAGAATAGCAAATCACCCATTAAAGCCAAAGCATTTGCAATTGATGGTTCTCCAAAAACAAATGCTAATTTTGTAAGTGGAACAGTGGAAATTCAGTTACAGATTGCTTTCTCCAGAACAGGTGAAACTTCTGTTGCAGAGAGTGGTTGTATTGCTTGAGGGATCACTCTCAAGAGCTGTGACCCCCTTTGTGAGGGGTCAAGAAGCGATGGGTCATGAGTTATGAGAACTAGTGGGTCTGAGAAAGGAGTAGGCACAAATACAATGGCAATTCACTTACAGCTACGAATCAACTTGCAGCTAGGGGCACAAGAGTAGTATTCTCTCACTGCTAAGTGTTTAATAGTTGTCTGAGTAGTAGGTGATTTTTATCTAAGAGGCCTTCATATGCTTGTGAACAAGCAAAACCTAAGATGTCTTTTACTTCAGGTAATGATGAGTAGAAAGATACAAAGTCTAAACGTACTGTAACAGTTGACACATCACATTCTTTCATTCTTTGAATGAAAGGTAGTAATAGTACTTTCCTATTAAAAAAAAAAAGGAGGGGAAAAAAGGGAACTATCCAGGCCTTAACACTGTCAGTGGTGAAAATAAGTGTGCAGAGAGAAAGGTGACTCTCAGTTTGAAAAGCCTTTGAATGGAAAGTGACCACTAGCCCTCACAACTTGGAGGCATTTCCTGAAAGAATGATCGGAGTCACTTTAAGGAAATACTTTTCTTTATTCAGAAATACACCTTTGCCTTGTAGTTTGCACCAAAAACTGTGTTTTTTAAAAAAATAATGTTCTGTAGCTCATTTTAATATTCTGTATCTCACTTAACAAAACTCAGCTCTCATTATGAATAGAACCTGTAGATGTTATGGTGCTTAGGGTTGTAGTCATTAGAAGGAATGCTAGTTCTTTCTAATGTAAACTGATTGTACTGCCTTCTTATACTCATAACACAGTTCTCCTAAGCATGTTCATACACAGAGTGTGTATATTACAAGCCCACAGATTTGCATTGTTTATAGATGCTCATTGTGAAGTGTGGTTTGTTTCTCCTAGTCCGGTGTTTGGGTGTAGGTGTTTTTTGGTGGTTTTGTTTGTTTGTTTTTGTGTGGTTTTTTCCTTCATTGTTGTTTTTTGTTTGTGTTTTGTTTGTTTTGTTTTCTTTGTTTTTTATCATTGTTTTTGAAGCCTTGACTCAGCAAGTGTCTGGAATCAGCTCCAGGATAGGTCCTTGTCTGTTGATACTGAAAGCTTGTACAGAAACATTGTTAAGCTCAACCAAAACAAAAAATTGTATATAAACCTAGTCTGTCTCTCTAAACATAAAAAAAAAAAAAAGATTAGTGACTTTTCATATTTTATACTCCTTTCTTGTAATTTTCCCGAGTAAAATTTTAGCACTGACGCTTTTCTTAATTTTTCAGAAGCAGAGCGCTCTGAGAGGAACACATTTGCTGAAAGGCTCTCAGCTGTGGAAGCTATTGCAAATGCAATCTCTGTTGTGTCAAGTAATGGTCCAGGAAATAGGGCAGGATCATCAAGCAGCAGAAGGTAAACTGAGTAATGCTTTCTACTTCTTTTCTGTATGCTAATTTCTGTATTAACTACCAATCTGTTACTAATGCTTTCCTTCAGTCTGGTTTAAGAATGGGCCTCTGTTGCTAACTTAAATTTCATTTCTTTAAGCACCAAACCAGAGTTCTAGTGGTTTTTTGAACCCTTTTTAGGGTGAGAACTAATAGTGTGATATTTCTAGACTAATTCTGTTTTCTGGGGTTGATGCTTTGTCTGTCAGTTCTGAAGTGGAAATGTTCTTCCTTGTGGGGAAAGGGAATTTGAGGGTAAGCTCTATTGTTGTTTACCAAGAAGTATAAAGTATCACAGAACTACTGTGATAGTGCCCAGGTTGTTTTAAGAGAATTTCTGAGGGAGGTAGTCACTTATTCAGATAAATAATACTGACACCAATATAACACCACTGGGGAAGAATTGAAGTTGATTCATTTCATTCTAAGCAATTGTTACATTCCTTAAAAAGATATTCTATCAAGACTCATTTTTTTATCCTGTCATTAACCTCTTCTTGTAGGTAGGTTTTAAAAAGCAGTAGCAACAAGAGAAAATCCTTGCAAAAGCTTAACACTCTTGGGAATGAGCTTGGGACAAAAGGAATGTCCAGTAGCAGTAGGAATGCCCGTCAGCTGCTTTTTGCAAGAGGCGGTGCTGTGGTGCCTAGGGATGTGTTCTGGGCCCAAATCTCTCTTGAAGCATTGCTGAGCGACTCCTCTTCCAAGGCTAAAACATTCTGGTGCAACAAAATATAATGAAAAATACCTCTTGGCTCGTCCTTATTTATGCTGAAATAAAATGGAGATAAGAGGGGTTTGGTTTCCTTTTTCAGTGTGAAATTCTTCTTAAATATGTTCTAATTATAAATGAAAATGAGGATATTTCTGCCTTGGTTTTGTATTTAGTTTGAGATTAAGAGAAATGATGAGAAGATCCTTGAGAGCTGCTGGATTGGGCAGACATGAAGCTGGTGCTTCATCAAGTGATCACCAGGACCCAGTTTCTCCACCAATAGCTCCTCCCAGCTGGGTTCCAGATCCTCCTGCAATGGATCCAGGTAAGTCTTCTCATATATCACATCAGACTGCAGGAAGAGAGATTTGATAAAAGAACCAATGGCTTTTAAGGTAAATAATTTATAGTCTCACAGCCATTGAGGTAGCAAGTGTTCATTGAGATAACTTTTAAGAGTTTACTGAAGACTTAACAGCTATTTTTAAATCCAGTGTGTGTCTTTTTAATGCTGATGTCAAACTTCTAGGAAGTCTCCTTTGTAATGCTGAGTTACATTACGGACCTAGGAATGTGGCCGTTTTTGGGCAAGATTACCAGTTAAATACAGAAAACGTGCAGTGTGTTAGACATTGCAGCAAGAGCATATTGTTAGGGATGTTTTTATGTATTGATATACATCCTGCTGTTCTGTTTACTGAAAGATGGTGACATTGATTTTATCCTGGCCCCCGCTGTGGGATCTCTTACCACAGCAGCGACTGGCACCGGCCAAGGACCCAGCACCTCCACAATACCAGGTGAGGACATACTGCTTATTTGATTATGCTTTAAAACAAAAATGATCTCAAAAGCTGTCTTTGCTTGCACAGACTTTCTGCATATGAAAATGCCTCTTATCAGATGAAGATTGGATTGCAGCAGAATTTCACAAGTGTGCAGAAAGTAAATGAAGCACCATACTATGTTTTATGTAAAAACATACCTGGGGAGTGACAAATATGTAAAATTATGGTAATCAGCATGAAATTTGGATTACCCTCAGTATTTCAAATGTAATTTGGGACTGAAATTTGCAGTACTTCAGTGAAGTATTGCTGAAACCAATGAATAGTCAAGTTACCAGTTATTCACCCCAGTGAATTACTCAATTACTTGCTTTTAGCAGGTAATAATTTTTTGAGGAAAATCTGATTATCTGCAATTTTTTTTTTTTACTACAGGTCCTTCTACAGAACCGTCTGTAGTGGAATCAAAGGATCGGAAGGCAAATGCTCATTTCATACTGAAATTGCTGTGTGATAGTGTTGTTCTACAGCCTTATCTTCGAGAATTGCTGTCAGCTAAGTAAGGATTTTCATATCAGTTCTCACTATTCTTTGTGATGGTGTATTACCTGAATTCAATTACATAGAAGCCTTTTTAAAAAGGTTACATAAAGGCCTGTTAGTTAAAATTGCTAATGTTAGAATACAGCTATATTTTGTCCTGCCATCCTTTAAAAGTATGTCTATTTCACAGAAGTACAGTAAATAAAAATGCTTTGTCACTCTGTGGTTTTTCTGTTTGCACAAGATCAGCAGTGCTAAGTTTTCATATATTTGCATCCTATGTCTCCTTGTAATGAAAAAATTCAGTGTTTTAACTTGTCTGTTGGGGTTTTTTTTGCCTAGGGATGCAAGAGGCATGACACCATTTATGTCAGCAGTTAGTGGCCGGGCATATCCTGCTGCAATTACAATTTTAGAAACTGCACAGAAAATTGCTAAAGGTACAACAGTTTTAGTAATTGTTAGTGTGTGATTTCCTTCTAAACTTTCCTTGGCATATGTGCAGAGTCATTATTAACACTGCAGATGGCTGCATGTTGTGGAAATTTTGCTGTTATGGAGTATCTTCCTCTTTTGAAGTTTGTATATTGCAATAGATTTCTCTGAATATTATTGCTTTTGTGTTTTTTATAGTCTTTTCGGCATTTTATTGCTTTATAAACCAGTGGATTAAGGTATTACTTTTTTAGTAGCAAAAATGTATCACATGGAACTACTTTCTTGAAATTGAAAAATCTGATAGGATACAGTGATATGCCAAGCTACATCCTGTTTCTGAAAAGACTTACATACAAACAAATATTTTGTGTCTCTATTTTAGTGTTGGTGTTTAATTTTTAGGAGAAATGTGTGAAACTGAATTTAGGGAAAAACTTAAATACATTAGACCTTGTCATACCACAGTTCTGTAGGACTGTGTGGGACAAGAATAGTCCTCTTAAGAATATGCTCAGTAATCCTTCAAAATGATGATTCGGTGAATTGATTAAAGTATTTGTGAATTTAAAACTGGGGAAGAGATAGCGGTTATGTTTTTCATTTAGGAGTTTGCAGTGGCTTCTGTAGGAAATAATGTGGCAAGCAGAAAGTTTTCTCAAAAAGCTGTAACAGGTTTTATTCAAACTTCTGATTCCGTATGAGATTTTTTAATGACAAGCATCTGCCAAGAATGGATTCTTTTGGTGGGTTTATTTTTTGGGGGGTTGTTTTTAACACTGTTATTCTTTTATTTTAGCTGAAGCAACTTCCAGTGAAAAAGAAGATGATGTGTTTATGGGAATGGTTTGTCCTTCTGGTACAAATCCAGATGATTCTCCTTTGTATGTTTTGTGTTGTAATGATACATGCAGTTTTACCTGGACTGGTGCAGAACATATTAACCAAGTAAGCTTTTTTTTTTTTTTTTTTTTTTTAAGAAAATGGGAATGTGTTTCAACCATGTATTGTGTTAGTCTGCTAATCTGAATTTTAAATTATTAATTGCATTGTTTAAATTACTGTAACTTTTAAGTCTGGTGTAGTTCCTGCCTCCCCAAACTGCTCTGTAGTCTCAAAGCTGTGTTCCTCAGAACATGGTTGTTACTGGGTGTGGCTTTTCCCCTCTGGCTATCTTTGGCAAGAATTTTGATGGACAGGGCTCTTTAAAAACAATGAATATTCTAACTTAACGAAGTTTCACTTTCTAGAACTGACCTACTTCTAAGTTTAGGCATCAATTTAAACAAGTGCAGTTTTATTGTAACCTGGAATACTGTGAAATTGCAAGCACTGTAAGGAAAAAACTATGCTTAATTTTTTTTCCTTTTTTTTTAGGATATATTTGAATGCCGAACATGTGGCCTGTTGGAATCACTTTGTTGTTGCACAGAATGTGCAAGGGTCTGTCACAAAGGACATGACTGCAAGTAAGTGTTGTGTTCTGTTTCTTATAATTAAATCAATATTTTGTGGTTTCCTCTGTTTACTGATACTTAACAAATTTTTCTGTTGCTTGAAGTGTTCCAAACTTAGAGAACGGAAGATTAATAAAATAGTTTTGCATCTGCTCCATAAGATGTATTTAATAAGTCATAATTAAAAGAGAAACCTGAAGCAGTTTTGTACTTGCCACTTTGTAGTATTTAGAGTAAATGAGTAATTCTTAAAGTGCATGATATGGTAAGAACATTATATCTAACTAATACTGTGTTTTCATTTTGGGTGCCCCCCAGAGTTTTATGAATGCTGATGACAGATCATTCTTGTGAATTTTTGGAAAGAAATGTAGTATATTCATCTTTTAAAAATCAACTGTAACAAAGGGAAAAGTGAGCAAACAATTAAAAAATAACAGATCAACCTGGCTCAAAGCTTTGAAGTTGCATGTAACAGCTACATTCTGTGCTGCTGTTACAGAGTGTAAAAGTTACACCACTGATATCCTAGTTGTAATAAGCTAACAAATACAATTATAAAGATATTCTCAGCACTGTAACGGTTACTGAGATTTTACTGCATGTCAGGAGTATTTTCAGCTTAACTTTCTTGGATGGAGGCTATTTTAGGGAAGACTAAATAATCTTGGATGAGTTTTACTATGGCAATATGAAAAGCTCTGTAGTGAAACTTCCCTCTTAAGATGAATGTAGGAAACATGGATGACAAATGTCATGTGCTGCCACATATAAAATCTGTATTTCTCTTTTTTAAGCTAGGTTTTAGCATTTTGCTACTATCAGAAACAAAAAACTCCGGAAGGAGTCTAAAGGTGTACACTAACCCCCTCAGCTTGTGTAGAAAAGGTTTGGGTATGTTACTGAACAGTGTTGCAGTTCACCTTTTCTGTTTCTTGTAGGCTCAAACGAACATCCCCAACAGCCTACTGTGATTGCTGGGAAAAGTGCAAGTGTAAGACACTTATTGCTGGACAGAAGTCTGCTCGCCTTGATCTCCTTTACCGCCTGCTCACCACCACAAATCTTGTCACCATGCCAAATAGCAGGCAAGTTCATATTAGCCTTGACTAAGGCACAATACTTAAAATTATTTTTGTAAATATATGTGGTATATTGTATTTCCACTTACAATTTTTTCATTACAGGGGAGAACATCTGCTGTTGTTTTTAGTACAGACAGTTGCCAGGCAAACTGTAGAACACTGCCAATACAGACCACCTAGAATCAGGGAAGATCGTAATCGTAAAACTGCAAATCCTGAAGGTAAGAGCTTTCAGTGAAATAAATGGCAAACTCCATATTTCAGTACCTCTTTCTAATGTTGGTGGGTCTTTTTGGTTTTTTGTCTTTTTAGATTCTGATATGCCTGATCATGATTTAGAACCTCCTCGTTTTGCCCAGCTGGCTCTGGAGCGTGTTTTACAGGACTGGAATGCACTGAAGTCCATGATCATGTTTGGCTCCCAGGAAAATAAAGACCCGTGTGTATCTACAAATAGTTGTCAACATAAAGTTTGATCTGATATTTGAGATCTGCTGACTTATATAAATTTATTTCCCTTCTTTTTTTGTTTTTTCCAAGTCTTAGTGCAAGCAGTAGGATAGGTCATCTTCTGCCTGAAGAGCAAGTTTACCTTAATCAGCAAAGTGGAACTATTCGCTTGGACTGTTTTACACACTGCCTTATTGTCAAATGTACAGCAGACATTTTGGTAAGCACTCAGCCATGCTTTTTTACATAGGTTTTCTGAATAATATGATATTATAAGGTATCTCAGGTCATGTGCATGGGGACTAATTTGAAACTAACTTCAAGTTAATCTTGGTTTTGTGAATTTTTATGGTTATGACTGTGATCTCCCCTTGAGTCTTAATCTCTCGTGTTTCATGCTTCGAAATCGCACACAACTAATGGGTTGTAATAACCTCTTTTTTCAGCTGTTAGATACTTTGCTGGGTACTCTGGTAAAGGAATTACAAAACAAGTATACACCAGGACGCAGGGAGGAAGCTATTGCTGTTACAATGAGATTCCTGCGTTCTGTGGCAAGAGTGTTTGTCATTCTGAGTGTGGAGATGGCTTCCTCCAAAAAGAAAAAGTAAGTGATGAAGATGTGTGTTGATTGTGGTGGCTTTTTTTTTAATTTAAAATTTTTTTTTCTTATACAGTGAGTTGATAAAAATCAACAATAGGCAGAAACATCTGAATTAATTTGTGTTCTGTAGACAGACAGATTTGGAAAGCTGCAAATCTCAAGATTGCACAATAGTTGCTGGTATGTCATGTAACTTCTTAATGCAGTGCTTGTTAATTCAGTTTACATGTTCATACCGAACCTTTCTATTTACAATGTTAGGGTTTTTGGAAATAGGTTTTTTTAACATAAAAAAATTACAGTGTATGGTTATTTATCAGTAGTAGATTTAGATATCAAGCCTTAATCTTGAATTACTGAATGATAAATGTTTTTCACTGACTTGAATAGCTACATATTATTTCTATACACACAAGTGCATGTATCTGTTAAAGATGATGTTTTGAGAAAATTAGGAGAATTAATATTGCCATGAAGTTTTTCAGGAAAAAAAGATGTATTTGACATTTATCTTTCTGTATTTTTCCCCCAGCAATTTTATTCCACAGCCAATTGGAAAATGTAAGCGTGTGTTCCAGGCGTTACTGCCCTATGCTGTTGAAGAGTTGTGCAATGTAGCAGAATCCCTAATTATTCCAGTCAGGATGGGAATTGCACGTCCTACAGCACCCTTCACCCTTGCTAGCACTAGTATAGATGCCATGCAGGGAAGTGAAGAACTGTTTTCTGTGGAGCCTCTGCCACCCAGACCATCATCTGACCAGTCTAGCAGGTAAAACTTGTTAAAGCTTACTCTCTGTTCTTTTCAAAGACTTCTTATGAGCAGTTTTATTTTGGAGATTTTGTTAGCCTTCAATTAAGTGATATCCAGAGATCCAAATCTACTTTTTTTGAGGATTTATTTTTATATATTTTTCTTTTAAGTTCTAGTCAATCTCAGTCATCCTACATAATAAGGAATCCTCAGCAAAGACGAATCAGCCAGTCACAACCAGTTCGTGGCAGGGATGAGGAACAAGATGATATCGTGTCAGCTGATGTAGAAGAGGTCAGTTTTCTTTTTTATACTTGTTTTTCTTCTCAGTGTGGCATACCTTATGCATTAGCCCATGCTTTAACATCTGAACTCGAAATCCATGCATCAAGACCTCTGATTTGAAAAAGATGTTAAGTAGTACTTCATGAAATCCTACAGTGCTCTGAGCATTTTTAATAGAACTTCATAATTGTTGTTTTCTATTCTATTTCTCCCTGTTAAAAAAGTTTTGAAGTCTTTCAGCACATGGCTGCTATTATGTAGGTTCTGTTAGAGAGCTGAAAGATCTTTCAGCAGATGGTACCCCTTCAGTATTTAGAAACTAATTCTAGGTTTTGTAGTCAGTTTTATCCTTTATCCTTACACTATTAAAGACTGATGTTCAAGGCTGTTTTATTTGTGCATGTGATCTTTTTTTCCCACAATACTATAACCTGTACAGTAGTGTACAACTGCTGTGGCTGTAAGTTCATTTCTTGTTCGCATCAGTTCAATTTTTCAGTCATCTTTCCAAGATGTGTTTTCTTAAATGAGACTTTGCACTCTGTTTTGGAAAACACATAGGTTCCCTAACACTGAAGAGAGTCTGGCATAATGTTACAATGCTCTTTCCAGGTTGAGGTGGTTGAGGGTGTGGCTGGTGAAGAAGACCATCATGATGAACAGGAAGAACATGGTGAAGAAAATGCTGAGGCAGAAGGACAGCATGATGAGCATGATGAGGATGGTATGTATCACGTACCTCCTGCATTTACTGCTTCAGTGAGAAAACTGTGCATCAAAAAGAGTCACCAGTGATAATGATTTGGGAGATTTGCACGAGTAGAGAGAATCCCAGGGTTCCAGACTGCTCATCTAACAGAAGTACATGTGTAAAATTACAGATAATTTGTAGTAGACAAATACATGAACTATTTCTGGTTGAGGAGAAAATAGTAAGGTCCCAGAGGTATCAGATGTTATATTCTTGGTTAACAATGTATTTTACTTTTTTTATTTGCTACTGTAAAATGTTTTTGAAGGTAGATGTGTTCTCAAAAGTTATTTGAATCCTTGCAGGCTAGTTCTCAAACTAATCACAAATTACTAAATTATGGTTCAATATTTTGTAGACAAAATTAATCAGTTCTGTATGAAAATGTTTGAAATTAATATAATTGTCATGTATTACTTAGTTTAGGATTAGATGGCCCAAAGCTATGATTTTAAAAAAAGTTGCCTTCTTCTCTTTCCGACTGTGCTTTGTGTTTCCAGTCTGTCCATTTACAGTACAGTAAATCTGTTTACTGATTTGCTGAGTATTCAAATGTTTTATTCTTAAATCTTAAAACTGGAATAGAATCTGTGTATTTAATTAGATTTTTTTAAGTTTTCAAGTATTCCTTAAATACTAGTTGAAACAGCATATGGTTAATTGTCCTAGTACATGTGCATGAAGAGTTGTGGAGTCTTTAGACTTGAATGACTAATTGTGAATCCTAGAAGCCTTTATTTTCACTGTGTGTTGAATGTACATGTCCAGTGCAGAATGAGAGCAGGTTGCTAATAATGCTGGAAAATAAGAAAACATGCTCCAGGTGTTGTTGGGTGTCTGCACTGCTTTTATGACCCCCCTGCATATCCATTATCTTCTGCTATAATAAGAGGGTTGGGGGTTTGTTTGTGTCTTACATGAGTCACTACGGTAATTTTAATTTTGTCTTTCAAACATGAAATGTTTTGTCCATTGTTTTTCCAGGAAGTGATATGGAGTTGGATTTGCTAGCTGCTGCTGAAACAGAAAGTGATAGTGAGAGTAACCACAGTAACCAGGACAATGCCAGTGGGCGCAGAAGTGTTGTCACTGCAGCTACTGCTGGGTCAGAAGCAGGTACACCACATCTTTTTGGGTTTAATATAGCTGGTTAAATTTAGATCCTAGGAGTAAGTACCCTTCTCCTTCCCCAGATTTCCTGTTTTCCCTTTGCTCTAATAGTAAGGTGCTAGGCAGACTTTTTGGACAAGAAAACGCATTAAGATGTGACCTATATATTTTGGTCTTCTGGAGCATCTGCAGGTGTTAGAGATTACCTTGCACTTTTGTGTAGTGAAATGAAATGTTCTCACTTAAGCGCAGAAGTTTAAAACAATGGTTTATGGTTTAAATCAATACACAAAACCCGAGCAATCATTGTACAGGTTTTTGAGAGCAACTGCTTTCCTGTCCAGTTTGGAAGCATAATTTTTAGAATTCTTTTCTTAGGGGTAGAATCAGTGAAGACTTTTTAAATCAGATTACTTCTTAATTTATATTTTGAAGTGTAAGTAATCATACTGCTTTTTCATTACACCTGTGGATAATTAGCAGTATATTATATGGATAGTTTATTGAACATTTTCAATGGTGGTACCTGAACCTTTTTAGTACAGTGTAGTTTCTCATGGAAGAAGTCTGCTGTGCTGACGTGATACATGTATACATGCACAGGTGTGGAGCTGTTAGTTATTGCTGATTTTTCTCACCAGGAGCTAGCAGTGTGCCAGCATTTTTTTCTGAAGATGACTCTCAATCAAATGATTCCAGTGACTCTGATAGCAGCAGCAGTCAGAGTGATGACATAGAGCAGGAGACCTTCATGCTTGACGAGCCTCTGGAGCGAACCACAAATAGCTCCCATGCCAATGGTGCTGCCCAGGCTCCCCGTTCCATGCAGTGGGCTGTACGGAATACCCAAAACCAGAGGACTACCAGCACAGCTCCCTCTAGTACGTCAACGCCAGCAGGCAAGTCTGAGTGAACTGCATGCACAAATGCCAGCTAGCTCTGGCTTTGTTCCTTCCTCTGCTTTTGTTTATTCTCTTAAGGATGAAATCTTAACTGTTTGTCATATTGCTGACCTACCTTGACTGTTCCAGTTCTAGTTCTGATTTTAAAAATAGGAAAAGATCTGTTGCATTTACGATCTGAGTATGCTTGCTGTAGTTAGTAATTATTTGCTAGTGACAGTTGTGATGTCAATAATATTTACAAGTTTATTTCTGAAAAACATCATGATATCAATCATTACACAAACCACATAGCAAAGATGAAGTGAGTTCATTAATGTCATCTCTTCTTTTATGTTTAGCAAGTTCAGCAGGCTTGATTTATATTGATCCCTCAAACCTTCGTCGCAGTGGTACCATCAGTACAAGTGCTGCAGCAGCAGCTGCAGCTCTTGAAGCCAGCAATGCAAGCAGCTATTTAACATCTGCAAGCAGCTTAGCAAGAGCATATAGCATTGTGATACGGCAGATATCGGATCTGATGGGTCTGATTCCCAAATACAATCACTTAGTATACTCCCAGATTCCAGCTGCAGTGAAGCTGACTTATCAAGATGCAGTTAACTTGCAGGTAAGAACATGGAAGTTTTCTTAGAGAAACATAATTTCAATACAACTGGGTTTTTTTTCAGTAAAATTACAGATTTGTTGATATTGAAAGTGGCCTCTGCATATTGGCTAGTCTGAATTTCTTTGAGGGTCAGCCGGAGAAGGCTGCTCAGGACTGTCTTAGGTTTTGAATACCTCCAAGGATGGAGATTCCACAGCTGCTCTGAACAACCTGTTAAGTGTTTGACAGCTCTCACAGCAAAAGAGGATTTTTCTTGAGTTTAAAGGGCCTAAAAAGTATTTTAATTTGTACCTATTGCCACTCGTCCATTCACTGGGTATCACTTAGAATAGTCTGGCTTTGTGTATTTCATATCTTTATCAGGTATTTATACACACTGGTAAGATCCTCCTGAGTCTATTTCTTATGTCTAAACAGTTCCAGTGCACTCAGTCTCTTCTTAAGTTAAGAGAAAATGGGCTAAAGTAACTGTGGTTACTTACTCCATTAAATTGGTAGAATTTCATATACATACATTCTTTCAGAAAAGGAACTTAAATTGATTTTGTTTAAACAATGTCTGACTGATATGTAATTAATAGTTAAGTCAGAATTGACTAGTGATTTCTGCTGGAGATCTATTGCCATGTTCTATTTGACATGAACTATTGAGTCTGTATAAGAAGAAAGTTAGTAAGGACCAAATAACTAAATGAGATAAAAGATTTGTACAGGTAAATGTACTGTTCTCTGTCCCTTCCTTCAGGGACATGGTCATCCTTTCCATGTTATGCACGTATTTTTTATGCAGTGCTCTTGAATGTCTCTTTTTGAAAATATGTGTAAAATGTATCTGTAGAGAAAATACACGTCAGACAGCAGTCTTTGCCTTCATGTACAGACATTAGTTTCAGAGACTGACAAGGGAGGAGGGACTCCAGAGTGTTCAGAAAGTATGTATAAGCTTGCACCTGGGCATGGTTTATAGAGTAAAATCATATATACTGAATTTAGTACAGAAGTCAGCTGTCAGAATAACACCGCTGCTTTGTGGGGAGAAGAAATCAAGGGATGCTGTTTTCTGTTAGTAAACCAAAGGATGTGAAAACCTGATGACCATATATTTACTTGTAATTGAGCCACGTGGTATTTGTATGGCTCTGTTTTCACAGTGTGATGGAAGGGAAAGACTTCTGATTTGGGAGAGGAAGGTTAGAAACATATTCTGGGATCAAACACTGGGGTGAATACACAGAGAATGAAATAAGAGAGTGTAGTTTTATTATGGAGGAGGCTAAAATAATTTTCTGTTTGGGAGATTCTTAACAGGAAAAGTGAACAGGAGATCTGTCCAGCTGAGGCAGGAAGAAGTTTGTATTAGCATGTGAAAGCTGAACAGTGGAGGTTTTGTTTGGACACAGAAACAGGGGTGAGACAGTATTGTGTTAGTTTAGTGCGTCAGAAGTGTGAGGGATGTTTTGGAAGACCAGAATATAGAGGAATGAAGAAAGCAGACTGATACTGGATAAAAAAATACAAGAGGTCAATGGAGTTAGCAGATGGCAAAGAAAAGCAGGCTACAGAGCCAGTAAGGGAAGCAAAGATGAGACCAGGAGGTGAGACTTGCATGCAAACATAGTTCTCTGTGCAGGTCTTAACTTCGTTGTCCGCACTGAGTAATTTGCAAGGGGTGAAGAATGGTGAAAGATCTGGCAGGATGAGGGCTGTTAAAGTTAATAGAAAGTCAGGAATTAAGCTAAAATTGCCAAGCTGTGCACACCTGGGAGATGCTGAATGGTCATAAGGGGAGGAGTAGAAGAGATGCCCAAAAGAGAGAGAGATGGTGAGAATGCTTTACAGACAGGAAAGTGTTAAGTGATGAGAGCTGCATACCCCCACAGTAAATCAGCAGTTTCAACAGTGCTTTCAGAAACTGATCATTGGTCATTCTTGACCATGTTTTACAGCCTCTTTGTAGGGAATCAGGTGGAGGCTTATGTTAAGATTTCATTCTCATCATCTAGTTCTGTTGTTTGCAAAACTAATTAAATCTAATTTTCTATAGAATTACGTGGAAGAAAAGCTTATTCCTACTTGGAATTGGATGGTCAGTATCATGGACTCTACTGAAGCTCAGTTGCGTTACGGTTCAGCATTATCATCTGCTGGTGATCCTGGGCATCCAAATCACCCTCTCCATGCTTCTCAGAACTCAGCTAGAAGGGAAAGGATGACAGCCCGTGAGGAAGCCAGCTTAAGAACCCTTGAAGGAAGAAGGTATGAAAATAGTTTGATTACTGCATGCAATATGAATTATCAGTTTTATAGTCAAATCTTACTCATAGACATTTTAGGAATCTAATGTTGTAGCACTGGAGTGTAGTTACTGTTTTGGTTTAAGTTGGCTTCCTGCATTGTTGCTACTGTTTGATTTATTCTGATGTACTCTGAGTCATCTTGGGCATTAACTGTTTACAATGTACTGCATCTGAACTGCTTGTTCTATGCTTGTAGCTTATAATCACTATTTTTGCGTTGAGTTCATTGAGATTTTACATCCAAATTTCAAATATAAGGCTTATACATAAAGTATATGTTGTCCTGTGATGCCTGATGTCTCTGTATTCAATCCCTTTCCTTCACTAGACGTGCTACTTTGCTCAGTGCCCGTCAGGGAATGATGTCAGCACGTGGTGATTTCCTGAACTACGCACTGTCCTTGATGCGTTCTCACAACGATGAGCACTCGGATGTTCTTCCTGTTCTAGATGTCTGCTCACTAAAGCACGTAGCATATGTTTTCCAAGCCCTTATTTATTGGATTAAAGCAATGAATCAACAGACAACATTGGATACTCCTCAGCTGGAGAGGAAAAGGTATTGAGGTTGACTCCCAGAAAAGTGGCATAAGCCCTTTTGTTTCAGTCATTGGCATTGTTCCTCAGTAACTTCTAGAAATAGATGAATTAATCTGTATGTCTGTGTGGGGCTGTGCACATAGTAACATACATATTATAAAAAGAATTTCTGTAATGGTGTGTAATGTACCTGTGTTTGATAAGCCTGTTGCAGTACGCTGTTTATTTCTTTTTATACTGATTGCTGTAAAATGTTTCCTTACTGTTGAAACTTGAGTTGTATTTTTAACTCCATAGGCAGTGCCTCTAAAAGACATGCTCGGGACAATTTCTCAGCTAATGACGTGGGACATATATTTGACATGATAACAACTTACTTAGATATCTGTCAAACATGTTATAGATGGCATTGGAGAAAATGTCAGTGTCTGATACAATGGGCTTTGTGGTTTTGTTTTCCATTTGAGACTTATCTGATACTTAAAGCACAGTAGGGAAATCAGTAGATGAAAATGTCCTTGAGTTGAAAAACTGCTACTTCAACTGTAGCATTTTACAAGATACATTTATTAATTAAGACATTTTAAGATTTCTTTTTATTATTTTTTTAATTTCAAAAGGCAATTAATGACCATAGAAATATCCACATGTTGGTAGTCTACACCATCTGTTCTCATTTCTTACTAGGTCTTTAGGTAATGTACCTGAGCAGTCCTAGTTGACAGTTAAATGCAGATCCTTGCCCCTTTCTGCTCCTATTTTTCAGTAGTGCAGGTCAAACTTAAAGTTTGATTTTCTCAAAATTTAGTAACTGTAAAATATGAGATACTGATATTTTAGATATGTACTGGACTGCTACTTTAGTTGCAATACTGTGTTCAATTTATCTTGGTAACATAAGGTTTGTTATGACCTCAGAAGTATACCAGAGGGGGATGTTATCCACAGTAGTTTCCTCACAAGTAAGAATGATATAATACAGTAATCAAGTTTTTGTACTGTTTTGTACTGTTGAGTAGTTATAGCCACAGCTTTAACCCTTTTCCAGGCAGTAACATACTTCTAGAAGCTGCTTTTTCCCCCAAAATTAATATACTGAGATCTGTCAAATAACTGTTCATCAGAGAACTGCTAAATTTGCATGAAATGCTTATAAAACTATGAAGGCCTAGACCTTTTCAATTAAAAGCGAGTCTTTCAAACAGTTGCTTCTGTTAGATGACATATTAGTAGTAGTCTGAGTGAAATGAACTTTTATCAGTCTTCATCTGGTTTCAGAACACATTTCACAATGCATAAACTGCCAGAAGTGAATACTAATCAAAGTTCTTGACCTGTTTTATAATACAGGGAAATCAAGTTTTTTAACGTGCATCTTGCAGACTTACCTTCTGAAATGTCATCAGTGAGATATTTTTAAATTTTGGAATAGCATTCATTTGCATATTTCTTCCACTAATGCAGGGTTCCTAAAACTTTTATATTTATATAGTGTTTCAAACCAAGCATACCCATCACTACCCAAAGCTGTAACTTTTAAGATCAAAACTGGAAGGTGGCCAGATGGCTCCAAGGGTAACTGTGTGATGTAGTGAGTATGTAATGAGAAGTTCTCTACGGTGCTTCAGTTTTAGAGAGTTTGGTTGTTTTATGTATAACTCTTAAGTACACTCCTGATTATGCTAGAGATGTAAATGTTTTGCCTAATTATTTTTTCAAGATGATTGACTCTTCTTTCTTTTCTTTTCTTTTCTTTTCTTTTGTTGTTGTTGTTTTGGTTTTTTTAATTAAGAACTCGGGAGCTTTTGGAACTGGGTCTTGACAATGAAGATTCAGAACATGAAAATGATGATGATACTAATCAAAGTTAGTATACAAAAATTGACATAGCATACCAAAATGCCAGACTTTGTTAGTGCTTTTTCCCTTTAGCTAGCTGAGACTTTGAATAAATTTTGCTACTTGTATATGTAAAGTTTGATTTTAGTAAGATTTTCTTAGTGTTGTTGCTTTACCAAGTTTCTTCTGCCATTGCCTATTTCATTGCCTCTCATTTCAGGGCCATCTTTTCATCTCCCTTCTCACTAAACCACAGCATTTCTGCCCTTAACATTCTGCATTAAAATTTGAATGAGAGTTAAACTGATTTTTTTTATCTGATGAAATTGTGCTGAAAATGGTAGAATGTGTACTCTTACATACAGTGTAGGAGTGCCTATTCAGTAAAGCTAGGTATAGTAAAAAGAATAAAAGTGATAACTAAGCAAAGTAATAAAGATACAGCATTTACAGAAGCTTCTTTAGATGTAGAAGGATGAACATCTGTAGAAGTATTAAATTTGCAGAGATTCTCCTCTAGTCAGATAGCCAAGAGGGAAGAATATTAATTTTTGGCATTTTATATCCTTTGCTTTTATAACTGAGAAACTGATGTGAAATATTCTCTGATATGTAGGTGCTACACTCAATGACAAAGATGATGACACCCTCCCAGCAGAGACTGGCCAAAACCATCCGTTTTTCAGACGGTCAGACTCTATGACGTTCCTCGGCTGCATTCCACCCAATCCTTTTGAGGTTCCTCTGGCAGAGGCCATCCCCTTGGCAGACCAGCCACATCTGTTACAGGTGCCATCAGAGATGGTGTTTTTGGGAGAAAATTGCAGTTTGCTTTTTCATCCCTCACCGAAGTATATTATTGACCCAGAATGCTTTTGTTACTTTTCAGCCAAATGCTCGCAAAGAAGATCTGTTCGGCCGACCCAGTCAGGGTCTCTACTCATCTTCTGCCAACAGTGGGAAGTGCTTAATGGAAGTTACAGTGGATAGAAACTGCCTTGAGGTAAATGTAAAACTTTTATTATTTTAAATAATACAGTAATTTAAACTAGAACCTACGTTCCTTGAAAAAACACTTCGGTGTTTTCAGAGAGAATTTTATGTAGCTTTTAGAATGATTATTTAAATGCCAAGTGCATGTGAAAACTTGAAATCTTTATGAAAAGTATGCTTAATGTAGAAACTTCATGATTATTGATTTATAGCACCATTGAGGTAATTTTTTTAAATGCAGCAGTACAATCCTGAGTTAATTTTGGAATGCTAATTTTGTAATCATTTTTCATAAAAATAATTAAATCTTCCTATAGTCCTGTAGTTTTGATTTGCCTTCAGGCTGCACATTAATTGGCAAGCATATGAAATGCAAACATACAGTGGGTTTTTTTTAATTAAAATGATTGCGATTACTGTGTTTTAACAGGTCAATAAGTGTTCACTTTTTTGTGATTTAAAATACACATCTATGAATATACGTGCTGAAAAAGCCTTCTAGGCTGCTTTGAAAATGCAATTAAATTTTACTTCTCCTTTAGGTTCTTCCAACTAAAATGTCTTATGCAGCCAACTTAAAAAATGTTATGAGCATGCAAAATCGGCAGAAGAAGGAAGGAGAAGAACAAAATGTGCCTACAGAAGAATCTGAGAGTTCAAAACCAGGGCCTTCAGCTCACGATCTTGCAGCACAACTGAAAAGCAGCTTGTTGGCAGAGATAGGATTAACAGAAAGTGAAGGGCCACCTCTCACATCTTTCAGGTAGCTGAGTTAAAAATTACTCTTTGAATTGTTACTGATCTGATAAATGGCTGTTTGGGACTCTGGAAGGTCTTTTTTAAATTAAAATGGGTAGCTTAATTTAGTTTGCGTTTGTAGTTTGTGATTAGTAGCTTCTAAAGTGAGTAGTTGAACAGTCTTCAAAGAGGTCTGTGCAAACTGTAGACAAATTCCTTTACTCCATGACTTCCTGCTGCAGACCTACTGTGATGTCCTGGGTAGCCAAGTTGAGCAATTTGAACTGACAACTTGCCATATGTGTCTGGTGGTGCTGCCCACACTTCATGCTTCATTTTAGGGACTGAACTGCCCTCACTTAAAATTAAAGCTTTTTTAAAAGAAATTAAGGTCTTGATTGAAGGAAGACCAGTAACAGTGAGTTGCATGTAGCAGCAAAGTTAGATGCTTTTGGAGGAATTACCCTTTGGAAGCAAGACTTGTGTTTCAGCTGAAACTAAGCAGCTTCATGTGCTTTTGTCCACGCAGACTTAGTGTGGACAAAAGCACATGTGTAGACTGTCTCATTGTTTATCAGGAATAAAAAACTTAGTTGAAGGCAGAGAGTAAGAAAAAGCCCAAGTACACAAAATGTGTCTGAAATTTATCTTGATTTAATGTATCTGTTGTTTTTATTTTTTTCTGTCAGGCCGCAGTGTAGCTTCATGGGCATGGTTATTTCTCATGACATGTTGCTGGGACGTTGGCGCCTTTCTCTGGAGCTGTTTGGTAGAGTATTCATGGAAGATGTTGGAGCAGAGCCTGGATCGGTATGTATTTCTCAGTGTAAGGGCAGTTCCTTCTACAACTAAATTGTGACTCTCCCTGATGATTCTGATTTTGGGGTTTGTGTTTGGTTTTTTTATTATTTTTAGATCTTGACTGAATTAGGTGGCTTTGAAGTAAAGGAATCGAAATTCCGCAGGGAGATGGAAAAACTTAGAAACCAGCAATCAAGGGATTTAACATTGGAGGTAAAAAATGTTAGTTTATCTTCTGAATACATTTTCACTAAAAGTTGAATGATTACAGAAACTTGATAGGAGAAGTTGTATTTCAGAATCTGCAAGTAGGTGTCTTAAATCATACTTTGTGAGTTATGTTGCAATTACTCTGTAGTTTTTCCCAGTCTAATTGAGTCTGTGCAGCAGTGTCAAGAAATTTGTTGTGAAGATGAAAGTCTCTCAGTGTGATAATTGGTAAATAAAGAAACTTATTTTGCTTTTATTTACTAGGTTGATCGAGACAGAGATCTTCTAATTCAGCAGACCATGAGGCAGCTCAACAATCATTTTGGTCGCAGGTGTGCTACCACTCCGATGGCTGTACACAGAGTGAAAGTTACTTTTAAGGATGAGCCTGGAGAAGGCAGCGGTGTAGCACGAAGCTTTTATACTGCTATTGCACAGGCTTTTCTGTCAAATGAGAAACTGCCAAATCTAGATTGTATTCAGAATGCCAACAAGGGTACCCATACAAGTAAGTGATTGCACAGCAGTTAATCTACAGAAAATATTCATAAAAGCCTTAGGTGCTTTTTTAATTTTTTACATAGAAACACTTGGCATTGTGCCAGAGACATTTCTTGTTAGCTTGGCCCACAATCCGTAAAAATTGTGTGTTAGTTCTCTGGAGCAAGGAAATGGCTTTTCCCTCCCCCCACGCTTTCAGAAACAGGAACGTCTTGTTTTCCTCGCAACAAGAGTCTGCTTTAGATGTGTCCAGCTTTTTGGAGTGTTCTCCTCTCCAGTAGGTAATAATTGTCAAGATTTTAGCTATTAAGAGCTTATACATTTTAATATGGCTGCTCCATCTGACTTGCCACAAACACGTTTTAATGTTTTTGAAAATATATATAAACTCTTAAAGTATTTTGTCATTTTTAAATTGGTACAAGCACTTGAGGTCCTTTCTTAAGTTTGGCTGAACCCAACCACTGCTTCAAGTGAAGTGGTTCTGTCTCATTGATGTCTTTCAAGCTCTTCCAAAAGTTAGTCTTCCTTACACTGAAACTTAGGTAGGAGAGAGAAATACAGAGATGTTTAAGTTTATGAGGTTTTTTGCCCTTCAGGTCTGATGCAGAGATTGCGAAATAGGGGAGAGAGAGATCGGGAAAGGGAGCGAGAGAGAGAAATGCGGAGAAGTAGTGGCTTGCGAACTGGTTCTCGGAGAGATAGGGATAGGTAAGTGATAAATCTTTAACTTGTTGAAGATACTTTGTCAAATAGAGTAATTGCCTTGCATATTGTCAGGAAAGATACTTGTACTTTCTCCAGTTAAAGGAGTCTTTTTCAGGAGCAATTTGCAGGGTAATTCAGTCTCCACTGTTAATTCTTTAAAGAATTACTATGCTTACTTTAGCATTAATAGGTTATGTCTCAACCACAGGCCATCAGTCTCTTTTGGTAAAACAATAACAAATCTCGTGTACTAGAATAAAATTGTAAGGTGGCTTAGAAACAACGATGCCATTGGTGGCATAGGTCTGACTGCTGAATCCAAAACATGAGTAATAATAAAATCTCTGGTTCATTTTGATTCTCTCTTTCTGATTCATTCTCTCCAAGCAGCTATGAGCAACACTACTATTCCAGCAGTAAAGCTAATGCTAATATGAATCTGTGTGCAAATGATATTGTTCCAGAGGATTTTTGCATTTTTCCTCTGAAATGAGTACAAACTGCTCTGATTATCTTAAGGGACTTCAGAAGACAATTGTCCATTGACACAAGGCCTTTTAGACCAGCATCAGAAGGAAATCCTAGTGATGACCCTGACCCTCTCCCAGCACACAGACAAGCCCTTGGAGAACGGCTCTACCCTCGAGTGCAAGCAATGCAACCAGTAAGACTTCTCTAATACACTTAATGATTGTTCTTGTCACCTTGTAATGTAAACATTTATTTCCTTATCCATGGCTGAAATTATTGAAACCTAATTGAAAATATTTGAACATGTAAGACTGATTTTCTTTTTGATTTTGTTAAGATTTTGTTTCTATAATTTGTTGTTGTTGTTTAGCTTAGGAGGTATCTTGTAATGCATTCTCTGTTTAAAATACCAAAACTTTCATAAGACCTAGTTGAAAATGAGATAGCTGGAGGAGAATAGTAAGATCTATCACTCCTTTATCCCCAGGCATTTGCAAGTAAAATCACAGGAATGTTGCTAGAGTTGTCTCCTGCTCAGCTGCTTCTGTTACTAGCTAGTGAAGATTCCCTTAGAGCAAGAGTTGATGAAGCAATGGAACTCATTATTGCACATGGCAGGTAAAGTATCAAGAAGTAAGAACTGATTTTGTGGCCAAAGAATTTGTACTGTTCTACATCTAACTCCAGTACATGCAGCTTATTCCTTGATAGTCTAGATACTTTTCTTTGGACAAGTGACTTTTTGGCTTTGGTTTAATCTCTCTGACTGGTTTCAGAGTATGACAGTTCCTTATTGAGAGCAGCCCTGCTGAGAAGGACTTGATAGGTGCTGCTGGATGAGAAACTGGACATGAGCTGGCATTGTGCCAGATGTATTCTGGGCTGCTGCATCAAAAACAGTGTGGCCAGCAGGTTGAGGGAGAGGATTCTGCCCCTCTGGTGAGACCCCACCTGCAGTGCTGCATCCAGCTCTGGGGTCCCCCAACACAGGAAGGATATTGACTTGTTGGAGCAAGTCCAGAGGAGGCCACCAAGATGATCAGAGGAATGGAGTACCTGTCTTATGAGGAAAGGCTGGGAGAATTGGGGTTGTTCAGCATGGAAAAGAAAAAGCTTATGGGTGACCTAATTGTGACCTTCCAGTCCTTGAAGGGTACCTACAGAAAGATGGAGAGGGACTTAATACAAGAGCACGTAGTGACAGTTCAAGGGGGAATGGCTTCAAACTGAAAGAGAGTAGGTTTAGATTACATAACAAGAAGAATCTCTACTGTGAGGATAGTGAAGCACTGGAATAGATTATCCTGAGAAGTTGTAGGTTCCTTGGAGGTGTTCAAGGCCAGGTTAGATGAGGCTCTGAGCAACTTGATCTTAAGGAAAGTGTTCCTACCCACAGCAAGGGGGTTGGAACTCTATGATCTTCAAGGTCACTTTCTAACCCAAGCCATTCTATCGTTCTGTGAGTCTGTGACTGTGAAATTAAATCTGCCTTTTTATTCCCTTCTCAAGGGAGAATGGTGCTGACAGTATATTGGATCTTGGATTGCTAGACTCTTCAGATAAAGTGCAGGTACCTGTTGCACAAAATTTATGTAAGATTCAGTTGTATCAGTTAATTTTAAAACCGGAAGCAATTTTTAAGCTTTCTTTATTGTGTAAGACAAAGTTCTGCTTAATAGTTTATTTTCTTTTAAAAGGATTAACAGTAATTAGTCAAAAGTATAAAATGTTAGTGGGAAATATCACAGGAATTCTTAACCAATGGAACCTGAATCTTTGGGTGTAGTAGCAAGTAGCTTGTTGATGTGTGTCAGTTACTAGAATTAAGTGTGTTAATTGCTATTTTGACTTTCAAAACAGGAAAATAGAAAGCGGCATGGATCCAGCCGCAGTGTGGTAGATATGGAATTAGATGATACAGATGATGGGGATGATAATGCACCACTTTTCTACCAGCCTGGAAAACGAGGGTTTTATACACCAAGACCTGGTAAAAACACAGAAGCAAGGCTGAATTGTTTCCGAAACATTGGCAGGTATGCTACCAATAACTTTATAGTCTGAAAAATGTAAAAGACAGTCATACATAACACTAGAGAGAGTTCTGATGATCCAAGCTGGAAAAACTTTCTTTTTTTATGTTTCTCACCCTGAGCCTAAATAGTGAGGAATTTGCATATGTCAAGTTGAGGTTTCTTTTCCTGTTAAATTTTAATTTTTTTATCCTTTTTTTTAATTATGTATGTCCATGATTTTTATTTGTGATCAATAAAGTTGGAAGGCTAGCTCCAGCTTAATTATTAGAATATTGGAACTCTTTAATGTGATTTTGCTGGAAGATCTCTAGTGTAATTTCTGCAGTACCAAAACAAACTCTAAACATATATTTTCAGAATCCTAGGACTGTGCTTGTTGCAGAATGAACTATGTCCCATCACTTTAAATAGACACGTAATCAAAGTTCTACTTGGCAGAAAGGTAAGTTGAACATGAACTTAATTAAACATAATTTAAATTTCCTGTAATTACTTAAAATCTCATCTGTAAAACTGGATTTTTTTTCCCTAACCACATATGTATTAACTAGCCGAGTCGATACTGGGACTGTGTGGATGTCTTTAATTTGAGGACTATTACTTTTTTTGTTTCCTAGATTTTGAACAGAATAGATGTACTAGAAGTCAGGTATTTGAGTAAGATGTAATGATTTCTGTGGATATTTGAGAGAGCTCATAGAATTATTTGTAATGAAAACTTTGTCTCAGCTGTAGGTATAATTTAATTCACAACAATAATTACCTAAAGTTTAGACCAAAAATGCTACCCTGGCTCAGTAGAAACGAATAATGTATTGCACTTGCAATGCATTAGTCAGTGGCATTTTAAGTTTTGTCTGATGCAACAAACTTAGACCAAGGTTTGTTACTGTTGGTCTTTCCTTAAATTCAGTTTTGATCACACGATCAGTTATCCAGCACAGTATAATGTTTAATGAAAAAGGGTTAATAGCAGAAATGACCTTTAAATATCCCCTGGTGTCTTCCAAGAGTGATTGCCTTCTAATTCTTCTCTTTGGGTTCTTTTTGTTGAATAAATGTTCCTTCCAATATTCTAATGTGCCTTCTAAAGCAGACTGAAAGTAGGAGTTTAACTGCATTTATTTCCATGTGTTTGTATGCTTTGTTGTTAGTGCATAGACCTGGATCAAGTAATTTTGAACACATTCTTAAACACCTGTTATGTTTCAAAATTCTGTCGTTTTTTTAGGTGAACTGGCATGACTTTGCTTTTTTCGATCCGGTTATGTATGAAAGCCTTCGGCAACTTATCCTCGCTTCCCAGAGTACAGATGCTGATGCAGTGTTTGCAGCAATGGATTTAGCTTTTGCAATAGACCTGTGCAAGGAGGAGGGTGGAGGGCAGGTAAGCACAGCTAAATCTGTGGCTCTGTAGTTTCAGAGTTAGGCAGCTGATGCAGGTTGTAGTGTGCACATAATCTGTGCTCTTCTCAGATGGCAGATAAAACATTTTACTCTCCCTGCGTTCAATGCAGTGTTCTTAGGCATTGAAGCCTGGATTTTTTTTTTCCTTGAAAGTGATCCAGAGCCTGCCATAGAGCCTGGCTACCATAGTCAGTCATAGGGAATTCTAAAAACTCACCCATAGTAGTAAATTTTGCTTGGTTTTGGAGGTATATTAAGCAATAAATTTCTGCAGCATACTGTGGTGGTTGTAATAATCTCATTTCCTTTTTATCCCTTTTCTTCTTCCCCTTTTAAAATGTTCTTTATTTCTGTGCCATAGGTGGAACTTATTTCCAATGGTGTAAATATACCAGTCACTCCTCAGAATGTATACGAGTATGTCCGGAAATATGCAGAACACCGAATGCTGGTAGTAGCAGAACAGCCTCTACATGTAAGTCTTTAGTGGAGTGTTTTTAAAAAAAAAGAAAAAAAAATCTGTAATATTCCAGTCAGTTAATTATTTTCCTTGTTGTGGTATTGCTAATCAGGTTTCTTTTGAAGTCTTGACAGCTTCATTAAAAGTATTTAATTTTCTTTTTTTTTTTGTAATTGTATAGCTGTTAATGCAGTACTGTGAAGACGAAGTACTTTGAACAATTTATTTTATAGAATGAAAGATAATTTCTTTTATAGAAAGAATCAAGGTCTCATTGGTTAAATATAACCATATAAATGGTTCATTCCTTGAGCTCAAATAGCAGAAATCCTCTTGGAACTTAGGCTTTTTATGTGGCAGCTACTTCATTCTAATAATTTATTACCTTTGATTTGTTTGCATCCTTCTTCCAAGGAAAAATCAGTTATAAAACAACTTCTACTAGCCTGGCAAGAAATGTAAAAATTGACTAGAAAACCATATTAAAAATTATTTTCTTTTTGATGCCTTTGTAAAATTAAAGTTATGGAATAATAAATTTTTGTAGAGAGTTAATGAAGGTCCAGTCTGTCATATGATGCTACATCTAAACTTTGTTGCTTGTGCTCATTGTGGTTTCCTGCTGCACATCTGAGATTACCAGATTACCTCTGTGCAGCTGAGGTCCAAATTCTCACAGAAATAACATGTTCCTGGAATTGAGCTACTTGATCTCCATGTCTACATGTATTAATAGTTTGACTCTTTTTTAAGAGTTGAAAACCCTTACACTGTTACTCATTTTGGAATTTTTGAAAGCAAATTGATTCATAGTATTCACTTTTAAATATGGAATTTCCAATCTTTTCACAATATTACCTATTTATATAGAATATGTGTGTGTGTGTGTATTTTTGAAGCAGAGTTGGCATGTGTCTGAGGAAGCAAATTATAAGTAATGTGCAGGATGCATTTTTTGAAAAATTCTCATCAGATTCAGTACAGCTTAGCAAAATACCTGAACATTTTAGCATTAGAGACTGCATGTGCTTCTGCTCTTGCTGAATTACTAGCTCAAACCATTACTGCTTTCTTTTGCTGTAGTAGGGAGGGTTTAACAATTGTTGCAGTTCTTTGTTTCAGAAGATTTGCATCTCAGATGATAAAGCTTTGAAAGAAAGGAACAGCTCGGAGAATAATGAATCTTGAGTTAAAGGGGATTTCACATGAAACTTTTCAGTAGTGCATTTAAAATCAATCTTAAAAGTTACAGGGTTACAATGTGCATTTTGTGATTTTCACTTAAGGCAATGAGGAAGGGGCTCCTGGATGTACTTCCAAAGAATTCATTAGAAGATTTGACAGCAGAAGATTTCAGACTTTTGGTAAATGGCTGTGGTGAAGTAAATGTGCAAATGCTAATCAGCTTTACCTCTTTCAATGACGAATCAGGTATGAAATAACTTCCTCATAAACAGAGTCGCAGGGATAACTTTTAACACTGTTTATTCTGTGTGGAGTAGTTAGCAGCATTAAGCTTAAACTATCTCTTCAAATCTGGCCTTACTTAATAAGCCAGTGAAAGCTGTAATAACGTTACTACTTGGGACTTGGTTTTTTACATACCTTTGAAAATATTTACCTTCAGTTAAGGGAGGGTGGAGAAAACATGTTTTCCAGCTTTGCTGTGACTAGATGTTAAATACAAGGATTGTATTATTGGTAGTATATCTTTCTTGTGAAAATTGTGTCCAAACTTTAGAATTATAAACGTGATGGATGCAAATGTAATACTTCTTGTATAGTTTTTAAACTGCATTTAGCTGCATTTAGGCTTTTTGGGTAAGGAGGGAGGAGTGGGAGTGGTACTGAGTTATGTCAGTGTTAGCCATGCATTCAAAGCTATTAGTTTTGAAATTACTAGTCTCCAATATCAGGATTTTATGAATGCCATTGTAGCTGAGATCCATCTTGCAGCACCCATAAAACAGATCTCTTAATGTTATTGTCCAGTGTAGCAGCTGAATTGTATACCTTTTTATGTCACACAGGAGAAAATGCTGAGAAGCTCTTGCAATTCAAGCGTTGGTTTTGGTCCATAGTTGAGAAGATGAGTATGACAGAAAGACAAGACCTAGTAAGTTGTCCATTCCCATGGGAAACATGGAGAAGAATTGGAATAACTGGTGTCAGTACTGTTCTTAACCGTGTCTACCTGCAGAGACTTTGTGAACAGTTAAGGTAGCAGAGCAGGGTAGTGGAGTTGGGTAGGACTATTGGTTCTGTAAACATCAGGTGTGAATCTTAGACCTTCTTGCAACTGAAAGTAAGCATGGTGTGTCCTTCTCCATGTTCACAGGTCTTTTAGAGAAGCACAGTTTTACTCTGCACAGTTGCTCTTAAGATGAGTAACTGTGGTTATTCAACTGTGCTGTGGGCTGGTAGGGTTTTGAGGTGGAGTTCTCTTCATGGATCATTACTCACCTGACTTCTGTGTATCCTGAGGGCACTATGTGTGTCCTTTCTTAGAGATGTCAATAATGATACCATGTCCTTCTCAAAGCCCTTCAGGAATAACAGATGAGAAGCACACAAGATAGTGTTCAGGGGTTTTAATTTTTAAAAACTTACCTGTAAATTGTATTGTACACTTCTTCAAACTGTTTAAGATCCTACTCTTGAAGATACTCTTTCTCCCTTACAGTCTACTAAGAGGAAACAAAGAGTACTCTGAAAAGTGGAAACCCTAGAGCACATTTTTCAAGGAGTATCTATGGTTACACTGCAGTGGTGATGCAGTATTTCACACTTCAGACAGTAAACGAAATACTCTCTGTTGCTGCCTTTTGTCTGTACCAGTACTACATTCTGTAGTCTCCAACTGGCTTGTGAGAGATTCCTGATTCAATTTGTATGGATGGCAGTCACCACCTTCCCAGGTGGACCTGGGGACATTTCACTTACTGAGGATTTGTTGATACAAGATAATTTTGAGTGCTACTTTTATGAGTTTTATGAATGAGCAGTTGAGGAAGGGAAGTGAAATAAGCTACTACAGAAACAAGTAGTGTGACTGTGGAGTTGAGTTGGCATATTGAAGAGAACACAGTGTGATCAAACTTGCTGTGACTGTGCATTTCTTTTTTAACCTATCCCTACACATTTTCTAGGCAGTAGGAACCTCTACAGCCTTGTAAATCATAATTTTAAATGCTGTCGTATTTTTTCAGGTTTACTTTTGGACCTCAAGTCCATCATTGCCCGCCAGTGAGGAGGGATTCCAGCCTATGCCATCCATCACAATAAGGCCACCAGATGACCAACATCTTCCTACAGCAAACACTTGCATTTCTCGCCTTTATGTCCCACTCTATTCCTCTAAGCAGATTTTGAAACAAAAATTGTTACTCGCCATTAAGACCAAGAATTTTGGTTTTGTGTAGAGTATAAAAAGTGTGTATTGCTGTGTAATATTACTAGCTAAGTTTTGTAGATTTTTCCATTTGTCTATAAAAGTTTATGAAAGTTAATGCTGTCATACCCCTGGTGGTACTTCAGAGATTTAAATGCAAACATTCCTGTACTAAATCTGTAACGTAAAGGCCTAAGGAGCACTAGCAATATGTGATTGCAACAGTTTGCTAGTCAATAACTCCTTTGCCTAACCCCAGCCAAAGATGACAGCAGAACAATATAATTTACACTGTGATTTATCTTTTTGCTGAGGGAAAATATGTAAAATGTTCTGAAAATTCACTGCTGCCTTTGTGGAAAGTGTTTCAGCAAAGGTTCTTGTATAGAGGGAGTAGGGAATTTCAAAATAAAAAATTAAGTATGTTCTGTGTTTTTAACTTTTTTTTTAATGGTGTTTAATTTGTGGTTGGCTGCAGTTGTGTATCATGTATATTGAACTTGTAAAAAGTTCCTGACAGCTCAGATCCCGAAGTTGGGATCGTTCACTTATGAAACCACTTTCATTGCAATTTTTGTTCTATTGCATTGAACTCTGGCACATCAGATACCATCACTAATATTTTGCATGTAATCTGTACCTTTAGTGGGTTTTTTTTTTCCCTGTACATATTTGATGAGGCCAATGCACAGTATTTCATAGTTCACAATCAACATTTTTGTATCCTTGTTACAGTGAACAGGCAGTCAGGAGATTGTTCCACTACCAGTTCTAACCCAACACTTGTACTACATTATCTAACTATGTAAACTCAGCCTGGGCACTTTCTGGTAACTGTAAAATGTTTATAAGATCATGATTATTGAAGATACATTTTTTGGAAAACTTTAATGTTCGTGAGCTGCTTAACTTCTTTTGTATCTAGCCTTTTTTTAAGTATCTTGTTACAGTTTTTTAATAAAGAAATTACAGACAAAATACCAAGTCATACTGAAGAAACAATAGTTTTTATTTATTTAGCCATTTATACTTTAGCTAACAGCATACACTAAACATAGTTGTTCCTTAAAAATCTGAATTTCATAGCTGAAAAATTGACATGCAGAAGACATGTAGCCCACATTTTACAGTTAGCAGAGAATCCTGAAAGAAACAGGCCAGGCAACCTCTCCTTTTTACAGAATTGGTTTGAAGGAAAAGTGGTTTGTTCTGGAAAATCTCAAGGCAATTAGGTTAGAATAAAATTCTCAAACTTCATTGTAGTGAGTTCTACTGTAAGTTCACTTTTGAAGTGATTGGTTGCTTTTGGGGAGGGCAGTCTTTGACCATAATCTAGGACTTCTTTTCCCTAAGGCTTGAGAGATTTTTTGAGAGTTAGAAATTGATTAATAAGGGAAGGAGATACTTTTTCTGTATCAAAATAAATTCCTGAAAGCTTAGCAGATGTCACTACTGAGGGATAAGAGCTTTTGTGGCGGTGATGTTCTTCTTCTTTCTTGCTTCTCCAACCCTGTTAATAGTCCATGTTAGTGATTTTTTTCCCTCCCTTTTGCTGGGAAGAGCTGAAGTAATGTTCCATTACAGTCCCAGGGGAACTCTGCCAGAGCTCCATTGGGTTTTCCTTTCTGTCAGCTAGTTTGAGGATGCCCAGAAGTTACCTACATCTGATTTTCAAAAAAGCCTGTTATCACTTATTTAAGTTGCTAGAGGTATGGAGTACAGTTGATACCACAAATTCTGATAACCAGTTGCCAAATTGATGCTGAAAATCCTGTTTTTTAAATAAGGCAGACTGTTCCAGGCTTGTGTAGTTAAACTGCAGATAAATAAATAGATGTAGAATTATTTCTGCATGTACTAATACTTCCTCTAAATCCATCATCCTAGAAAAGGATAGTTTCAATGTACAAGGATTGGAGTCTTGTTCTAGATCTCCTGTTGTGACCTCCAGTGTATCTTAAGATCAAAACTGTATTAGATTTTACTATGCTAAAAAATAAAAAGCAGTACAGCCTAGGTAAAGGCATTTTAGTATAGGGAAAATTCATGCTGGTATGGCTGTTCTCTTATACTAAGGAGGGTAAGTTACAAAGGTACAAAGCAACATCTGCCTTATGCCTGGATATCAAACTGCTGTGATTATTTCCACTACCAAAACTGCCTCTAATTGAAATGTGTAAAGTTAGTAGAAAGCAACAAAAGAAACTGTTTAGAATAGGCATCAAATCTCCAGTCTGTAAAATAAAGCTCCCTCCCTCACAGAGCTTTGTGAGGCTTGATGTACTAAGAAGTATCCAAGGCCCTTGGATGAAAGGCCATATATACATGTAAAGTACTTTGTATATATATATGTATTGTGTGTATATGTATATAAGTGTATGTGTATGTATAACATATAAATATATGTTATATGTATATATATTTCTGTATATAGCTTAAACATTTTTTAAGTCCTGTAATGTATAGCTAGACAAAAGTTATGCAGATAGCACAGTAGCTCACCATATATACACACACAAGGCATTCTGATAAGCAGAGAGGGAATTTAGAATGGTATATGCTGTCGTCATTGACTTGAAATATGTATGTAGCTTTATAAATAGCTTTTTTTCCTCTGTATGGTATATTTAAACTATATCAAGATTTTAATAAGAAAAATGTTTATTAAAATCATACACCTTCTCTCCCTTTGACTTAAGCCCTTCTGTTAGTTCACTTAAAATGTGGTAGAGAAATTAGTTAAAGGAAAAATCTGCAATGTTTACACTTTTAAAATAGTCTAAATCCTTAGCTGTTCACCATTGTTGAAAGAGGAGATAAATGTAGCTACTAATAAAATGTTATCACAAACTTCGAGAGTAGGTCCTAATCTAAATCTAGGGAAAACTGATACTTTAGTGCTAATTTCCATGACTAATTCTTGGCTTTGGTTTATGTTACTTAGCTATCCAACACAAGGAAAATCACTTGCTCCAGCTTTGATAATTTTCCAGGAGTGAATAATTCTATGGATTTGTCATGAAGTGACTTTTCTTTCCTGCAAGTTACTAGTTTGATCACAAGATAGATAACAAACAGTGATAAAGCTGTAAACTGGCAAACTTGTGAATCCAAACCAAAACCCTTGCACAGCAGCATTCAGGGAGGCAGAGGAAAGGAAATTTTCCTCAACTCTTAACATTTTTCTTTGTATGCAGTTGTGCAAATCATGCAGACCTGCTGTTTTTCAAAATTTACTTCCATGCATCTGAAGAGAGATGTGTAGAGTGCAGGGCTGCCCCTCTCCATGTTAGCTGGGTGCAGGTGGGCGAAGTTCCCCAGTCACCACCTCCCACCTCCTGTGTGGCTGCTTCTCAGGGAGAGCTGGAATTCAGCACAGCTCCTGGTCACCCTTAACACCATGTGAAGGGTTGTTCACTAGGTTTGTATTAACCTCCTCCTTTCTGTGCTAACTGCCCTAACTCCCTTTTTATAGTGTCCCATAGCCTGTGCATCCCATCTCTCTGTGCATCTGAATGCCTTTTCTGAGCTGCTTCTGTGTGCTCTTTGCTTCACTGGCACTCAGATTTCTCTGGCTTCCTCTCTGTAAGGCAAACTATGGATACCTCGCTAAGGAGCTCTGATTCCCTTCCTCTTTTCAAGCTTTGTAGGATTTGACCTTTTGTCTGAACTCTTCAGTTTGCCTGTTTAATAACAGGTCTGCTAAAATCAAATAGAAAATTCTGCAAATCCAGATTAACTGGATTTCAGCACATGTGGTGTTATCTTATTCCGAGGCAGAAGGAATGTCCACTCATTGAAATGTGTAGGTGAATGGGCCACGTGAAAGCTTCAGTGACTGCCTTGAACTCACAGTGCTGGAAGTTTCCACGTGATCTCTATGGGGAGGACATGAACAGGCTCCACAACTGGAAGCTGGCCTCCATCACAGTGCAACTGTTGCCCATCAGGATTTCTGGCATCAGCAGGAGCTGCAGTGGGTCCTTTGCTAGTTGGAAATTGCTTTTGTGGCTTTCACTTGCAGCTCTTTCAGAGTTGCTGAATTGAGAAGCATGGAGGGGTTTTAATTTTTTATATATTTTAAAGGGTTTTTTGTGGAGTTGTCTAAGAGGGTAACTTCGTGTCTTGCTTGAAACGCAGTCCTGTGAGAGACTATTTTCCCCTCTTTGTCCATGGCTTAATATAAAGGTATTTTTTGTCTATTACCACCACAAACTACTATTATGGTAATGGACTATTTAGTATAACAAGAGGCACTTGCTCGCTCCCAAGTGTTCCAGGACTTTTCCATAATGGTGAAAACTCCTCAGTATCCCTTTGTCCAGTGGCAGTGGCAGCTTACACAAATGCATATGCTTGAATACTGAAGTCACATAAACCTACTGGAAAATAGATTGTTGCCACAATATATGGTGAGGTTTCTCAGCAAGGAGACTGCAAGGAGACTTAAGGAAGTTTTAGGCTTTAGACATAATGAAATGATTCACAAATTGGTTTTCCAACAGTGAATGGTGCTAAGCTGATAAGCAGATTTTATTTTAAGTTCTTCAATTTACTTGAAATGGCATTTTCATATACAATGAATACACATATGCAATTTTTAAATGGGTCATAAGTATTCCCCAAAAAAGTAACACCTTTTGGAGGAGGGAGGAAAGAGGTATTACAGTTAAAGCAGTGATGACTGTATTTGCCAGAGCAGGACAGACGCCATGGCAGTGAGGAACTAAAGGAGGAATACAGCTTCCACCACCTGTTAGGGAGCTTGTTCTAAATACGACATTGTAGGTACAGCTGAGTAATCTGAAACCTTGCAAAATTGTGCATAATGCTGTATTTCATTTGTATGTGCTTGTCTGTATTTCAGTATTGTGTACATGATTTAATTTTTATAAAACAAAGCTAACAGAAGTTGGCAGATTTTTGTGGAGGTGCAAACCTGATGTTTCGTTAATCCTTGAGGTACATTTCCTTTCCAGTATTTTTTTATGTGCATCTTTAGGCACCATGTAATTAGACATTTGCTGTGCATTGGTAAAAGGACGGGTGTTTAGGAAGTTATCTTGTTATCTCCGATTTCTGTTGCTAAGTATATTAATTTATGATGGGTCTTAATCCCTGTCAGGACAGGATGTTTCCTTATTTAGGGAACTCTGAAACAGCAGCCACGACAATCAGAACTGGGGGCTAAGACAACTAATAGGCAAGTCAATGTCATACAAATCATACATAATACAAATAGTCTGCTGCTTCTTGGTTTTGGCCCAGAAACTCATGCATCTCTCCCTTAAGCCACCAGCACATTCTGTATTACACACACCAATAGAACTTGTCTATAAATGGGTCAGTTGGGTTTGTTCTACATCAGTCCGTGTTCCTTTCAATTGCTCTGGACAAAAAGCTGGAATCCGTGGTAGTCCATGTGCTCCATACCAGTGGAGCTGTTGTTGGACGTGAAGATAAGGCAGTTTGTATAGGTATCTCTGGAAAAGAAAACTTCAGAAAGAACAATACTCCAGTAACGGCAGATGTTAGTGTGAAACCACCTTTTCTCATTTACTGTTTGTGTGTTCCTGCTGTGCTTTTCAGTAACTTGCTGCTCAGTGTTTCTGCTCCTGAGAAGACTCCATTTAAGAAAACCAAAGCTGTTCTTGTGCTTAGTCAGCCGTGCTGCACGGGTCTCAGCTCTGAGCTTTTCTTACCCCCTGCCCTGGTGAGGCTTGAGCGTCTCTCCCAAGGCACAGAAAGCCGCAGGAAACAGATGCAGTCCCGAGGAGCCCCGCTGGCCTGACACCCCTTCCCGTGCTGGGGACTGGAGAGCGGGGAGGTCTCAGTCACCGTGGCAGACAGGTGCCTTAAAAAAAACCAAAAAAAACAAAAAAAAAAACAACAAACAAACAAAAGAACCACAAAATTCTTAAGGGCACACGAATTCTTAAAGCAATGCTAGAAGTTACCTCTCTGGAAAGGGGACAGCCGAATCTTTTGAAGCTCTCTGCTTGCAATCAGGGAGAGAAGCGATTATCAGTCGTACTTTCCCTGCCAAGCCCTTGGCGAGCGCCTCCAATCGCTGCAGCTCTGTTTGTTATGCAATTCCCGAGTCCTGCTCGGGGGCGGAGCGGCCTTGGCCATGGCCGTTCCCCCTTCCTCCGCCGCCGCCCCTCGCGGTGCAGTCNTGCCCGGCCGGGCCCCGCGGCCTTCCGCACTGCCGGGCGTGCGCTGCCTCCCCGCCGGGCCGCCTCGGGGGGACTTCGGCATCTGCTGCTTCGGGCAGCCCTGGAAAGGGCACGGGCCCATCCCCCCGCGCCCTTGTCCGGCCCGGGCTCGGCAGGGCCGGGCCGCTCGGGCACCGCGGGCCGGGGAGCGCTGGCTGCACCTGCGGGGGATGCGCAGCGGCGGCCCGGATCGGGAGCGCTGTGGCAGCACCTGCGGGGGATGCGGCCTCCGACCAGAGGCCGCGGACTGCTTGGCACGGGGTCTGGGCATCGCCGGCCCTGCCACCCCCGGGGGTTCTGGGCTTGCAGAGCTGCGCCTGCCGGGGCCGGGAAGGTAGAGCTCGTCCCCACCGTGCCATGGAGGCAGGTGTGGGTGTTGGTGATGCTCCTGGCTTCCCAGGCCCTGTGGACCAGGAGAGTCTGCCGCTGCGAGGTGTCTGAGCTGTGTTCTGCTGTCCCCCCAGTATAACCATGCTAAGCCAGGCTGAGGTGTGTGAGGAGAAAGGCTCTTCATGGCAGGGAAAGCCATGTATGCGAACCCTTGTGTCTTATCAGTACTCAAGTATCCAAAACCAGGTGTGCCATGTTACATACAAGTGTAAGAAAGCCCTTACTGTTTGCCCCTGCTCAGTGACGTGCTGTTCCCGTAGTGAAGAGGTGCATGGTAGTCAGTCCTGTGTATCCCCTCGAGCGTGTGGAACCAGCAGGTGCTGTGCTCCTCAGACGCTGTGCAGTGCAAGCCATCTCTCCCAGGAATGGTGATGGTCTTCCCAGTCTCACTCTGGCATGGCCTGTGCTGCCCAAGGCTGGCCTGAGTGCTCTGGGAGCTTGTGTAGCCTCTTACTGGGGTGGGTGAGGGTTCCTGGTCACATACCACTGAGTGCGTGTGCCACATCACAGTCCTGGCTCTACCAGCACCTTTAGCTTTTTCCCTGCCTGCAGCTGATGTAGGGCATGTAACTGATACTTGTACATGTAGCCCAGCAGCTGTTGCTGTGGGATGATGGTTGTATGTGTGCATATATGTGAATTATTTCCTAGTTTGCTGAATTTGAAATTAATGGAAGGAGTTTCAGTACCCTTAAGTAGTCTCTGTTGTCCATTTGGTTTGTTGTCATCACCAGAAGAGCTTGTCTCTCGCAGTTGCAGAATAACTGGGATGTGATGTACTGGAGTGTGTCCAGCAAAGGGCTGATGAGTAAGAGGCTGCAGCATCTGTCATATGAAGAGGCCCTGAGTGGTGGGACTGTTCAGCCTGGAGCAGACTCCAGGGGATTTTGTGAGTGTGTGTAGATACCTAGTGGACGGAGTAAAGGAGCCAGAACCTGGCTCTTCTCAATGGTGCCGCATGGTGGGACTAGGGGTATTGGTCACACACTGAAGCACAAGAGCTTGCATTTATGTGTAAGAAAACACTTGTTTTTCCTGAAGGTGGTCAGATGCTGGCACAGGTTGCTCACAGAGGTTGTACAGTCTCCATCCTTGGAGATACTGAAGCCTCGCCTGGATGTGGCCCTGGGCAGTCTGCTCTGGTTGACCCTGCTGAAGCAAGGGTTGGCCTGTGCCCACCAGCTTCAGCTCCTTTATGCATTTAGATCAGAGTGAACACATATATAAACTGGGTGCCCTTTGTCATTATGGTGAGTGTTGACTGTTTTATACACCATCATAGCATTAAGAAAAAGATCTGGGGTGCAGATTGAAGGTGGTGTTGACCTAGTGACTGTTACCTTCTCCTGCCCCCCATACTCCTGCCAGTGCCCTCTGGATGCAGGAAGGCAAGACAGGGAATGCATTATGCTCCTTCAGCACAAGGTGGTGACTGCTCAGAAGTCTCTGCCGTGAACAGAATGTGCCACACACTTGAAATTGAGTTAGAGAAGATGGTATTGTCTTGTAGCCACTAGCTGCCTGCCTGCCAATTTAGAGCCTGCCTGTGAAAGGCTCCTTTCCCAGGAGCTTGGCTGTGAAACTCCTCTCAACCCCTGAAGGTGATTAAGGACGTGGGGTATAGGTTGAGCAGGAGGTTCCATTGTGATGTAGTCTCTGTGACTGACTTCCTTTTTTAAAACTGAAAAAGAAAAAAAAAAAACAAACCAAACAACCCAACAACCAAAACCATCTGTTTAAAAAAATATTTGTACAGCTTTTAAAACCACAGACCAGTCAGCCTCACCTGAATCCCTGGAAAGATGATGGAATGGCTCATCCTGCAGTCTATCTCTAAGCACATGGAAGACAAGACAGTCATGAGGAGTAGTCACCATGGATTCACCAAAGGGAACTCGTGCTTTACTGATCTGATTACCTTCTGTGGTGGGACAATTGGCTGAATAGACAAGGGAGACCAGTGGGTTTTGTCTACATGGGCTTTAGCCAGACTTTTGCCAGTGTCTCCCATGATACCCTCACAGGCGAGCTCAGAAAGTGTGAGCTGGGTGAGTGGGTGGTGAGGTGGATTGAGCACTGGCTGAATGGCAGAGCTTGAAGGGTTGTGGTCAGCACAACAGGGTCAAGTTGCAGGCCTGATTGTGTCCTCCAGGTTCAGTGTGGGGCCCAGTACTGTGTAACTTACCCCTTGGTGACTTGGATGAAGGGGCAGATGCCTCCTCAGCAAGTTCACTGATGGCACAAAGCCAGGAGGAGCAGCCAGTATCCCAGAAAGCTGTGCAGCCCTTCAGAAGGACCTCGACAGGCTGGAGAGATGGACAGAGAAGAGCCATCTGAAACTCAGCAGAGGCAAATGCAGGTCCTGCACATGGGGAGGAATAACCCAAGGCTTCAGTACAGGATGGGGACCTTCTCCCCGCAGAGAAGGACCTGGGGGTCCTGGTAGACAACAAAGTGTCCATGAGCCAGCAGTGGCTGGGCTAACAGGGAAGATTTTTGCAGTGTTTCCTTTTTCAAGGATGACAGCTGGTGCAGAAGCAGATGGAGCTGTTGGCTGCGTGTCAGGCCCTGAGAAGGTGTGTGCTAAGACAAGGTGCCACACCTGCCAACCCCAAATTCCCCCGATTCCAGTGAGTTATTGTAACCATCTCTGTGTTCTGGGAAGTAAAAAAGGTCTTGCACTCTCATGGCCTTCAGCACAGACTCTGCAAGATGATGCTGGGAAATCTGTCTCATGTAATTGAGTAATACTTAAAAATATAATAAAGTGGTAGAATTGTAACCCAGAATGTGCTTCCCTGATGTATTCATTGGGCATCTGTGGTATCTATGCCAACTGTGCAATGTGCATGTGTGTTTGGGTTTTGTTTGTTTTTCAAAATATGAGTGGCATTACTTGTTTGAGGATATTTTCCAAATTGAAGCAAAGGAATGCTTTTTATTATGTGGACAGTTACAAGCAGACTGGGTAGGGAAGGAACTTTGGCACCTTTAGGAGGGTGGAAATAATGATGTCCAAACCATCAGCTCCCCTTCTCTGCTGTATTATACATAACACCTCGTATATTGCCTGTGGTTAGTTATCCTCTACAGCAGTGTCAGTGGGATCTCAGAACCAGCCGAGAAAGGGTCCTGCTGGCTGAACTTCCGATCAGTGTGAGTCCCCAGCCCTTCTGCAGAGGTTGCAGTGTGCTGTCCTCACAGCTCTTCACGGCAGTTGTTTCTGGTAGGTGCTTGGTGACATGTCTGCAGGGATGCAGGGACTGATCCTGGGATCAGGAGTCCCCAGGCAGAGGTGAGGTGAAGGCCCTGCTCAGAGTGCCCTCCCTGCTACTTTGCACTGTTCTGATTCCTTAATGTCAGCTGTCCCCACCTCGGCTGGGCTGGGAGCTCTCTGAGGAAGAGCTGTGCACAGATGTCCTCTGGGAGCCCACACAGAAGGGTCAGGGTGGAGATGGGTGGCTCCAGGCAGAGTTTTCCTGCTGCCAGCTGCTGAGAGGAGGCGCGTTAGCTTCGCACTGGCATTGGGAGAGAGCCTCCAGAGCAGCTGCAGACCCGTGCTGGCTGTGGGCTGCCCTCTCAGATTGCACACACAGACCTCCATGCTGAGGCTCGCTGGGGCACAGGGCTGTCCTCTGTCAGCTGCCGTGTGTTGCTGTGATCTCGTGGCTTTCTTTAGAAATGAATGGCTGAATGTAAAGCAGATGGCTGGGAGGTGCCTGGGCAGTGGGGCTGGAGGGGCTGTGCTGGCTGCAGGGCCATGCTGTGACCTCACACCGTGTGTGGTGCCGTGGTGGCTGATGTTTGCCAGGGCAGAGATCCTCCTGGTGCTGCAAAAGGCTTTGTCTTTGGCACACAGGTGTGGGGCGCTTCCTGCGCCGGCACAGCTGGGAGGGGGGCTGGTGTGAGCTGTGCTGGGTAGAGCTGGGAGGGCAGGCAGTGCTGCCGGGAGCACGGATGGAGGGCGAGGGGACACGGACCCCAGGGACAGGCAGTGCGCCCGCCCCAGGGTGGGAGGTGAGCGTCTGTTTGACGTGGATGAACTTAAAACCATGCCTTTTGGAGAGTGTGAGAAGGAGGAATCCGTAATGGTGACTTTATCCACAACTGTGCTTTATTTTCAGAGCTCATCGAGTGCTGCTGAAAATGGCTCAGACCTTGACGAAGAGCCTCTGCTCAGAAAAAATCACCGCCGGTTCGTCATCTTCCCCATTCAGTACCCAGACATATGGAAGATGTATAAGCAGGCTCAGGCCTCCTTTTGGACAGCAGAAGAGGTGAGCCCTGGGCCAGTGGGTTGGCAAAAGGTGGTCAGACCACTGGGGTCCTGGTGCCTTATTCCTAGCTCTGCTGCTGGCTTCTGTGTTGCAAAGGTTGGAGTTAATTGCATCGAATATGAGGTGCCAGCACCAAAGCAGAACTCCCTTCATGGACAGGGGCAAGCAAGCTGCTTCCACAGGGTGATTCAGCAGACCTGTTTTAGATGCTTAGTTCAGGATGAGGTGGAATTGTGTCCTGGGGTGCTTCTCTGGTTATAGAGAAATTCTAAGTCAGATTGCTCTGATTTGTGGTCGGATAGCTCCTACCCTGCTGTGGTCTCTGAACCTGCAATTAACTCTTTGTCCATGTAAGATACTCTGGGAAAATTCATGCTGTTCCTTAATATTGGGTACCTGAATTTCCAGAGAGATGGTGTTAATCAGGGACACTTGCTAAAAATGCATTTAGCTGACTCCTGATTGCCCTGGTGAGGTGCTTGCTCCATGTGCAAGCTCTAAGCTCTTCCCCAAGGTTGCTGGTTAGCTAGACCTGAGCAGTGCTTGCTATGCTTGTAGCAGCACAGGGCTCTGAACACTGCACTGCTTTGGAGAGATCACCTGCCAGGGGAGCTGGTTCTTCCAGCTCAGAGCTTGTGCACTCTTTGCTCGTTTGTGAGCAGTGGTCTACAGTTGAAGAAGAGTGAAATGAAAGCACTGGCAGGCTCTAAATAGACCAGAAAGCATAATGGGATGAGGAGGAGCAGCTGTTTGTGGAGGTGTTATTTCATTGCCTGCCCAGGAGGCTTGCTGCCCTGTTGGAGCAGAGCTTCATGTAAACCATTAAAGAAAAAGCATTTGAACTCCTGCCTTATCAGCATTTCCCTTTTCCTGTGTTACTGGTTCCTTCTTACACTGTCCCACCATCTGTGGGTCCTCTGCATTTTTCACATCTGACTCTATTGAAGTGCTGCTTTGGTTCAGAAATCCTACAAACAAGCAAACAAAACAGGCCCATGTGAAGGAAGCTGTGGTTTTGTCTTGTGGCTGGGCTTTGGTGTGATAGACAAGAGCAGTTGCACAGCATTTGCTCCATACTGTTCTTTGACAAGATGGAGGCTGAACACCTGCCAAAGGCAAAAGTCCCCTCAGTCCATCTTTTGGCACACTTGGGTATAGCTTTCTTGGAATATCAGCATTTATTTCAATTAAAGTTTAAATGTCTCAGAATGAGCTCTGCTTACTGGTGCACATTCATACTTGTGACAAAAAGATACTACTGCTTTTCAAAATCTCATTTATTTATTCAGTAGACACTGATTTTTATTCCAAATTACAAAAGTGTAAACTGTGAAACAGGTACATGGTGTTACTGTTGCAGAGAGAGAGACAACAGAGCTGCATTGTACCTGTTGTCTTTTACAGTCACAAATATTTAAATTCTCAATGTGTAAAGATTTGAAAGCAAATGCCAGAACTCTGCCTCAGTCACTTGACTGGGCTGCTTCTGTTTTTACTGAATGATAAATGCTGAAGGACAATAATGTTCTTCTTTTTTCTTTTCATTAGGTTGATTTGTCAAAGGACCTTCCTCACTGGAACAAGCTGAAAGCAGATGAAAAATACTTTATCTCTCACGTTCTGGCATTCTTTGCAGCCAGTGATGGAATTGTAAATGAAAACCTGGTGAGAAAGACTTAGAGAGGGCTTGAATACTTAGTCATGTTATTGTCTTATTAATTTTCCATTTTGGCTTTTTCACATTAATGGATAGGTTTTTTAAATGTGTACTTTTTTTATTCTTCCTATCTCACCTTTGTCAAGTGGAACAAGCAGCCTGTTCTTCTGGGAACAGTGTTTGAGCTAAATTGGGCCAGCTGTGGTCATCAGCACTCCAAATCACATCCCTCTGGGACACCATTTTAAAGTTCAGCCCCTGCTTGGCTGTGACATGTGCATTTCCGAATGAATTAACAGAACCCCATATTTTTCCTGTACTCAGGTTAATTGAAAAGTAGGGAATACAGGCCATGGCTGTGATATGTATTCCTCATTTTGGGAAAATCTGCTTTGTTCTCACTGAATGGCATCCTAGAATCTCTTAGGGCTGCAGGTGGATGCTGCTGAAAAGGTAGGGAATTCTTCCTGTTGGGATCTGTTCTGGGCTGGAGAATATCTCATCACAGGTTAGCAGTGGTATCTATCTGCAAATGCCCAGTTTAAATCTCAAATGTTTGAATTTTTATAACATGTAGACAATGTGTGCATGTATTGCATGAACATGGCTTATGTCATGCTGTTTATATTTTTAATGATGAACAAAAAGTTGATGCTTTGTTCAGAGCTAAGTGTTTAGTATTTCATTATTTTTCTGTTCTTCTCCTGTGTACATGTGCCCTCATGCTTCAGCTCTTAGTTGCATTTACTGCTTTATTTTCCTCTGCACCACAGCTGTCCTATTAACATGTCTGTGAAAAAAGCAGGACCACACTGGTGCCGTGCTGTCTCTGTAGCAGAGATCTGTTTTCTCTCCTGTTAAGCTCAGAGCAGTGTTGTGCAGGACTGTTTTACTGTACTCATTGCCATGCTTTCTGGTTTTGGTAGGTGGCACGTTTTAGTCAGGAGGTACAGATCCCAGAAGCTCGTTGTTTCTATGGCTTTCAGATTCTCATTGAGAATGTTCACTCAGAGATGTACAGCCTGCTCATAGACACCTACATCAAAGATCCCAAGAAAAGGTAAACCTCTGGATGTGTTACAGACCTGTCACTGAAGCCAGTGGCACTGCTGTAGGGCAGCAGCAGCAGCTGTCTCCTGTTTCATACTGACTTTCTGGGGGAGTTGGGGAAGGTTCCTTAAAGCTTTCAAAGCCTGCATGCCTGACCAAGGCATGTTGTGGGAGTATCAGAAGGTTAGTGAATATCTGTATAAATCTTTTATTGCTGGAAGCATGGACTGTGAGAACTGTTGAAGGTTAGATGAGCTCCTTGGGGTTATCGCACTCCTGTGATTCTGGCTCTTACAGCAGCAAAGGATCAGCCCGAGGAAATCGAGTGCTCATGATCAAAATGGTGTTTCTAATGTACAGCAGTCAATGTATTACGTCCTTTCAGCCTTTTTGTTGTCAGTGCTTTTTAATACAATTTTAACTGCTTATTTTTGAATGATTGAGTTCTTTGGAGAGCTCCATTGCCTTTGTTGTCTGAAGAAGTTCCTAGTCCAAACAGTATTACATTTGAAAAGCAGCATTTTCCCTTCACCATGGTGATGGTCAGGCAGAGCTTGCTTTCCCACAGTGGCATCCTGTGTTGGTGATGGTGGGAGAAGTGCAAGGTTTCCTTTCAGGTGTTCAGCATGGGAACAGAGTCTGTGCATGTGTGAGTTGTCCAGCTCCTTTTGTGGAGTTGGGCAGGATGAGGTTTTGATCCGCGAATAGACTGAAGTGGCTGGCTTCAGGTGTGAGAGGCACTGTGGTCTGGTGGGTGAGCACTCCTGGCATGGGATGTTTGAGTTCACAGCTTGCCTCCCCTGAGCCCTTGGGTTTGTTGCCTTCTGCACATTTGCCTCCTTCTGCCCTTGTTATCAGAGATCACGTCGTGGTTTAACCTGGCAGGCAGCTAAACACCACACAGCAGCTCACTCACTCCCAGTGGGGTGGGAGAGAATTGGGGAAAAAAGTAAAGCTGGTGGTTTGAGGTAAAGGCAGTTGAATGGTTCAGAAAAGGAAAATAATAATAATAATAATGATATACAGAACAAGTGATGCACAGTGCAGCTGCTCACTGCCTGCTGACTGATACTCAGACAGTTCCCAAGAAGCAGCCCCTGGCCAGCTTTCCCCTTAGTTTATATTCTGAGCGTGACATCGTGTGGAGTATCCCTTTGGCCACTTGGGGTCTGCTGTCCTGGCTGTGTTCCATCCCAGCTTCCTGTGCCCCCAGCCTGCTTGCAGGTAGGGTCGGGTTAGAAGCTGAAGAGTCCTTGATTTCATGTAAACACTGATAGCAACAACTCAAACATCAGTGTGTTACCAACATAATTCTCATTCTGAATATAAAACATAGCACTGTACAACAACTAAGAAGAAAATGAACTCCATCCCAGACAAAACCAGGACAGATCATCACCCCTTTGGGGTAGGAATGGTCTCTTACTTGGATTAGTTCAGAGCCTTGTGTAATGGGGTCCTCTGTCTGGTGGAGCTGGAAGGGACAACCAGGGCAGATTTACATAAATCACTGTTTTGAGGGTTTGTCTCTGTTTTCTTCTCTAGGGATTTCTTATTTAATGCCATTGAAACAATGCCTTGTGTTAAGAAGAAAGCAGACTGGGCTCTGAAGTGGATCGAAGACCGAGAATCCACTTTTGGTGTGTAGCTTTTTAAAAACTTGTTTCTGTTGCATCTGTTCTGTTGTTGGCCTTCTGAGAGTAAGCTGCACCCCTGGAACATGAAATTAAATTCTCCACAGATGCAGTGGCTTCTGGGTCTCTGGTTTTACTAAAGAATTACAAGTAACTTCTGGTGAGCATTTATGTTTTTATCTTCAGCTAGAGAAATACAGTAATGGCAGTGCCCCTGAAGTCATGTTATGAAAAATGCTTGTAGATTTGTCTTTTTTTTTTGTCTTTATACTGAACAACTCTGGTTTCCTCAGTTTTTGCTTGTAGACCTTATTTTCTAGTTCTTATTATTTCTTCTACTTGGTTCTTTTTTTGTACTTGGTGTTCAGAACTGGGCAGCTGAAGTCTTGCTAGTCCAGGCATTTTCTGTGTTCATGTTCATATAGACGAATTTGTGGGGGTTTTTTGTAACTGAGGCATGACTGAGCCTGGACAAAAACTATACAAGAAACATCTATTTCTGGTGTTTCTGGTTTGCTCTTGGGACCAGGTTTCTAGTTTTTGTATCTCATTTCAGAGCTGGGGCACTGGAGATGTAGAGAGTGTAGGAGATGGAGAGATTCAGCCTGGTGAACAAAATCTGAACATCATTCTTTTGTGGTATCTGTTCACAGCTCTTTTTTGAGAGGGGTTATTTTTTGTAGCTGTGCATTGCTCTGTCCTGGTGCTCCCACTGCCTTCCCAGTCTGGCTTTGCTTGCTGTGTGTGGAGCCCCTTCATCTTCCTTTTGTTTGGCTCCCAGCAGTGTGGGGTGTGCCAGGAATCAGAAGGCTCCCTACCTCAAAAAGCAGTTTAGCCCCTGCTCCCTGCCCCGAAACTTCATGCATTTTATCCACATATGTAATCAGGCTTGTGCTTCATTAAACCTATATTTAATGAGCAGCCTTTCTCCATTCCTCTATAGAAATAACCAATGAGATTTTTAGTGTTGCCAGAAAAATTCTTTCCTTAATAACTTCTGTTATACCTGTAAGTTGGTATTGCTCTCTGTGCTATTTTCCTAACTTGAATTTCTTCAGATGAGCCAGCAGTTGATATTTGTATTTCATAGAAGAAGTGGGACAAATGGCTATTTTGGGTTATTTTATTAACAAAATTCTATGCAGTTCTAATTGGGAAAAGGCACCAGAACTTAATGCAAAAGCTCTTAATGTTAGAACATAACACGATGAGCCTGTGAAGTTGTTTGAAGTAGTGTACATGGAATGATGTGGCTTCACTAAATAGTCAGATGGTCTTGTAGTCTGAAGAAATACATTCCTGTAGAGAACAGGGAGAACTGGGATCAATAATGCCTTGCTTTCCTTGGATTAAAGGTGCAATAGCACAAATGGTTATTTGTGTCTTGGCTTACGTTCTGTAGTCTTTCACTCTTGTAAGAATATGATTTCATGTAGATTCCCGACAACAAGAAATTGTGGGGTAGGGTTTTTTGTTTAATTTATAAGAGATTGACTTTTTTCTTAGTTCTGTCTGTCAGCTAACACAGCTGTTTTCTGGCCTTTCAGGAGAAAGAGTACAAATATTTTGGCCACTTTGGACAATTACATTCTTTTGCTTCTGATCTGTGTCAGTTTCAGTGGGTGCCCTTGTTCTTCAGTTCTGCTGGGGTTGCCTCTGCCTGGCTGCTGTGGGGTGTGTAGACCCTCTGTGGCTCAGGATGTGGTCAAAGACAGCATCTGGTGCTGCAGAGGGGATTGCTCCTCTCCAGCATCATTCTGTGTGATGCAAATGGTGCATCTTCCTGATGAGCAGTAAAGCAATTTGTGTCTAATGAAAAATGTGTTATGTTAAACAGGTGAGAGAGTGGTTGCCTTTGCTGCAGTGGAAGGCATCTTCTTTTCGGGTTCCTTTGCTGCTATATTTTGGCTGAAGAAGAGGGGCCTGATGCCTGGACTGACTTTTTCCAATGAACTTATTAGCAGAGATGAGGTAATGTGGCATGTCCTACACACTGTTTGGGAAGAAAAGTGAGTTTCCAGGGGAAGGGCATAATTTTATTAATGAAGAACCCACAGTCTTGACAGAGAAAGGGGAAAGAAGCAGACTTTTACCAATGATTGTAGAATCGTAGAACCATTTAGACTGGAAAAGACCTTTAAGGTCACTGAATCAAACTGTTAACCTGCCACTGCCAAGTCCACCACTAAACTGTGTCCTTAAGTGCAACATCCCTGTGTCTTTTAAATACCCTCAGGGATGGTGACTCAACCACTTCCCTGGACAGCCTATTCTAATACGTGACAGCAACTTCCATGAAGTTTTTTGTAATATCCAATCTAATCCCCTCCTTGATGCAACTTGAGGCCATTTCCTCTTGTCCTGTTGCTTGTTGCTTGGGAGAAGAGACCGACCTCACCTCAGAACAACCTTCTCTTAGGTAGTTGGTAGAGAGTGACAAGGTCTCCCCTGAGCTTCCTTTTCTCCAGCCTAAACACCCCCAACTCCCTCAGTCAATCCTCATAGGACTGGTGCTCCAGACCCTTCACCAGCTTTCTTGCCCTTCCCTGGATATGCTGCAGCACCTCAGTGTCCTTCCTATAGTGAGAGGCCCAAAACTGAGCACAGGATTCAAGATACAACCTTGCCAGTGCTGAGTACAGAGGGACAATCCGTGCCCTGGTCCTTTGGTGTTGTTAATCCTGATACAGGCCAGGATGCCATTGCCTTCTTGGCCACCTGGGCACACACACTGGCTCATGTTCAGCCACTCTCAACCAGCACTCCCAGCTCCTTTTCTGCTGGGCTGCTTTCCAGCCACTCTGCCCCAAGTCTGCAGCACTTCATAGGGTTGTTGTGGCACAAATGCAGGACCTGGCATTTGGCCTCATTGAGCCTCATACCACTTTCTTCAGTCCACTGATACAGCCTGTCCAGATCCCTCTGCCTTCCTACCCTCTAGAAGCTCAACATTCCTACCAGACTTGGTGTCTTCTGCAAACTGACTGAGGATGCACTCAATCCACTTTACCAGGTCATGGATAAAGATATTAAACAGGACTGCCACTGGGGTCATTAACATATATACATATATATATAACATATATCCTAACATAACTGAGCCCTGGGGAATGCTACCTGTGGCCAGTCACCAACTGGATTTAATTGTCACCACGTTTTTTGGCCTGGCCATCCAGCCAGTTTTCTACCCAGCAAACAGCATTAATAAATGTAAAACCTGGGTGCTGCTGAGTCCCTCAACAGAAATACCTGTTTTTAAAGGGAGTAAACATAAATACTAGTGTCCCAGTTGTGGTTTAACCCCAGCCAGCAATCAAGCCTCATGCTACCACTTTCACTCCCCCACCAGCAGGGTCAGGGAGAGTATTGGAAGGGTAAAAGCTGGACAGCTCATGGGTTGAGATGAAGACAGTTTAATTGGGAAAGCAAAACTCACACACACAAGCAAATCAAAACAAGGAATTTTCAATTTAATTCACTGCTTCCCAGGGACAGGCAGGTGTTCAGCCATCTCCAGGAGAGCAGGGCACCATCAGGTGCAGTGATGACTTGGGAAGACAAATGGCATCACTCCAAATGCCCCCCCCTCCTCCTTCTCCCCCAGTTTATATATTGAATACTATGTCAAATGCCATGGAACATCCCTTTGGGCAGTTTGGGTCCCCTGTCCCAGCTCAGGGCAGGTGTTGTCTCCTCCCAGCCCCCCATGCACCCCCAGCTTCCTCACCAGTGTGGCAGCATGAGAAGCAGAAAAGGCCTTGGCTCTGTGTAAGCCCTGCTCAGCAACAGCACAAACATCTCTATATTATCAACCCCATGTTCAGCACAAATTCAAATCATAGCCACATACCATACTTGAAGACCAGCTCTACCCAAAACCAGCACACCAGCCAAAACCAGCACACCAATGCATTTAGTATTATCAGGAAGGTGGATTTTTTCTATTGAAGGGAATGTTTGTTTTCCTGTGCTGTGAAGGAAGGCAAAGGCCTGGCTGCTCAGGGAGTGGGGTGGAATTGCATGGGCCCCAGCTGCAGGGCAGGCTGGCTGGAGCAAGGACCTGGATAGTGTGTGACTCTGAGACTTGCTGTGCCTCAGCTGCTTCAGGCAGGTTCAGGTGGGCTCCAGGTACCACTCCTGACCTGCTCCTGGTTGTGGGTCTCAGAGCTTGCAGACAACTGCCTGCATCCATCACTGAGCCAGCTGTGGCAGGTTGCTGCAGAAGCAGCAGATACCACTGCTCTCCATGGTCTTGTGTTGCTGCACAGTGACAGAATCTCCTGGGAGGGGGCAGCTACAGATCTGCCTTTGAGGAGAGTGCTTCTTAAGATACAGAATGTCTGAGGGGCTGCATGTCAGCACACCAAATGTGACAGGCCATGTGCTTACAAGTGCCCCTTCTTTTCACTGCTTCCTTCCTTTCTTTTTCCTTGCTCCTTGCAAGTTGGTAGCTGTTGTTTGTGGCTGGGGACTGTGCACTGCACTACTCACATCGCTGTCAACACTGAAAAAGTAGATAGAACAGTTTTGTATGCAGTATAAACATGCTAGTGGTTGTAACTTAGCAGAATTGCTGTTAAAGTGTAAAGAGCTTTTTCATAATGGAGGTAATTTTCATGGGTTAGATAAAGTGCTTTGAAATGAGATATCTTACAATATGTCTTTAAAAGACACTTTTGAAGAAAGTGATATGGTGAGTAAGGAAAAACACATAGTTCTTCAGCTTTCATCTTCCTTGTGTCTTCAGTGAGTCATTATGAGGCAATCCATATGAGTGAGGCAGGATTTGTTACAAGGATTACTTGCAGGTGAATGAGTGTAACTGTATTTCTCTGCAGAGTCGAGCACCAAAAGATTAAAATTTTCTTGAGCTCTGTTGGCGTAATTCCAACTGCAGTGCTGTTTCAAAGGTTAAAGCTTGGTGCACAGAGCACCTGCATCGAAACTCAGTGGCAGTAAAAAGAATCCACAATGGAAAACTACAAACTGTTTTTTGATGCACCTGAACAGATAAATGATTAACGCTCAGTGTGTTTTTTGAGCTGCAGACTCTCTTCCCAGGCTGTTCTTGAGCTAGTGCATCTCTGATAGTTAAAGGTGCAAAGCTGGTGGGAGCACCAGTACCAGTCAGCAGAGCACTCTGGTTCATGGGAGAAGCCAGGCATGTCCTGCATCCTGCTGGTGATGTTGCCCTGGATAAGACCATGGGAAGCCTTGCAGCAGGCAGCTAATGCTGTCACTAGAGGGGGGGATGTTTCCCAAATTATGTTATTTCAGGGCTGTTTTGTGACCCGAATCACAAGGATTTTATAGCCTTTCTAAAAAGGTTTTCACAGAATCACAGAATTGTTAGGGTTGGAAGGGTCCTCTGGAGATCATCCAGTCCAGCCCCCCTGCCAAGCAGGGTCACCTGGAGCAGGTGACACAGGAATGTGTCCAGGTGGGTTTGGAATGTCTCCAGAGAGGAGACCCTGCAATCTCCCTGGGCAGCCCATCCCAGTGCTCTGTCACGCTTAACGTAAGGAAGTTCTTCCTCATTCTGAGGTGAAACTTCTTGTGTTTTAGTCTACAGCCATTGCTCCTTGTCCTGTCTCTGGGCACTACTGAAAATAGCCTGGCACCATCCTCTTGGCACCTGCCTGTCTTGGCTTCAGCCAAAGACAGGGTTAATTTTTTGCAGTAGCTGTGAGGTGGTAGAGCCTGGAGCTGTGTGGGCATGGCTAAGACCTTAATGTTATTGGGTACCATCTCAGGTCATTGACAGGGGTGGAGAAAAGGGACTCCCTCTCCTGCCTTTGAGAAGAAGGGCATTCCTTCCAGTGGGAAAAAATATAATTGGGAAGAGCAGGTAAGCATTTGTTACTGGCTTTCCATGTAAATAGTTTCTTTGTCTTGCACATTTTGTTATTCATATTGCTGTTACTCTTCCTTTTGTTATCTCATTGCTATTTCCAGTAAATTGTTCTTACCCATCCCTGATTTTCACCTTTTGTGCCTCCATCTCCAGAGCAGGAAAGGGCAAGGGGAAGCTGGTTTGAAGAGCCTTGGTGGGAGTACTGAACTGGGGAGTACCATTCCAAAACCACACCACCACCTCTGAGATAATCATATGCATTAATGAGATCCCCCTCAGTGTTCTCTTCTCCAGACTAAACAGGCCCAGCTCCTGCAGTCTCTCATCATAAAAAAGATGCTCCAGACCCTTCATAATTTTTGTGACCTCTGCTGGACCCTCTCCAGTATCCTCTTGTCTCTTTCCCACTGAGGAGCCTGGAACTGGACACAGCAGTCCAGATGTGACCTCACCAGGGCTGGGCAGAGGGAGAGGATCTCCTCCTTCGACCTGCTGGCCACACTCTTCCTGATGCACCTCGAGATACCCTCAGCCCTTATGGTCACAAGGACATTGCTGGCTCAGTCTACTTGTCACCCACCAGAACTCCCAGGTCTTTCACAGCAGAACAGTTTTCTAGTCAGTCAGCCCACACGTTTTGTTTTGACCCTTTTTAATGATAGTACTGGATTGTCTTGTAGCCCTTAGTCTGCCTCATCCTTCTGATTGTTTTCACTCTGGATGTGCCCTCCTGGTGCTTATTGGCTGTAATCACCACCCTGCTGTTGAGAGGAGAGATGGTGGTGCAGTGCTCCATTAGTGTGGCAGTTGTGGGTAGGGCTGAAGCCAGAGCATCAGGCTGTACCCAGGCAAGTCAAAGAGAAAGTGAGGCACCTCTTGGAGCAGCTGTCTGGTACCCCCTGCAGACTGCGGTTGCTTGTCTCCTGATGTTTTTTTACCTTGGCTGGAGACTTCTCTGGAAATCCTGGAAAGGAGCACAGTTTACTAGGCTCTGTGTAGGATAGCTGGGTGAAAGGAGAGGAGGAGTTTAGCTGGGGCAGAGATGATTTGTTAATCTTGGGTTTGGTGTCTCTAATCTGAATCTGCCTTGTTGAAAATGCTGTTGGGAGAAGCAAGGGAAGAAATACTGCAGAGAGAATTTACATCAAGTATCTTGAAGCTAAGAGGAGGTAAATAGCCTATTTTAACTCACAAGTAGTTTTGCCAGTCTTGATGTAGAAGTCTTTCTGCAAAATCATCCCTGATCGGAGGCAGAGATCAACAGGGCTCTATGTAGGATCCCTCACAGTAGAGCAGCCCTCATAAGAATTTCACCTGAGAAATGTGTATGCTGAGCATTATTTTGGTGTAGGTGGCCTGTGTTGGATTTGAGATGTTACTGCCTTATGAACTACAAGTCCACACTACATTTGATAACACCAAGACTTTCAAAAAAGCAGGAGACTGGGAAACTTCAACCCACATGAGGCTGCCTGAAAATGAGAGCAAACTATGTGGAGGAGGGGAAAATTGACTTTTTTCATTCTTCTTTTATTTCAGGGTCTACACTGTGATTTTGCTTGTCTAATGTTCCATTATTTAGTGAACAGACCATCCGAAGAGCGAGTCCGTGAGATCATCGTTAATGCTGTGGAAATTGAGCAGGTAATCCTGCCTGGGACAGCATCGTGGGCAGCACAGGCCCAGCCTGATGCGGGAAATAAACAAATTAACTTCTAACTTTCAGGATTCTGAAAGTTGATACTTGGCTCAGGCTTGGATCCCTGATGCAATTCTTTCCCTCTTCCTTAATGGTGACAATAAGTCAGAGGCTTTCTGATTCAGCTGTTAAGCAACTGGGGGAAGCTGAAGCTGACAGCTGGTTTTCTCCCCTAATGACAGAAAGGAAGGAAAGCTGTCTTATTTGGTATTGAATAATCAAATCCTTCCAGTTGGAAGGGACCTACAATAATCATCTAGTCCAACTGCAACCGTCTCCTAGAGAGGAATTTGTTTACATCTGTTCTTTCAGGATTTTTGTCTCTCCCTATTGTATTCACATCTCTGCTTGTCCTCAGGAGGAAGCAGGGTCTGTTCTGGCCATGTGTATCATGCTGAGTTCTGACTTTTTCTGAGGTTGATGTGAGGTTCTTTCATGTGAAATGCTGCCCTTCTGCAGGCACAAGTTTCTGCATGGCTGAGTATTTGGCAGGATTTTAGTTTAGTTTTCTTTCCTGTTGTCATCTAACTCCTGTGATGATGACAAATGCTCCTGCTTGGTCTCACAACACTGACAGTTATTGCATCAATTCCTAAACATGCACATGGCTGGGTTCAGCACTCATATATATCACTGCTGTCTCTGATCTGTCATCCTGTAGTGGCTGGAAGCCAGGAAAACTGGTGATTTCTGCATTTATCCCTGTTCCTACTGGTATGGTCTGCAGGTTTGTTGAAGTTGGAGCTTAAGCTTACAGGGGGAATGCGTAAAGGCAGATTAGAGGGGCAGTGATAGGAGTCTTGTGCCTTTTCCAGAGTAATAGGCTAAAAATAAAGGAAGATACAAACAGTTACTGAAAACAGAAGATACTCGTTGAATTTAGTGATGCAAGTTACTTATTCAGACAACTTCCTGGGGAGCCTGGAACATCACAAATTATATTCCTGTGAAACACAGATGTTTTCTCTCCTCTCTCTTCTTAAATTTCATTTCTCTAAATGTATCTGTATTTTAACTTTTAGGAGTTTTTAACAGAGGCATTACCTGTGGGTCTGATTGGAATGAATTGCACCTTGATGAAACAATACATTGAATTTGTCGCAGACCGGTTACTAATGGAGCTTGGGTTCTCAAAGGTAAGAGATGCAATTGCCCCAAATGCTGGCCTGCCAGTGCAGCCCAGGAAAGCTGTCAGCACAAAGCACTCCCTTGTCATGCCGGGGAGCAGGTCATATTTAGCCCAGGGACTTGCTGTGAGTGACAGCTGAAACCACAGCATTATTATCTGTGCTTCACTGTAAAAGAACAAGGACAATTTAGGCCATTGTTTCCCTTCAGCTGCTCAGCAGGCTTGTAATGGGAAACATAAGCTGTGCTCAGATGCTGCAGTGCTTGAAGAATAACAAACCTCTTGCACAAGTGAACTTCACCACAGACCAAGCCCCTGGGAGTGGCAGTACTGAATTTGCTTAGATAGGTGTCCATAGAGCCTACAGGATATTGCAGCCAGAGGTGGTCTGGTTTGAAAGAAATTGACAATTTTGTTTGTTGTGGGGTTTTTAAAGCACTATTTCCCTGTCAGAATTGCCAGTGTAATAGTGTTTTCCTTCCCCAGGTCTTTCATGCAGAAAATCCTTTTGATTTCATGGAGAATATTTCTCTGGAAGGAAAAACAAATTTCTTTGAGAAGCGGGTTTCGGAATATCAACGTTTTGCTGTTATGACAGAAACAATGGACAATGTCTTCACTCTGGATGCAGATTTTTGACAAACTGGCAAATTAATGGTGACTGTTTCCCTCCCCTCATCTCCCTTTTTGCTGTGAAGTTGACTTAATTTCCTGTCACGGAATCAGAGTCTGCTGGGATTTTTCCCTGGGTTTTCATGTTGTTTGTTAAAGGAGCAAATATATTTCTCTCTGTGTCATTTGAATAAAAAAAGGGGGATCATTTATAAAATTTATACGGCTTTGTAAAAGGATGGCCTTTTTAAGATTCCCTTGACTCATCTGCTGTCAATGCTGTCTTTAAAAATGACATGGATACTACTACTTTTTTAACACTTTGTGTTTTAAGAAAGCAAACTGCAGATTTACCTCATGTTATGGTATTTTAATCTGAAAACTAGATGAGGTGTCACTCCATGTAAAAATGTTGCTATAAATTATTTTTCTGTTTTCTATTTTCATGTTTAGAGATTTTGTGTAGAGTAAAAGCTCTTCTGTTTCAGCCTGCTGCAGATACAGTAATAATTGAATGTGGGAAGACATTAAGGAGGTTTGAACTATAGCATATTCTTAAACCCAGGAATTAAGTTTGATCTCCCCATTAAGCTACGTTCTGTCTGAAAAAAAATTTTTGCTCTGTTTGGAAAACTGATGGGTCTTGGTAGGCATTTAATCCAAATACATGTGAATCTTGTCATGCAGCTGTTACTGAACAGGTCAGTGGACTTTAAATGGTTCTTGAAAAGGCACACCTGTTAGCAGTGGAGAAAAACACATGCTGTAGTTCTTTGGCTTGTGCTGCCTGTTTTTCCTTGCTTCACTGATCAAGTGCCTTATTAAGCAGTGTGTAGTGGTGTTGTGTTTGTAATCATCTGACACTGGCACAGCCAGCTCTGTGTTGTCAGTCTTCCCACTGCCGTGCTAGGTGATTTGATATTCCCCCCTTCTTGGTTGCACTTGTGCATTGAAGGGGTGAGAAGACAGATCATTCCAAGGGACTGTCCCTTGAGGTGCTCCAAACGTACTCCTCGGGCTGTAAGGAAGCACCTGGTAATGTATGAAGGGATGTCAAGTTGTGTGTTTAATGGCAACCATTGGAACCATTGTCACAGAAGAGCTTCTGGAAGAAGGTATTAAACCTTTCAAAAACAAACCCAGAGGTAGTACGGAGTAGCAGCATCTTACAAAGGACTGTTGTTTGGTTTTTGGTTGTGTGCCTGAAAACTGATTGTAATTTTTTGATATCACACACAGAGAATGGAGTGATTGAAGAATGGGTAAGGTGCTGCGCTGGTACTTGGGGTGGGAGGGATGCTATTCAGCTGTATCTGGTTTATCTGCAAATAGACAGGCTTTTTCTTTTCAAAGACGAAATGAGTGTACAAGAGCTAGACAAAGGGCTCTGCTTTATTAAACCTAAGCATTTTTCATAATGTTCAGCATTTTGTGAAAGAGCTTTTGTAAATCTTACTGTTGCAAACATCTTGTGCTGCTTTTGATATACCTGGCATGAGCTGAGCCCACAGCTCAGGGTTATCAGTGATGGAGTGGTGTAAGTGTTATTTCCCTGCCAGCCCAGATCTGCCATAGTCCTGGCTACCTGACTTCCATGAAACAGGTCCACTGCCTTAGCATAGTTCCTAGTGGACACTGTCCTTGCTCTAAAAATAAGCAGCAAAACTGACTCTTTTTTTAGTCTCTGTAAAAGATCAGGAGTATGTACGGAGCATGGAAATAGAACAGCTTTTTTTTTCTGTAGAGCAGAGCCTGTCTCATTTGACTTAAGGTACTTGGAAAAGGGCAGAGCGGAACCTGGAGAATACAGAGAAGAGCGGGAACTGCTGTCTCTCACTGACATCCTGCAACTGCAAGAGAACGGTGGACTCAGAGGAAGTATCCAGCACCTTTTGGAAATACTGAATTGGTAGGGGAGAAAGAGGAAAATACTGTAAATGGGTCTGTTGTTAGAGTAATGGAACCTATCAAGTAAATGAAAGTACTAAAAAGCATTTATTTTGAGTCTTGTGAATTATGATGAGAGTATAGAGTGTATTCTAATATGAAACTGCAACGTGCTCAGGTTCTGTAAATGTATATGAGATACCAAAGTCTGGTACAACAGCTCTCATTCAATTTGTGTGTAAATTATTTGTGTAGCTTCAATAAAATTTGAGTGTGGGTAAGCCCATGCCTTCATTTTACAAGTTACAGGCTTCCTTGTGAAATCCGAAGTGATAAAATTGGGATGTGACAGAGTAAGTCAGTATTCGCAGCTTTTGGGTTGAGGGAGAAAGTTGTAAGTGCTCCATATATTGTCTTGTGCTTTTGGAGCTCTTGACTTGCTCTTTCTTGTTCCTGGGAATAGGTTTTGCAGTCTAGTGAGCAAACAAGTGGGTTTGGTTTTTGTTTGTTTTGTTTTGTTTTTAACTGGGATTTTCTCACTCAAGGAGAAATCCTTTGGGAATCTGTAAGATTCAATGAAGAAACACTTCAAAAATGTATTTTCAGTGGGTGGTACCTGATCTATCAAGGGTATCATGCCCTTGGGGCAGGCACCCTGACTGCCTGGGCACAGCATCATGGGGTTCAGCCCCTGAGCTGGGGCTGACCAGGCACCTGCCTGAAACCAAGCACTGGTCACCTGGGTCTGAGCTGGCACAGCTTCATACCTGCTTGTGTCAGCACTCTCAGGGCTCTAATTTCAAAAGTCTTGTCCCTGCAGCCCCTTTGTGCCTCCTTGAGACAGGCATGAAGGGCACAACGTCCCTTCTCAGTACTGGGTACTGGGCAGAAACCCAGCGTGCCTCTGAGGGCTCTCTGTGTCTCACACTGTGGCCATCAAGCTTAAAAAAGCCTGATGGGTGTGTGTGTGTGAGAGAGAAGGTGCAAAGCATCCCTTCAGTGTATATGGTCTGTGTGTTCTGAACTGGAATAAGGTTGGTGTGTGACTTCCACTGTTACTTCCAGTGGGACAGAGAAGGTGCTTCTGGGAGGTGTTTGCCTCATAGTGAAGAACATGTCTGCAATGCTCAGATGAGCAGAAACCTGTCTCTGGGGGCTGCAATAGGAGCTGAGGCTCATGGGAAGAATCCCCCCTTTTAAATTCCAAAGTGGCCACTGTAGTTCCCATTGTTCCCATTCCAGCAGACGTGCTTCCCAGCAAATCCCATGAGCTGATTGTCAGTAGCCACAAGCAGACAGCTGTGAAACCACTGTAGCTCAGTGAGTACACTGGGAAATAAAAGGAAGTGGGTGAAGCAATTAGCAACCTCTTTCTTAGTGTTTTTGGACTGGTAAGATTTCTGCAGCAGATGAGGATGCTGTGTGTGTGGCAGCACCCTCAGAACTGTGGCCAGCCCCTTGCCGGCTGACACTGTGCTAATTGTCATTCTTGTCCTTGTCTGTGAATGGTGAAGGCTTTGACCGAGCAAGCATGGTTCCCTGCCTATCACTCAGCCTGCCAGAGGAGCATCTTCCTTGTAGCCTTCCTAAGGGGATGATCTGGGCTGGTTTTTCCTCCTGGTGGAGCCCTTGAGTCAGCAAATATTAATGTTCCTGTCACTGTTCTCTGGAGCTCCTTCGGGGAGCCCATCCCTGGCAATGCTGATGTGTTAATATTACGTGCAGCCCAGTTGGTGTTTGCCAGGAGGGAGCCTGTGTGCCTGGGGCCCGCTGTCCCCACTGCACCCCCGGCAATGCTCCCCTGCAGTACAGACTGTGGGATGTGCACACTCACCACACACCAGCAGAGCTGAAGGGAGAAGCTGTTGGGTGTCAGGCTTTAGCAAACCCTCTCCCTGGGGCAGAAGGGCAAGCTGGGCACTGTAATATTGCTGTTAAGAGGTGCTGTTCCTGGTTTGTGGGCAGCTGCTGCCCTGCCCTGCTTCCCACAGCCTGGGCACAGATGGGCAGTGGTCCCATCCCATGGTATATAACCTGGGAACCAGGGCTGCCCTGAGGATAGAACTGTGCTCTGCTAACTGTAGCTAAAGTTTTTTCAGCTTGAAATGCTGGTAGATCTCAGAAATGACTGATTTTGGTTAGTGTGGAGCATACATTTCTGCTGTGAACAGTAACTTTGGCATTTGCCTGTTTGAGTGTACTCACGTGGGCAAGCTTGGAAATTCCCTGTTGAATTTTGACCCTTCTAATGAAATTAGAGGATTTGTGAGTGACAGACATGAGATTTCCATGACAGGCAGCAGTGCAGCCAATATCACAGCTTCTTGTGGAGTGTTGCTGATCAGGGACTCCTGCCCTGCAGATCCTTTTCTACAAATCTGCTTGAAGAGGGAAATGTCCTCCTTCCAGGACTTCTATTGCTTTGCCAGCACCATTCATCACTGCATTGGCCCTCATGTGGCTGCTGGTGGGTTCCTGGGGACAAATCAGTATCATCATTCCCTTTCTGTGCTGTAGTCCACTATTTGGTTAATATTACTCTGGGAATGGCCTTGCACAACTGCTACAGCATCTCTGGGGAGCTTGTAGGAGAGCTGCCACAGAGAACTGGACCAGCCTGGCATCAAGGGTGAGGTGTGGACTCCTGCCATGGGGACAGGCCATCCAAGGCCTTGCCTGCTCCTTTAGGAAATGCATTTTGCTGCAGAAGCAGGGGGAGGTCCTCACCAGCAGATAATGAGAAAACATCAGCAGATTGATGGGAAGTTATTTTGGATGCTTCAGTGACTTCCCCAGCAGGGACCAACTTTGGATTCTGTCCCTCTGGTGCCCAGTGAATGTCAGAAAAAAATCTGTGCTGGCACAATGACAGCTGGATGGCTTGTGATGTGATCTGCTCAAAGGCTGTCCTTGAAAGTCTCTAGTTTATTTTGTTGTATCCTACTCCTCCTACCCCTACAGAAACTAGGCTGCTGGATGCCCTAAGTGGCTCTGCTGGTCGCTGCTCTGCCCCCTCTGTGTGATGGCTGGCAGGGTGCTGCCATGCCCTTTCAGCTGTGGCTCAGGCTGAAGTCCTGCCTGGCTTGGGCTTGGCTCTTGCTGGTGCCGGTGTGCAGCTCCAGAGCCAGAGGGAAGGCCTGCAGTGAAGCACTGGCCTGCCAGACTGGGGGCAGATGATGACCATGTTTGCTTGCCCAAGCCTGGGCTCAGAGGCTGGTGTGGTTTTATAAGCCCCTCAAACCAGGTCCTGTTTTAGGTCATCCATAAATTGATTATTTTAGTGATGAGGCTCTGGGTGGACAGCAGAGGAGTTGGTGGGATTTTTTATCTTGTCAATTGGCAGATCTAAGAGAAGTGTTACAAACAAGTCACAACATCCAAATACTTTTTGCTTTTAGCTTTTTGCTAATGAAAGGCTCTGGTAGTGCAGCCTAAGCTGAACTTGAGAGCTTCAGGGAAAGTCTGCCTCCTCATCACTATTTCTTAGCCCACAGATGTGGTTCTGAAGAGATTATACTTGGGTGGTTTTGTGAGGAAATGCAAGAATCCTTTCCACAGCTGGTGGCCTTCCCACGCAGGAGGCTGTCCAGTCTCTCCACCTGTGCTGTGTCTGCAGCTCTGTTACCAAGCAGCCTGTCCAGGGCCCATTGGGTGCTGATGATGGTCACTGCTGGCCTCTGCCATGAAGGGCCTCCAGAATGGGATGGGCTGTTTGCTGCTTCACAGGCAGTTTTGAAAGATTAATTGAAGGCAGACTGAGGTGGCACATCAGCCACCTCCTGAGAGTCTGAGACCATTCAGGGAAGGGCTGAGGAATCCTGAAGGTATTGACATGCCTTGGGTAGGAAAAGTATGACAAGCAAAAAATGTGCTGGTGACAGTGGGAGTGACAGCCCGTTCACTCCTCAGTGCTTGGGTGCCAGCAGTTGTTCCACAAAAGTGATCCTCATACATGGACTCAGGTGGTCACCCATGTCCTGTAAAAGCTTTCCTGAGGCTCATCACCCCAGCTCTGGGGAACTGAACCCAGTGGTGAGCAGCACAAATACTGACTAAATATCTAATAATGGTACTGAATAATAACACCAGTGCTACCATCTGCTCACTTGGAAGTCATGGCAGAAGCACCTTTGGGGGCCTGGAAAATCAGAAGTACTGGGAAGATTTGCTGTCGGTGTTAAACATGAGGAGCCCAGAGCAGAGCTGGGGAGACCTCAGCCCTGACAGTTTCATCCCCACCATGGCTGCTGCCATTCTGACCTTGGCAGCAGCAATGCAAGGACTGAGATCCCTCTGCTCTGACCACAGCCCCTCAGTGGAAAGGTCCTCATTCCCCAAAGCTGGGCCTGTGCATGTGGCCAAGCCCTGGTGGACGCAGGACATGGAAGGCTTTAGATCTCTTCAGTGAGATAATTTACAGCTTTGGAACAAGTATGATTCTCTACTAAACTGAATGTTTCATTACTGGGTCTCTAGCATTTGAAAACATTTCTATTGGCCTTTACTGGTTTATTTGCTACTGGGGTAACTTCTTCTGAGCTCAGGCTTGCTTTGCTTCTCATAGCATGGAGCAGGACTTGGGGTGTCCTTTGGGAAAGTGGCAGCTGTGGGGCAGCTCCTCCACACCAGACCTGAAGCCAGGGACATCTCAACTGCCTTTTGATGCACAGAAACTCCCCCGACACCTGCTTCTCTCTCAGACATCTCAGCTCTGCATGTGGGAGGAAATCTGGGTTGTTGGGACTATAGGGGGGAATGGGCTACGGGAAAGCAGGGAAGTTTCTTTAAAATTTACCTCAGCTGTTGAGTTCCTCTTGACTAGCTAACTGTGGAGAAGAGTTTCCATTAATGAATTTAAGCCAGGTTAGTGAGTAAAGACTATTCCAATTTTGGTTGCAGGATCCCAGGGCAATGATAAAACCCATGGTGCAAGGAGGATCGGTTTAGAGCTGTTACAGCAAGCCTTCCTGCCCCATGAGAAGCTTGCCTATCAGTTATTGATTTATTTTTTTCTTTCAATTTGAAGGGAAATAGAGTTAGATTACAACTTATTAGACTGACTGGAGAACTGAATGTTTTTATTAAATTTCTTAATTCACAGCATGTGAAATTGCTGGCTTTGGAGATGGGTGTTACAACAAGCCCTGACAGAGCTGCCTTGCTCCTTGCTCAGTCATCCCTCTGTCTCCTGCTTAGTCATCCCTCTGTGGGCTAGTGGGACAGTGTCTGGAGGGTCCTACAGCCCCTACCATATGTGCCTCGTTTTTGGATTAACATCATCATGGAAAAAAAGCATTTCTTGGTTTGTTTCTTCAAGATTCCTGTTGTTAAAACCCCTTCCATGAAGTTGGTCCAGTTTGCTTAATTCCTTGTTAGCAGAGCAGGGTGTAAAGCCAAAAAATGTTTTCCCAGCTTCTCCCACACTGAGCAGGGTTTGAGGGCAGAGTGAGGATGTCACCTGCCTTTGGAGCACCTTTGAAAGGACAGCAGCTGGCCAATGCCACAAGCCCTGCACCCAGGCAGAGGGACAAGGTGAGGAGTCTTCCTCCTTGTAAGCCCCTTTCCCCTTGAGCTGTAAGGCTGTAAGGTAGTGGCCACATCCATGGGATGCACATCCTGCATTTGGTGCAGGCAGAATGTTTTACAGCTCTTGATAGGCTGCTGAGGCCAGACAAACTCACGGGGAAACATTGTGTGCTGCTGAGATAAATGCAGGGATTCTCACAGTAGGACATGGCCCACTGCAGTGCCTGTTTGCAACACAAAGTCACTGGATAAGAATTCCTCTGTATAATTAAACAATAGTTGTGGTTTTTAGCTGTCTTGATTTGTTCTTTTTATTTTTTTTTCCCCACTCACTGATTTTGTTTGCTTTGGGCCCATTAGATTTGCATATCTTAAAAACATGAGGTTCTTGAGAGGTGTGTTAAAGCTCTTCTGTTACTTAGAATATTAACCTACATTTTCTCCTGGTGCTGCTGTACTTTGTAGTATGATACCTGCATGAGCAAATCTTTCTGTTCCCCATCCATTCGATGGAAGTAGTAGCACTGGCACATGCTGACTGTATTTTAAGCTCAAATGGTGTTATCCAAAGCCCATAAAACAGAGACCAATTGCTGCCACTTCTGTTTTGTTTGTGTCATGGCTGCTGATTTATTTCCCTGTTACTGCTGAGTGTAGGTCTAAATTAACAGGGTCTGGTTATGTCTCACATCAACCACACAAAAAGTCAATTTTTTGGTCAGGAGTAGGAAAGGCTTTTTTTTTGTCCAAACATTTACTTTTGCTTGTGGGGCTGAAAAGTGGAAGTTTACCACAATTGCACATGCATCAGTGATGTTCAACACAAATACTGCTTGCATAGATGGATGCCTGTGGTTGGGGTGAGAAGCATTTTCCATAGACCTCAGGGATGGGATGGCAGATCCTTACACAGGATATTGGTGAGTACAGAAGCACAGAATCACAGAATAGTTTGAGTTGGAAAGGATCTTAGAGATAATCTAGTTCTGATTTCCCTGCTATGGGCTGGGACATTTTCCACTAGACCAGATGGCTCAAAGCCTCATCCAGCCTGGCCTTGAACACTTCCAGGTTGCTTCTCTTGGCAACCTGTTCCAGTGCCTCACCATCCCCTCAGTAAACAATTTCTTCGTAATATCAAATTCAAGACTACCCTCTTTCAGCCACTGGAAATATTGGACACAGTCAGTGCCTGATAGATGTGAGACTGGAAGGGTGGCTTTGGTGTGCTGAGCACCTATAAAGTCCCATTCTTTGCTCTTTCTGCATAAAGTGATACTTACACACAGGTGAGGTGGAGACTAAGTTAGAACGAAGATGGAGTTTGTGCCATGCTGAGCATTGACCTTCCCTGAGGGCCAGCAGTGTTTTAGACTACACTAGAACAAGCATCCATTTAGAATAAACCCAGAAACCTGTGAAGCTGCAGTCCATTGGCAGAGTGTGCCTGCCCTTTGCTGTGCTGTGCTGTGCTGTGCTGTGCTGTGCTGTGCTGTGCTGTGCTGGTGGGGATCCAGCCCTGCAAGCAGAAGCCAGCAGGGCCCCTTGCTTGGCTGCCTGGTGCCTGCTGGCAGAGATTGCCAGGGGGACTTTACAGTGCTGGCTTAAACAGCATTCATTCATTTCCCAGTGGCCACCCTGAAGACCTTATGTGAAGCTAATTAATTGTCATCAGCAGCTGTCCTAATTTTATCACAACTGCCTGGCTTTTGCAATGAAAGACAAGAACATAAGCTCATGAGAGGGTGGTAGATTTTGGTTCAGGGGCAGCAAATACCTCCAGGGCAGTGCCCATCCATGTGGGACAAGCCAGCTGCCAGCTGGCCTGAGTGCTGCCAAGGCAGTGGTGGGCTGAAGGCAGCTGCTGATGTTTGTAGTGAGGAGCTCAGTCTCCTGCTTCACAGCTACCCTCCCTGCAGCCCCTTGGAGCAGCCTGCCCCACATCTCAGCACTCCTTCTGTTAAAAGGCTGCGGTGAAGCTCACACAGGTTATTCTTGGCCCCTGGGGCCATTTTGTGGCAGGGAGCATTTACAGGCTCATAAACTTCATTTGAGAGCCCTTGTAGATTAGCCAATAAACTTTCTAGGAGTGAAACATGATTCTACCCAGGAAGGGGTTTTGCATCCAGAGGTTTTCCTCAGTGGCCAAATGTGTGGTGGTCTGGGACTGCATGGATCTGTCAGCTGAGATAAGCACTGTGGGCTGGAAGGTGCCTGTGGGGTTGCCCCACAGACTCTCTTACTTGACCTTGCCCCGGGGTGTGAGGAAAAGGAAGATGTCTCTGTGAAATGCAGGTGGGTCTGTGAGACAGCTACAGCAGCCACTGTGATGTGCAGCAGCTCTGTGCTGTGGCTCAGTCTGCCGGGACCTGAGTGTGCCATTTACTGTCTCTCTATTTACATGTGCTGTGAGAGGAAGAATGAGAGCATGGTGTGGAAGGCAAATATACTTTACAGAATTAAAAATAAACCACAGCCCCCTGCTCAGCTGTTCTTTGGCATCTACTCCTACATAGTAGGAACATCTCCATTAGTGATTGATGAGTTATTTTTCCCAGGGCCACTGGCCTGCATGACACGGCATCCTCCCACGTGGAAATGGATGGCAGCTGCTCCAGGGTGCCGGTGACTCCTCCTGCTCAGGGGCTGGCATGGGCAGTGATGAGTTATGCCCATGGGAGGGAAATGCCACCAATAAATCTGGCATCTCCTTCCCTCCCTTCATCCCCTCGAGCAGGGCTTTCTGCTCCTGCCCTGGATGAAAACCAACCTCCTGTCCTGATGGCCTCTGGGGTGGATGCTGACCATACCTTCCTGCTTTTGTGCCACTGAAGCACTTGCTTTTTGCCCAGAGAAGCTCCCTGAGGAAGCAGATGGGCATTGGTGCCATAGCACTGGGGTGTTTTGTGCAGTGCTTTTGGTTTTGCAGGGACACTGGGCTATAAGGTAGAATGGAGGATCTCTGCTGGGCAATCATACTGTAATGCACTAAAATTGTATTTGTATTTCTGCCTACACATTAGCATGAATCTTGCTTTAGGACTCTAATTAGTGTAAGTTATGAGCTGGGATGCTTGAGGCAGAAGCTGAAGTGAAAGCCAACTCTGCAAGGCCCGGAAGAAGTAAATTAGAATAATCTTGATGTGACCTAAATTAATTTACACCTTCCTCACATCCTTGCAGTTCTCTTCCAAACCCACAGACTGTCAGCCACACAAGTTTAGGCTGCTGATTAATGAAATTCATAGAATCTCTTATGCGAAGAAATCAGAGGAAGATTGCACTTAATTAAGCGTGTTCCCTTGGGACACACAATATCCTTCTGGACTTCTGGTTACACCCGAACTGCAGCTCCAGATGCTGTTCATTGCACAGGACTCTAGCCCCAGGCTAAGAAGTCCTCCAAAAATGTCATGGAGACGAGGACATTGGTGGATTCACAGCAAGTTTGACCCTATAAATCTCCTGGTTTTGCTGCAAGAGCCATGTTGTCCCATGGTGAAGTCAGAAGAAAGGAGAAGCTGTAGAGTTTTCAGAGTCCTCCTGCATAAACTTTGCCATTCCTGAAAATGGCCTGAGGGAGTTGAGTCACACTTTTTGTGTTACAAGCTCCAGAGGTGAATCATGAAAGGTTTCCCAAGCACACTGCTGAGTAGGAACTGTAGGTATTAAGTGCAGCAGGTAACCCCAGTCATGGTTGCTTTGCAGCCACTGCACTGCTATAATTTGTTTCGCATGTGCATTGTCCTTCTCTTCTTCTGAGGTCATGAGACAACCTGGCTTGTGCCCATGTGCTACAGTCTTCTCCCCTGCATGCCCACAAACCATGGCAGTGTGCCTGTCTCTGCCCAGAGCAGCAGCTGGAAAGGGGCTGGTGTGGCTCGCGGGAGCTGCATCCATGCTGGGTGGTTAAACTCTGCACATTCCTGCAGGACAGTGCTTGGCATTGTTCCATCCTCTGTACACAGGGACATACGACCCATGTGTCTGGCACTGCCTCAGCACCAAATCTTGCCTTTCAGCCTTTGAAAGTGGCTTCCTGAGGAACAGTTTGGGTTAAACCACAAGGTACCTGATTTGAGACCTCCTGGGGGTTGTTTTGGCCAGTCATACTGGAAATCAGAGCAGATGATGAATATCTGGCATTAAATTTATCAGTTCATGATGAAGAACCTCCAGAAACAGCAATGGTTCATGATGATAATTGCAAAGCTGTCACAGCTGAGAAAACACTCAGATGTTTTCTGATGTGTAGAAACTTCTGATGGTAGATGTGAGGGATAAAACAGTGTTTTGCTTCAGCCATTGCAACTAGCCATCAGAATGTGTGCTTATGTCACCTAGGCAAAAGAGCATAAGACCAGGCCTCCTGAGTGGAGGGGGAGGAAGAGAGGAGTGAAGCAATGCTTGTTGCTGGGGAGAAAATGGGGAAGAGAAAGGAGGTGTTGGTTTGAGGCTGGAAAGAATGCGAGCTCCTGAGCACCCAGCCAAAGGGGAAAGGGACAGGGACCCCCCCAGGCCAGGGAAGGGCAGGAAAGTTTGTGCATTCCAGAGAGAGGTGTGCCTCCTCAGTGAGATGCACCTGACTCAGCTGACTCATTTATATCAATAAATAGTCCTGCTTTGAGGGCTTTGTCTTTTTTCAGCTTTCCTGGGGAGCGGGTATTCCTCCCAGCAGGTCCCCGGCTGCAGGGGCTCCTGAGGCGATGGATCCCAGAGCAGCCTGGTGTCTCTCGGGGAGCAGCACCCGCAGCAGGTCACGGCCTGACATCTCCATCTCACCGCTTCCCTTGGGAGGTGGGTAATTGTTCTGGAGATGGGTTTGTCCTCTCTGACCTGCAAAGCAAAGGATGCTTTTCAAAAAAGAAGAAAATCAAACCAGCATGCAAACTCTTTTTGGTTTTCTGAGCTGGGCCCACTCAAGGCCAGGCCTCAGTCTCCAGTTACCATCTTCACATCTTGGTTCATTAGCTCTGTCATCTCTGCCTTATCTGGTCTGTCAGACCCACCTCTAGGGATGACAGGTTTGCCTCTGTTTGGTGGAAAGTGCTCAGGGAATTTATTTTTAGCTTACATGGGCCTCAGCGCCAGGAAGCCTGAAGTATCTGATCTTTCCATGTGCCGAGTGTGTCTCACACTGTGGTGTTAGGAGCAGCTCCTGCTGATCTTGGTCTTCCTCCCTGCATTTCAGCACAGTGTTTTCAGTGGCCCCCGTGTTCTGGTTTGCTCCTGTGGGGCTGGGAGGGGAACTGGCACATCCTCTGCAAGTGCTGAGTTAGCTGTCTCTGTTTCACATTGTCACATCCATCTAAGGACAAGAGCTCCAAGTCCTCCCTTGGAAGGTGGAGATGTTAGTATCCTATATACTATAGCAGGAGAAAATAAATGCATATAAGAGACATCAGCTGGGACCTGGCAACCTCTTGTTACCCCAGTGTAAGCTGGGGGAGAAGGTGATGGATGCTGGGGATGTTACTGGAAGGGATTGATTTCTTCCATGTGGAACTTCCATTCATTTAAAAAATTAAATCCCAGCTTTTTTACAAGACCACATACATTACTACAAAATCATACTACAAAACTGCAACTTCAGCTATGCATTTGAATTCTCAGATGTTGCTGGGATGTTTGCAGGAGTGAATTTACTTTAGTAAATTGAGAAGGGTCTCAGGTAAATGGAAGATGTCTCTAACAGCGAGGAATTGACTGCCTCAGCTGCTTGTTTCCTCACTGCCTTTAGGCTGGGACAATACAATTTAGTTTTGCTTTTAGGGTCATCCTGGTTACCATTCACATAGAACAAGCCATGTGAAAAATATATTAGGTAAAATAAAGTGCATCAAAGAGCTATAGTTCTTTTCCTGGTGGGTTTTAAGGTAGCAAAATCCCTGTAACTTAGAGCAAAATCTCCATTTAATTTTTAATAAATAACATCCATTTAAAAAAATTCAATGCCTGTTCTTGATTAAGTTTTGCAGAACTGTGTGTACTGGATAACAAGATGGAATTGTATTAACATCCATAATTTAATTTCTCATCAGACTTCAAAAGAATTTTCTGCTCACGTGAAGAAAATTTCAAAGTTGTTATGGTTCATCTTCCAAGAGCTCCACCTTTTTGAGGTTAGTGTAAAAATGTATTGCACAGACCATAGGACAAGCAAAGCATGAAGTAATTTTCTTCAGAATCTTTCTTAAAAAGCATAGAATTTTGACTTTGTGAACAAGCATATGCCTAAAGGAAAATCTTTTAGTTAACCTGAGCAAAAATGTTTATTTATATTATCCCTTTTTCCTAAGTTGCTTTGAAATATCTTATAAACAGGTTAAAAAAAGGTATTTTAAAGTAAAACTATGTTAGTTGAAATATAACCTCATCAGTAAAGCATGGCAAAAATATTGGAATTGTCCATAAATGCAATTCAACAGTTTAGTGTTGATCTGAGCTTTAGTGGCCTTCAGGAAATTTAGAGAGGTTCAGGAACAAGGGCCTTAGATACAATTTCAACGGATTAAATCTAGGCTTGCCTGTTTTTGCCAAGTTTCCAGTGGGTCTGTAACAACCCTACTGGATAAGAACATGTCATTGCTGATGCTGTCTTGCCCAAAACTAATAAATCTGTGGCTGTGTTAAATTAAAACCCTTATCTGTCAATTGCTATCTTAAAAAATAAAAAAAATGTTTTTTGTTCTCAGCAATGTTCTGAGGTGCAAATAGATGACAGGAAAGATAAACAGTCTTGGACTGCAATAAAATGCTGTGAAAGAGGAGACAAAATTAGACCTTGTATTTTGAAGGAAATAACATGGTGGGAAAGAAATACATAACAGAAAATAATTTTGAACACATTTATAGGGTTATCACTACAATTTGCTAATACATTACTCAATAGCTAGTCTAAAGGCAATGGCCAAACCCATAAAATCTGTAATTGGAATTGGTGGGTTGATTGAGACCTATTTTGGTCTGAAAGTGTGAACTGCTCTTGTTGAATAGAGAAGATAAGATTATTTGAGAACCTCTAACAAGAAGACTCATTAAGATAATTCTAACTGACTCTAAATAGCCAAGAAAACTCATTAAGATAATTCTAGCTGGCTCTAAATAACCAGGGGTGTACCAGTTACTTTGCTAATAAATGTCATGACCATGAAGACTTCTATAAACTTCAATGGAGCGTGAGTCACAGAACATTACATTTTCATTACGAGCAGGTTTGTACCTCCTAAAACAAATTATACAGTGAGTCAGATTTCAGCTTTGGCTGCATAGCCAGCCTGTGCACATGTAGCATGAGTCAGTCATTGGTGTGTGGGGAGGATGTTTAGCTGAGAGCCAAGGTACAGTGGTACCACATGGAGTAGGGTAACAGCCCCTTCAGTGGCCATTGGGAAGCTCTACAATGCATAAGCACAAGGTAAATAATCACATGCCTGGCTCTTGTGGCATAAAGAATATGTGGTTTGAAGTCTTTAGGGTTTGCTGCATATGAAGTCCAGCGAAACCTGCTTGCAGCATGATCTTGTTTGTCTTGAAAGCCTTATTCGATTTATTAGACACGTGCTATGTTTAACTAGTTGGGGCAAATAAACACAGAAATTCTCGCTTTTCTTGATCCTGTGGTGGACATTTTTCACTGTGTTGCTGTATAAATCTTTTGGTTTTGTGAAGCTCACTCATTCCATCTTAGACCTCCAGGCCACACCTATAGTACTAAATAAAATGTGCCTATGGTTTTTAGCTGTTCCAAGATCGAGTCAGGTGGGGCAGCCTGGTCTTGCACTTTTATCATCTCACCCTTGCAGTGGGGCTGCATCCACAGCACCTGCTGGGAGAGCACTAACTCCTGTGTTTGGGGCTTGTTCAGGAGAGTAGTGGTGTGAGCCAAGATCCTGCCAGGGACTCCTAAAGTAGTGGAACATCCCATATAATATTCACAAGGCAGCCCTCAGGAAAGTGTCTTGATGTTTTTTCTGTTTCAAATTAAAGCATCAGCCTGTCGGTCTGAAACAGAGTGGTCTGGAACAAGGTAAAGATCAAAGAAATGGCCAAATCCATCTGAGGAGAAATGAGGCCCTTCTCTTGCAGTGTTGCATCAATGATGTTTTCAGTTGCTGCTTAATGAAAGTCAGTTTTGCATGGTGTTTAAGGCATTCCTCCCACCCCTCATGTTTTATGCATTTGTGTATTTGCATAAGTTTGTGCCTTTTGCCTTTTTTGTTTGATTTGCTGCCTATCAGATGCTTTCTGACGTATTCCATTTGACCAGACAAAAAAAAGGATTTACGGCATTTTTTCTTTAATCTTTTTAAGTCTTCATCACTGCACATCTTCACCCGACGTTTTGACTGGTTTAGCACATAACTCAAATCTCAGGAAAAAATAAATTTGTTAATAAAGATATGAGAAAGAACAGCTCATCTGGACATGGTGCAGGGCAGTCTGCTCGAAGTGGTCCAAGCAGGGGGCTTGGACAGGTGACTTCCAGAGGTCCCTTCCCACCTCAGCCATTCTGTGAGTCTGTGAGGGCAGGTGAAGGGGGGTTAAACTTCATTACTGCTCCCCAGATTTACCATGGCTGATTAAGGTCATGGATCAACATGTCCTTGGGAGAGGATCTTGGAATATGTTGACAGTAGCCCAGCTCCCATCAGGCTTATCCTGTGCTGACCCCAAGTGCTGCTGCGGGTCAAATCCTGTCTTCCTGGTAGGGATTGCATGGCATCACTGCCTACTGATTGCCAAAACTGCAACAGGGTTTGGCCTCATTGGACAGCCCTGTGGGTGATTATGCTGTATATATATGATTGTGTGAATGACTATTTCTCCATGTTTTGTTTTGCTGTGGACTGCAATCTGTTTCCAGCGTGTGACAATGTTCTTCTATGTCTGGACTTCCTATAAATACCTTGCTGCAAGTCTTTTCTGCAGTACAAATAAAGCAGAGTCCCACTGGTGTGCTGGCCAGTCTGTGATCAGCTGAGGCTGGGTTTTGGTGCAGTTCAGATATGGCACAGAGAAATATGGCAGCTTAAGGTCAACAGTCAGGAGTAGGATTGTCATTATTGTAACTGGGCAAAAGGGACAGAAATAATGATTGTGAGGCGTGGAAGAATAGGGCTGGTAGGGTCCTCAAGAGACCACCTCAGTCATTCCTGTTGGCTAAGGCAGCACAATTCACACTTCTGTCAATCCTTACATGATAGCCAAGCCTGTACCTGACAGGATAATCCAGGTTCCAGTGCTGGATCCCACCATCATCCCATCATCAATCCAGTGCCTCACTTTAGCCAGTCTCATGCAAGCCCTCCTTCATAACATTTTAAAATTCCTTTAATTTCTCCTCACCAGGAATGCAAAACAAACCCCCCAAAATGTAAGACATTAACTTTTTAGCTCTGTGTGTTTTGTGTTTGAAGAACATTCTGAATGAGCTGTCCACCCTTGTCTTTCTTGCCTTTCCCCATAGGTTGTGGTGAAAGACCCAACTGCCTCAGCAATCCTTCCTAGCTTCAAATGCCATCTGTTGAGATCCTATTTGGGGGCTGAGGGCATTTAGGCTGTTTTAGACAGAAATTACCATTGTGTTATGGACTGCTCAGCACTAACTCACTGCTCCTAAAGCTGACTCAAGCCATTGGTACCTCACAAACAGAACAAGATTGGATTTTTTAAAACATAATTTCAGGTATTTTTCTGGAAGGATTTCTGAAGGAAACTCCCCAAAGGCCTTTCTCTGTTCCCATCTCTGCACCTTGCACAAGGACACTCAGGTAACCTTAACTGCTGTCCCCTGCCACCTTTACCAAAGCACCTTGGTTACTAGAGTCAGGCTGGGCTCCCAGTGACACGTAGGTATCCTTGCTGAATTCAGCTGGAGCTGCAAGGCATCTTTGCCTTACTTCCCTGTTCTTCCTCCGTGCTTCATGCAGTTCCATCTCACTCAGATGGCACAGTGCCATCTGTGACCATTGCCACCGCACTGTGGTGGTGGCACAAGGATGCTGCTCTGGGAGGCCATGCTGCACATGGCTTGCCAGCAGCTTTTGGAGAGGTCTGTCAGGGAGACCACCATGTGAACATGCGTGGTGCTGCTCTGTGGGGTGTGCCACTCACAGCCGCTTTGTTTTGTCATTCTAGGCACGCTATTGGAAATGACATTCATTCTAATGTGTTCATCCTACTGGATTTAATTAGAAACACTCAGCTTTAATTAAGTGTTTGTTTTGCAGTCCCAGTAGTTCTATTTTGATAAGACTCTGTCATGCAAATGCTAAATGAAGCTGAGGAAGTAGATTACTGCATGTCATAGTTCCTGAGTAATGATTAAAGACAATGCAGTGTGAGATAGAGTTGCTGAGAGTGGGAGGCAACTCTGCTTTTCTTCAAGTGTTTAGTCCATGCTTTCCAGGAAATTTCCTGTACTGTAAGTTCTCTGTGTCCTCAGACTCATTCTTTGCTTTCCAGCATCCTCCTCCCATGACTTTTTCAGGGACTGACAGGAGTTCAGCTGGGGACAGGGGAGGTTGTGCTGTGCCACTGATTCCTCCATCCTTCCTCCAAGGACAGGACACCCAGGAGAGGTGGAGCAGAAACAAAACAGAGCTCCATGCCAAAACAAAAGGCCTCTTTTTCTCTCTCCTTTTCTCAGTAAATCCGCAGTTTTTCCTTTTTATGCAGAGTTTGGGTGCTAATGCTGCAGCTGTCCGACTTGCCCATGCATGGGCTGCTATTATATATAAAAAAGCATGTAGCTCCTGCCTTTGTTAATGGTTTTCTCTGCTTTCTAAAGGTACCTACAAACCTTTATTGCTCAAAGTGTAACTTGAAGCTTAGCAGAGAAATAGGTCCCAGTTATAATTAACACATAGGAAACAGACGGAAACAAGAGTTTTCCCACAGTCATACTAATGCATGAACTCTTGTTTTACAGCTTTACAGATGAAAGATGCTTTTCACATCAAACATCATAAATACTAGTTCAGAGTGTATTTTTGAGAGTGTAACAATGAGCAGAGAAAAGAATTCCAAGCCTCAGACCCGGGAACATAAATTTGCTCTGACTGAGCAATTTCTACCTGTGAAGAATCAGTGACCCACACCACTGTGTGATGACATTCTCTCTCTCCCTTCATTAGGTCATCATCAAAATTAACAATCCTTTATTGTTGCCCTGGTGTCTTCCCCCTCTAGAAGTTCAGTCCTAAAGGAGATGAAAAATAAATAAAGGAAGACAAATCCCCACTCAAACAGATTTTGCAGCCAGACTGTGATTTGTGAGCAGATGAAGCAGCTTTGTGCAGAGCTTCTGAACCTCTGGAGGTTGCTTTTCAGAGCAGGCTGAGCACCTGGAGCAAGACACCCTCCCTAGCTCAGTGTCCTGCAGGTAGAGCTTGCCCTTCCCTTGGAAGTCCCTCTGTCTCTGGGTGGGTGCACAAGCAGATTGTGATTTGCCTTTTCTGCTCTCTGTTTTCTGTGCTACAGCCTCTCGCCCAATCTTCCTAGTCCCTACTCCCTACTCTCACCCTGACCCTGAATCTCTTCACTTTGCTCTTGGAAGTTTTTTTGTTTTCCTTCTGTCCTTTCCCTTTTCCAGCTTGATTTTCCCAAAGTGATCTACCTTCAGTAAACAGCTGCTGATCTCAATAACCTGCTGTTGTTCCTGGCAGAGGCATCCCATATAAACCACAGACAGGTATTCCCTAGCCAAGCAATTTCCACAGTAGGAGCTTCCTGACCTTGGTCAGATCCAGATCTCCAAATGTTAAGATATTAATGCAAAAACTATAGTTTGATATGAGAAATGTTAATAGTATTTACATTTTATGCCACAGCGTTTTAAGAAATGCAAATTGACTTCCTTGAGTTTATTGTATCTTCTGTCCTCCAACAATCCAGTGTGAGAGGCAGGCATGGCAAGCAGCCACAGGAGTTCCTATGGTGGTTTGAAGCCTGCTAAATACATCACACACAGCAAGAGAAGCCTTTACAAGTCAGCTTTGTCTCCAGATTTCAAGTGTCCCTTGTTCACACAGCTCTCTGCAGAGCTGCTGGCTGGTCTCCAAGCCCCACTGGAAAGCAGCCTTACATGGGTTACATGCAGGAGCAAAGCAGTAGCTCTTCCTACTGCAAAATATGGTGGGAAGAGAGAATCTCCATGCATGGGGTGTTGGGATGAATGAACACACGGGCTGTGGACCATCCCCACCTCACCAAAACTCACGCCAGGAAAGGAGCAGACCCGCTTGCCTTGGCTGTGGCTTCCCTCCTCACAGGGACTCATTGAGAAACAAGCCACACTTTGAGGCAGAAAAAAGTGAGGGAGAATGCTTTGAAAAGTGGGAAGTGAGGACTACCACCCAGCTGCTTTGCCAGCTCAAAAATGTTTCAGTGCTATGGTAACAACACCCTTGTGAGTGAAGCCTTTCCTTGATGGAGCCTGAAACAACTGTGCAGCTGGTCTGGGGGAATGGAGGAAGGATGTAGGCTTGGGCATGGGCCTGGGCAGGAGTACCTCCTTCCTCCTCACAGGACATGTGATGCTGCAAACTTCCCTGGTGGATGTGTTGAAGCTTTATAAGGATGCAGCTTGGTGCATTCCAGGGGTTGCAAATAGCAGGGGAGACACAGGAGGGGACCTTTGCCACAAGGAAGGTCAGAGCCCCCTCTACTAAGTGAGAGCAGTGAAACTGGTAGGGGACCTGCATGGGGGCTGTGGCACAATTGAAGACTGTGCCACCTGAAGGGCACAGAACAGTCATCCATTCCCACCTCTTCCCACTAATTTGGGGAATGAGTGCTTGGGCATCACGCTTAGGAGAGGCACAGGCTATGTGGCACTGTGGTTCCAGAATCTGAAGGCCTGAACTTAATAGTGAGGGCAAATAAGACCTTTCTAAATAATACTTGTTGTCTGGAGCTGACAAGTGATCTGAAAAAATCCGAGGCCTTATATATCTCCATCTGGGTAGGTGAAAGTTTTCTCTCAACTCCAGCCTAAAGCAAATTGCTTGCCATTTACATTCTTTTTGGCTTGACAAAGTAGCTGCTATTAATAGCAGATCTCAACCACGAAGAAATGCCCTTTGCATTATTTTCTACCCCTTCCCATGCTGCAGAAGCTGGGATGGGATTTCAACAGCACGTTTTGGGATTCTGGGACACTGGTAATGTTTATCCGTCTCTACCTCCTCACGCTGCCTTCTTCTGCTTGTCTGTGGGATACACCTTCCATAGCACTTCTTCCCACACACTTCAGACCTGCTCTCCCAGCATTGTAGCACTGATTTATGTGCCTCTGTGCTAGCAGCCCACCACTGTGTCCTGGTAGGATTACATAAAGATGGATGGCAGGGAGAGCTCTTAATCACTACATGTTAAAAATATTTAACTGTTACCTGTCTCACAATGAGGAGCAGAGCTTTTAAAGCCCTTGTGACATTTCCGTGCTTCAAGCTCAGAATTGTACTTTAAATGTCCTGTTGTCACATATGAGCCTTGATATTTGGTACAGGAATTAAAAATATTTATGTATCAGCTTTCAGGAGACAAACATGCAGAGTGTTAATGGCCTTTTGAGTTCAGGTTTTGGCTCTCATTCTGAGCTCCTATTCTCTCTGGATGTCCTGTATCGAAAACAAAGTCTCTTTCTCCTTTGTTATACACATAGATACACACAAACTGTGTATCTGCTGAGAAGCAGCTTGCTGAAGTGAACTGACTTGCTGCCTATTTATGAATACCCATTTCTCAAAAGCATTCTGGAAAAACTTCCTCTGTGAACTTTTACTCCAAATTAGTGTTTATACCAGTGGGTTATAACCTAACAGCTAAAATACAGCAGGGTGTTCTTTCCTCTCATGACAAGACTTAAATATGCTTCCTTTCTATTCCCAATGTGATTTATTNAAGTAGCAAAGTAACAGTGTAAGAGCAATAGCTAGAATATAAAGATATGTGACTGTAATAAATGTTGTGGTAACCATATTAGATTTCTGCGGTTTGCAGTTTCAACTTTGACTTTCAGAAAGTGACATTTATATGCACTCTGGGAATGTGATAATAATCTTGGTACTCCAAAGTAGTTTTACAGTTTGAAGGATAATATAAAGCAAATTAATTTCAGCTCTTAGTTTAAGCATCTCCCCTTCCCTAGATGGTAATGAGTCAAAGCTACTATAATAAAATTTAATATCTGATGTCCTGTTTGTGAGGTTTTCTTCTTCAGCTCATAGGCATTCAGTTGCTAGTAAAAATATAAATCCATAACTGTTGATTAAAGGTCTTTCCATATGAAACTAACTCCTAATGTTGACCGTTCTGTGCACTCACAAAGTAATTATAATTGTAGTGTTTAAGAACCAAACCAAACCAAACCAACAAAAAACTTTATTGCACGACATCTCTGTTTGCACAGTCTCCACATTTTCCCTTTTAAAATATTTACAAGGACATTTTCCATTCAGTATTTTCAGTGGAATGCTGCCCAAGAAGTGGTGCAGAACTCAGTGGGTGTTGACTGCACATGCTACTGAATTTGATGAAGGTGGAAGACAGAGTAAATGAAAAGAAGACTGCTAGATGCATTACTGGCTGAAAATAGAAGGTCCATTTGAAACAGTGATGTTCTTTAGCCTCTCATCAGACAATTCAAATCTGGAGCAGCAGAAGAAGTGACAAAAGTGCCTTAACAAAGTATCCAGGTGACTATGTTAATAATCTGATCTGGGTTTTCAAGGAAGCCTTTTTTGTTTCAGTAAAAAATGCTATCCGAAAGAGCATCATAAAATTGTTGCTCCATTCTGTAATGAAATAGAGGTGTTCTGTCCTGGGCAGAAATTCAGAAGGGGTGTCTTCAGACCAGAGACTCTGTAGGGAAAGGATTAGTCCAAGAGGTGAGTGGACCCTGAGCTCCTACCAAGAGAAGCCCAGATACATTTTAGTATGTTCTAAGGGTGTCACATATACACACAGAGTCCTGAAATCCTATGCTCAGTTTTGGGCCCTTCACTACAAGAGAGACATTCAGGAGCTGGAGTGAGTCCAGAGAAGGGCAATGGAGCTGATGAAGGGTCTGGAGCACAAGTCCCATGACGAGTGGTAGAGGGAGCTGGGGGTGTTTAGCCTGGAGAAAAAGAAGCTCAGGGGTGAGCTCATTGCTCTCTACAACTCCCTGAAAGGAGTTGTAGCAGTTTGGGATCAGTCTCTTCTCCCAAGTAATAGGATGTAGGACAGGAGGAAATGGCCTCAGGTTGCACTGGGGAAGGTTCAGGGAAAAATTTCTTCATGGAAACTGTTGTCAAGCACTGGAACAGGCTGTTCAGGGAAGTGCTTGAGTCACCATCCCTTGAGGTATCCAAAAAATGTGTGGATATGGCATTTGGGGACATGGTTTATTGGGAGACTCATCAGTGTTGGATTAACAGTTGTACTTGATGATCTTAAAGGTCTTTTCCAACATAAATGATTCTATGATAGTATGAAAAGATGCTACTTTGGATTGAAGGTTTGACATTGTCTTTCTGATGTGCTTCCCAGTATGAAAGAATTGTGTTTATCAGCAAAAAGATGAATATTGAGGGTATTTTATAGTCATAAAGCAGAAGCTTAGCTAATTCATAAACAAAAGTATCCTAGCCAAGGCAAATAGGGAAAGCCTAGTGTTTTGCTTACAAAGAGATAGCTGCCCTTCAAATATTTATGAAGAATGAAGGCAAATTCAAGAGCAGTTGGCAGAAGGATTGGAAGCAGTATTGAGGATCTTCTCGCAAGCTTATTATTCTTGGGGTGAAAAAAGATTTTTCAAGAATAGTTAAGCCTGAGATTATGAACATAAACATGAAGAAAAAAAGAAAGAATTTAAATACAACAGATGCTGAACAAGTTCTGGATCTGCAGTCACATTATTTGATATTAACCTTTCAGTTTCTTTGATTAAGGAAGATTATGTGTCTAAGGGAATAAGTCCTTGTGTTAGTAAATGTGAGTTACAAAGAGGTTAGGAATGTTCACACCTATCTGTGGACAAGGACAACATGTACTACACATTTTATTTAAAAAGGCATGGCAGATAAGAGGAGAGGAATGTCTACCTCAGCCTGGCTGAACAGGTTGAATTTCCATGCCTGGGGGTGGAAAGATGTGCTTCAGCTGGGAGAAGTGTGGGTAGTTTAGGACAGGGCAGAGAGGAGGGCAGAGAGTGAGCAAACAGGGATCTCAGAGTGCGTGGATACACCAAGGGGCTTGGGGAAGAGCAGACCGCAGCTTGGCATCTGAGATGAGGAGGGAAAGGAGGGGGCCTTCTTAGGGGACCATGGGGACTAAACTGCTAGTAGACAGAAAACAGGACAATTTCTTCACAAGACCAGAATGGACTGGGGGAAGTTTGTTTTCTGGTCTTACTTATTCAGCATTTTACCTCCAGCAATTCTGGTTGTTTTCTGTCGTTTTTGTTTACAGACAGCAACTGCTTGCCTGGCTCTAGTTCATGATTTTGCCTTGTGATGAGTCATTCCTTCAGATGTCAGAGGCATTTCAGTGAGCCTGTTTGAAAGCACAGGTGAGCCAGGTCTGTGGCCAACACACGGGCTCATTGTGGTTTTTTGGCCATGCTCTGCTACCCTGTGTGCCACTTGGCTTGCCGTGCTGCGTCTGCCAGTCTTGCTGTGGGTGTCTTGCAGCTGTTTTCTCTTTCAAGGACTTTGCAACATGAATAAAGGGAGTGAGAGTTATCTGGTTTCCACTTCACATGTAGATTTTTCAGGGCTGTTTCTGTTCTGCTTTGAATGTGAGTAGAAAGTGCTTGGCCATCTCATGTGGCTCAGGCCGAGTTTTTTGTACGGTGGTGCCCACTGGGGAATCAGCTGCATCTGATGGCTCTTCACACTCTCACAAGCATGAAGAACTGATGCTCACAACCTCCTTCAGTTCTGCCTTGTGACAGAGGAGTAGTCAGTGCATGCCATTTGTCAGAGACTAGTTTCATTTATATTGTTTGAGGATTGTTGGACTTTTTCCCCAACAGATTTAGAGGAAAAGCTAATCTTCCTCCTCTTGATTTCCTTGAGTTTAAGTTGTTGTAATGAATTGAAGGACAGAAGGCATATTCCTAAACATCTAGGCTGTGAGATTAGGTGCTTTGCCTCACTACTCTGTTCACAGTCTTACTAGACCCAGATCCTCATGACTGCAATGGTTAAAGACTCAATTTCCACCCTAGAACTATTTGAGGCCAATTTATAACCATTTGTTCTTGTTCCAAAGCTGCCTTCCAGTTTGAATAGCTCTTTTCACTCCCTGGTATTCCCCTTCCTCGAGGGATATTTATAAAAAGCTATCCTATCATCTTCCAGCTTTTGCTTAGTTAGAGGCTGAGCAAGGACAACTTTCTTAATCTCCCCTGACAATTCTGGTAACCTTTTTCCTGCACCTCTTCCCGTTTTGAACTCTTCTTGGATATGGCTGATTGGACTGATGAGCAGCAGTAGATTGACTGTAGATTGAGGAGTGCTTGATTCACAATCTGTCTGCTGGAGCTGTCTATTCACTTTGAACCCTGCTGTGCAAGTAACAACAAGAGCGCCGTGGGAATAAACAGCCCCACACACTGCTCTGAGGCAGATACATCCATCCCAGGTATTGGATAAGGCAAAGAGGAAAAAAGGATATAATACAGCTGACACAAGCAGATCTTCACAGAAACATCTTGGAGCCATCGGTTCTTGCAAAAAAATTATCTGAAATCTGCAGCCTGATGAGCAACCCTTGGGTAATGCACTTGATAAACAAACAAGACATGCAGGCCTATCTCATCTGACTGGAAGACCCAGAGCTCTGAAAACCAAACTCTTCACACAGGGGTAACTCCAGCATATCTTCCTCTGTGGGAGTCAGGAGCACAAGACAGCCTTCTTAGGCCAGTAACTGGGTAAAGCAGAGATCTGCCATGGAGCAGTCCAGACTCATTTCCCACTGACACCACTGCAAACACCAGAAGTCCTGTCAGCAGATTTTGGCTCTGCCCGTGTGCAGTGCCTCACTGTGCCCTGACCCAAAGGAAGAGCTGCAAAGATCGAGAGCAAGACCAAGCCATCCTCTGCCACAGACACGTTTTCAGAGAGCATTTCATGCACTGAGCTCTGAAGGTACAGCACCATGGCCAGATGCTCACCCTACATCCTATGCTCTGACATCTCTTGTCCTGCTGCTTGGCCTTGCTGCTCCATGTGCAGCCTGGCAAACCAGAATGGGAGGGAACAGTGGGAAGACCAGCTTGCCACCATGTTCTTGCCACCAAGCCTCAGCTTCATACCTAACACTTGGTCATGAAGTATGGACCCCTTCTAGCCACTGCATGGAAGATGGGTTTGATGTTGATGAGCAAGTGTGATACAGACCAAGGTGGAGGGTGATGCAAAGACCATCCATGACGCTGCACTTGGAACAGGCCAAGCTCCTGGTTGGCTTCCTGGTGCTCAGCTGTCATCTTGCAATGCAGTTGTGCTTGGTCTAATATTTGTCAACATTTTTCAAGGTTTCCTTGTGCCCAGAAAGCTACTGTGAGAGATTTTCATACTGTGGAAGAGGTACTAAACTCGGTTTTGAGAAGCTGCCAAACATTGCAATTTAACTGCTGGATCAGTCCCCAAAGTCAGGGGACCTAGGCTGTAATTTCTATTCAGTTGGTGCATTTCCCCAAGCCTCTCTGTGGAAAAAAATTGTTCTTGCTAGAGGCACAGTGCTTCCAGGTAATTAAAAAAATAGTGGCTAATGAAGTCAGAGTGTTTTCCACAGCACTGTGCAGTATGGACTAAGTTCCTCCTCTCACTGGGATCTGAAGTACCAGAGAAATGCAGATACTAAACAGGCTGCTGTCTACTCTGACAAGGTGCTTATTGTACTGCCTGGCTCACAGCATGTGTTATGCAAGTTATTCTTCTCGTACACTCCACACAATTTGTCTTGGAAATGCTTCTCAAGGCTTCAATGCCATGAGCTAGAGTAAGACCAACTCGTTCCTTTTATACAATTTTTTGTCCCACTCTCCCTCCCCGTCATACATGACAGATTATTTGGTCTCTGGGAGAGCTGACATTATCCCAGCTTGAGCACCAGTTCTTACATTGTTCTGGTCCTTGGTTACTGTGTTCAAGATGTTTTCTCTTTGCACCACACCACACACTTGCCCATTCATTACTTTCTCCTACTTTCCTCCTTGCTCCCTGTCTTTATGTGCTGTATCTTTCCACTCTTTTCTGTGTGTCTCTGACAATTTGTGCTGTCAACCTCCTCTTCCAGGTGTATATTCTCTCCTCTTTTTCTCCTTGTTTTTCTCTAGTAAATTAACATGAGTTTTGTTTGCCTTGGTATCTTTCTGCATAATTTCTTGGTGTTCTCCTCCTTCCTTTGTGTTCTTTTTTTTTTTTTTTGGCTGCTGTTTTTCACACATTGAGGAATCTGTTCCTGGCTGCCCCTTCCATGCTCACTTACCAGTTCCCATGGCCATCTTCTCAGATGCTTTTTACAGAAATGGTCACTGACCACTGATTTTCTACAGACCTTCTATTCCAACACAGCAAAAGCTCTGGCTGTCTCTGTGCAGTGTCCCAGTTTGCGGATGGTCAGGAATCTCCCCTCCCCTGCAGTAAGGTGTTTCTATTAGAGATATGCAAGAATATTGAGCAGGGGCTCATGCAGTTTGCCTCAAGAGATATGTGTTCCCCTAAGGAACAGACCTGCAAACTGGTGTGCCTGCTGTGCAGAGTAGTTTTTTCTTTCTGTTGCTGGTTGTCTTGACTTTTTCCCTGCCTGACTTAACCTCTACCCTTTGCACCTCTTGGTCATACCTTATCCTGTTTGCTAAATATGAAATGCTGTTTCACATAAGCCTGTGCAGGTGCCTGTGCAGGTCTTTTCCCTTCTGGTTGCTGTTTCAGATGGAGTGGACATAAAGCCTTGACCAAAATTTCAATAGAATTGAAGTGCTGGTAGAAAATGTTCATTGGCTTCTGTGCAATACTAGAAGCAGGACCTACTGGAAGATTTCAGTCTGCACTGATGCCTTAGGATTAAGGTTTTATATTTTTCAGATCCTGCAGATTTTTCAGACTGCTTTAGTCTGCAACTCTAAAACTCCATAGCCTGTTAGCTACTGTTCTCCCATTTAGGTTAGACCTAACAGCCCCTTCCTGGGCCTGGACTCAAGGACAGCTGGGTGTCCCAGGACCTGAAATACGTAAACTAAGCCTCTGAATGGGGGGAGCAAACCTAGGGTAATTACTTCATTACCTGAAATTGTAATTGGAGAATTAACCCTGATATGCAAATGCACCAAACTTATAAAAGTGTGAAAAACCCATGAGCCAGGGTCCATCTTGGGTGTAGCCCCTCGGAGGCTTTTTGACTGCCCAGGGTGTACCTTTATTGAAGGCCCTTCAATAAATACCCACTTTTATTCTCTTAATCTTGTCTAGCCTCTGTTTTCAGGTAGCCACTCCAAGGCATCAGCACATGAATGTGGCCTGCTCCTGAAATGGGGATTCTTGTTTCTGCACTACTGTGAAGGTGACTGGTAATGGTGAAGACAGGGAAGTGTGAATTTTTGGTGTATAGTAGCAGCTCTGAATGAAACCTGGGTAAAGAATGGGGTTAAACTTGAAATGCTCACCTGAATCAAAACCAGGAGGTATTGCCGTTACTGGTGTCTCAACACAGTCCCTAACAGTGTGTGGCTGATCCAAAATGAGGTATGCATCTCTTTTTAAACATTTTAGCAGAGGCAGGTGGTTTTCAGATATTTTTTCTGATTATAACTATCTGCTACCTGTTATCAAGGTTTTAGAACTGTTCTGAAAAATAAATGGTGGATTTGAATATGAGATTTTACCTGTCCCACTGCTTCTCATTAAATCTTTGACTGAACTCTTGCTGTGATCAACAGAAACTGTCTTTGGGATTGCTCCAGCTGTTTCTTATGGAAAATGCTTTGTGTTTCCAGGCCAAAGTATGAAATGATCCTGAGTCGTGAGAAGAAGTCTAAACTGCCATCATTTTAATAAGATTTCAAGGCATTCATCACTTTACCAAAATTAGGAAATAACATAAGAAACATTCATGGTTTACTCCAAAATTTCATAAAATTGCAATGATTCCTTCCAGTGATTTCCTAATGAAAACAACCCGGAGTTTGTGCATTTGTGCTTATGTCCCAACATTTCAATATTCCTGCTGCTGTAACTACTGTCTGCCCCACTTCAAACATAGGGGAAGGTTCAGATTTTACTGTGAAAGCTGGGAGCTTCCAAGTACAGTCTCCTAAGTGAGGTGAAGCACTTCAGGGTTTCTACAAGACTTATATCTTTATCTCCACAGAAGCAGTTGCGGAGAACAGACATTACTGAATGTCCACACACATGAGATTAGTTTCTGACATATGCAAATGGCCACCAAGTTTTCATCTTGCTGATCTCCGAATCTCACCAATTATTCTGAAGCTGGTTTAGGCCCATGGTAATTAGTGGGCATTTTACAGCACAAAACATTGTCTGCAGTCCTATTGAAATACCAGTCAAAAGTGTTCTTAAAGAGAAATATCTATTTTGATGCTTTAATGCAAACTTGCCCATATCTGCAAGGGTGGTCATGTGATTGTGATATTTTGTATTCCAAAATCTGGCAAATTTAAAATTAAAACATTTGAAGGCTATTTTGATTGTAAATTTCTGGTAACATTTTAAGAGAAGGAAAGAAAAACAATATCTTTTAAATCTCTATAAAGTAGGATTATGATGGACTTTTCATGTATCCTCCCTTTTGCTCAAAAGCCTTTGTTAGTATAGGTAGATTCTAAAATCTACCTACAAGTTTACCGTTTTTGTATTTGAGTTTTGGGTGGCCATGGTTCAAGGTGTTGTGCTAAAGGAGAAGGTAGGGCACATACAAGGAGACGTGCCTGACTCCTCCTGGGAGGAAGGACAATCTGACAGTCTGAGTGCACCCAAAGGCTTGGGATAGGGGAAATACCACTCTCCCAGAAGCTGGGTGGGCATGCAAATATGCAGGACTGCACATCAGTAGGGATGGTAAAGTTTATAAATACTGCCACTAGTAGGACTGGGTTGGATCTAGCTCTTGATGAAAAAAAAAAAGATTAGAAAAGTAAGCAAAATTCTAGGTCCAAAAGAGTTTTAGAAAATATCCAGATCATCATGCCGACCTATAGATTCATGGGACACCTTCCTCAGAAGAAGAACTTGTTTCAGTTCTGATAGTCCTCAAGAAAAACGTGCCAAACCCCTCTGGGCATTTGCAGCGGAGATGGTGAAAATTATTTAAAAGGCTGGTGAAATTTCTGGGGAACCAAATGGGACTTTTCAAATGTGAGTTGCATGAAGAAGGACATAGTAAGGATGCATAGAAGAACAGGTCACAAGGAGAGGCAAACTACATCCAACCTTCATGAAATGGAGTATGACAATGCATTATATGTCCAAAAAAGTGGTGAGAAATACAGGGCCCAATCTGACTGTGTGTTTGTAGCTTTGTGCTGGTGATGAAAAGCACCTGTAGTTGGTTTATGCAGCTTTAGGTAGAGTGTTCACAGTGCATGGGCAACACAGCAGAAGGGAAGTGGGAAGGAGGAGCAAAGTCCCAGTGCATCCCTTTGCTCTCATTTTCCTTTTAAATGAAGCTTTGAATATTTTATGGAATAGCTGCTATGAAATCATACCAACACTGTGTTTGCCTGCTTTGACAAATGTGTGCATGAACATACACCCATGTAACTCATTGTAAGCTCTGGCACATCTTGTCCCCATCCCAGCTGCTGAGCACTGGAAGAGGCCCTTCCAGCAGGGTGTCCCTGCCTGCCCATTTGAGAGATCATATCTGAGGCTGACCTCTTTCAGGAAAAAGGTTACTGGATTAAATGGACCAGTAGCAGGGTCTGTGTGATGATATGACAAAAAAAAAAAAAGAAGCTGAGATGTTGTAAAATGAAAGCCTTTAATCAAAATAAATGTATTTCAAGCAAGTTTGCCCCTGTTCCTACTTGCAGCTAAGCCCAATGAGCTGGCTGAGTGCATGTGTGCTTGGGCACACAGTGTGTAACATTCACTCTGCATCAAACAAATTGCCTTGGCAGCCTCCTGGCAGCTGTGGTCCTTGTGCCTCTGAGGCTAGGTAAGAAGGCTGCTCTGTGCAATAGCATCAAGGGGAGACTTTCATTAGTTACTACTAAAAATATCAGTGACTGCCTATAGGTAGTGGTGGTATCCAGTCACATATGAGTTTGTTTTTCAGCTGTTTTTTCCCAGAGTGAATACTGGCTGGATTCTAAAATTATATATGTCGTATATTATCTAAGTTTCTGTGCACGGGTCTCTGAACTGTAACTTACTGTTTTCTAAAGTGTAATTCTTTCTTTGCTTCCTATAATGAGGAAGGTTCTGAACAAAAATGATAAATAAAAAAAATTAGGCCAATTCAAAAAAAAATTTTTATTTCCTAGCCTCTAAATTTCTGTATTCAGCCTCCACACCTGTCAATGGATGAATAATGTAAATGCAGTATAATATTAACAGTCATGGGCAGGAATGCAAAAGCAGAGCTAGCAGCAAAGGGCAGCTACTCACTCACTGACCCAGAGCTCTGACAAAGTCTTAGTTTTCCTGGGCCTGAGAAGTATATTCCTTAAAAAATGGAGGAGCTCCTGCCATATTTCTCGATAATCAACTTCACCCAGCACTGAAATCTGGAGGACATTTGCTCCCATTGCACTTCTGCTTCCCCATGCCTGTGTGTAAAGAATGGATCTGGAGAAGAGAGAAATGGAAGCCATCACTGCCTGTCTCTCCTCCTGCCCATCTTTCCTGACCTCCCACTCCTTCTGCTTTTCCCTATGACAAGACCAATGGACTGAGAAGCATTTGCTGGTTTGGTATCTGCCCTGGTGCCTCCCAGTGTCACAGAGCAGTGTGGAGCCACAGGGTGAGGTGTGCTCTGACTGTGGGGAGCTGCAGTTGCCTGGCTCCTGGCCTTCTCTCTTGCACTCCTGGATGCTCATAGGCAGCTTGTTTCCCTGCCTATGGTCCCCAGAGCCAGGCAGGGAACTGTCCTTAGCTGGCAATGACAAAGCAGTGCCTGCAAGGCAGTATATTTTTTGAAAAGTTAATTAACATCTTCCTATACAGAGTATTTTAAGCTACTGTATCTGCCAAGTGACTCTCAAAGCAGCTTAACCTTCAGTACTGCTGGGGATTGGGGATTTCAGTTTAAAGGATCTCAAATACCATTTTCTGCCTATTTTCTGTCACAGAGCTCCACTGCCCCACAGGTACATAGTCATTGTTTTGACACTACTGAAAACAAAGGAAAAAAGGAAAATTTTTTTTTTCTGGATTATTTTTTTTTTTTTTTTGGTGGAAGGATTTTAGTGCAGAAGAGAAAATAAATGCAAAGGAAAGCCTCCTTTTACTGTTTGGTAGCATGCTTCCATGGCAAAGAATAAAGATATTATCAGGCTTTTGCAAAGCATATGTGTGTGATCAGGGGGCAGAGAGGTTGAGAGGAAAATATTATTAATAGACATAACATGGGAAAAACTCAAATTACAGTTCCTCACTTGAACGTAAGAAAATAAATTAGAGGATGAATATCTTACCCAAAACTGAGAATCTGATCAGACCAAATCTGTCTGAATCCACAGTTCAAGCAAAAGAAAATTACGTGCAGGAAGCCAAACAGCAGAGTACAAATCTGCCTGAGTTTGCACTATTTTTAAGCAGCAGAAGCCTCTACAGGTACTAACCAGTTCATTCTCATTTGGCATGTTGTCCAGCTGGGAGGAAATGTGAAGAGTGTTTTTGGGAAGAGCAGAGCATCTTGCCTGACTGCCAGGTTTCTCTCTCGGAGCAGGGACAGAGGAATCTCGGTGTGGAGGGGCAGTGTGCTGCCTCTCTGCTCACCCTGTGACACCCAGACAAGCCAGGCTGGAGATGAGCTCTGTTTGTGTCCCAGCAGGAAGCCTGCCTGGCAGCCATTCCTGTCTCCTCTGCACAGCAGAATGAATTTGATGCATGGGCTGAACAATCAGGTTTAGATTATGAACATTAGGGATGCTCTCTTCTGTGTGACACTTGATGAGGAATGAAGGAGGATGGGAAGGAGGGAATGGCAGTGTATTCCATAGCTTATTGCACTTTTTCCTTTGGGTGACATTCTTGTTAACCCACATAAGTGTCACTCCATCATTCAGCTCTGCTTCCTAAGGCACCTACTAAACCCATTTATTTCTTTATTAAATCAACAAAGAATTGTGAAAACTGTAGTCTGGGGAATTTTTGTTCCTTAATGACAGGCATCAGTTCATAGGAATCAGAGTGCTACAGACAGGAAGAGATTGTGTATATCAGATCTGCAGCTTTCTTGGAGACAAAGACATCTAAATTGTCTCATAAGCTTTTAACCACAGAGATTTACTGTGTTGTGAGAAATAAAGTCTTTATCTTTACTATCCAGGCTTTTACCCTGAAGTGGCACTTGGTGATATACCTGTACCATGCAGAGGTGATTTAAGCTGCTCTTATGGGCATCAAGCCTCTTCATGGGCTGGGATTTTGCTTTTCTCTGGTATAATATATTTGAGAACCCTATCCTGGGTAACTACCCACTGGTGGGACAGGCCAAGTCTTTACTGCCAAGTACTGTGGGCCAGAGCTGGAGGTATGGTGCAAAACATTACCCTTTCTCTGACTCAGACGTCACATGTATGTATCCTTTCTGGAATTTTAGCTCCAATCATCTGCTAACACACTGTGCTTCTGTCTCTGAAACATCATCTGGTTTTGTAATCAAAATGATACCTCATTCCCTGTGTGTTTCATACGGTGGCTGTTAATTAAACAGTTAATTATGATGACCCTTGGCAGCATTCTGTGCCCTGCTGGGCTGAAGGGCTCCATGTCACAGAGCTGTGGAGTTAGTTAGTTAGTAGCTCTGTCTGGATTTTTACACCTATCCTTAAGAATCCACTCAAGAAACCGTATTTTTTGCACAGTTATTACTACGTGGAACACAGAGTTTTTTAACTGCGTACATCCTGTGTGTAAACAAGCTGTTGATGAAAATGCTTTCTTCCTGTGGCTCCTGTCACTACACTTGGAATCAGATTTTTTCAGACAATGTTTGGGAAAAGGACTCTAGTTTGATTAAAAGCCCAAATTCCCACTTTCACGTGGAGTTTTCTGCATCAGATTAATGTTACTCTGCTAGAACAGAGCAATATATTCAGAACATCATCTGGGTTAAATGGGATACCACCAGCTGGGACACCAGCTAACACATGGGATTTGTCTAGTTAAGTATTTTTTTTGTGGTTTATTGCATCCTTAAAAGGAGATGCTGAACTTCCATGAATCCAGCTGACTGCAGCACAAATTACAGATACTCAACATTGCACAAGGCTGAGCTTCATCTCTGGCAGACACATCCTGCAGTTTTGTCTTCACACTGTTGATTGCTGTTCTCTTTTTGAGTGCCAAAGCATACAGCAGGCCAGAAGTGCAGCAAGCAATAAGCACTTGGCTAGTTTGTGATGTGGAAGAGGTTGGTAGCATGAAACAGGCTTTGCTGAGAGGTCCAGCCTCTGTTCCCAGCAGAGCCCTGCCTTAGCTGTGCCATTTGCTGTACCAATCTTTCTCTGTGCCTGCTGACACGAGGGGGATGCCGTGGTGAGATGATGAGGCTCCTTTGTGCAGCCATCCAGCAGTAGGAGCAGGGGCTGTCTGTCCTGTTCCATGCTCTTTTGCCAGCAGCCTGGGCTTGCTCCCTTGCTGGTAACAAACCATTTGCATCATTCTTCTGCATGTTTTAGTGTGAACTGTGATTGACAGTGCTTATGGCTGGATGAAATGGAAGAGGGCTAAAATAGCACAAACATGATTTTGAACGTGACAAAAGGCAGAGAGTGTTTCCTTGTAATGGATGGTCAAGTTGTGTAAAATTATTGGATCAATTATTTGAAATGTTTATTTTCTGGCCAGACAGTGGCTCCATTTTGGCATGCCCAAGGGAGAATAGTACCTGAAGATAGGTGGAAGCTGCCAAAAATACTGGAAAGAAGAATTCAAACTAAGTAATTATAATGATGCATTGAGTTGTTGTTGCATCACAGGGGTGTGGGAAAGACTTGAACCTCGCCAAAAACCCAGGGAGAAAACTGGTATGTGAGGATGTGTCCTAAAGCCATGCTCATGCTAAGATGAGGGTCTTGTCTAAAGACTGAAAGCTGTGCAAGGTTGAGGAAAGCAAGGAGGAAATCCTGGAGCTGAATACATGTCTCATGTTTTGAGAAAATATTTTGTCAGTCTTCAAACTGAATTAGGTAATTTAATTCTTTACTTCCCCATAATATTAATCAGCTGCTAAGAGGGATCTCCAGGGAAGGTGACAACCTAGGATTTTGTATGTAAGGAAAGGTGAAGCATAGGTAGAACTAGTCCAGTTTCTTGTTGCCTGCCACTCTTGTACAAGGTCAAGGGTATTTCAGAGTGAGTTGTTTTCCTCCAACAACCAGCACAAGTCAGTGTGGAAGCTAATAATGAGTAGCATCACTTCTAGAGAGATGTTTCCCAGTGACAAGCATGAACTAGATGCTCTCTGACATTTAGCAAAACAGTGAGAACTGTTACTGACCTCTGAAACTCCTTCTTACAGTTTGTGGTTGAAAGTCAACAAAATATGCTGTAGTCAACAAAATCAACAGATTATTCCTAACAACATTAAGAAGTTCTGAGCCTGCAATATTTTGAAAACCTAAATGTGTTTTTTCAGTAATTCCAGTCATATTTCATTTAAGTAACTGGCATAAGTGACCTGTTAAAATATGTATGTACACAGTGACTTTGTAAGGCTAATAATAAGTTACTAGAGCCTAGGGTCTGTTGATATAAGTAAAATCTAATTTTTGAGATTTAGTCATAAAAATAAATGTGTAAAATATATTTTGCAATATCAAAAGTGGATTAAGTGCTTTCCAGATTAGACCAAAGTTTTTTCCAGGGAATTTATGAGATCACATGTTATGGTGTATTAATAATGTGATGTGCAGATGAAGGTTACAGTATAAATGATCTCCCAAATCATATATAGACCTTGGTAAATTAGCTGAAGAAAACTGATACTCCATCTGCAGTTCTTGTGGTACTCAGAGACCCTTTCTTGACACTTTATTAGAGATACTGCTGGTGTATTACACAGACATGCATGTCTAAAGCTGGATCTTGCACCATTTCCCATGTTCTTCCAAGGGTACAACACGTTGGATTGAAGGCACAGGAGGAGCAAGGAGGATCTCTGAATCAGAGCTCCCCAGCATTCAACAAGGTAGTCTTGTGAGGCTGGATAATTCCCTGTCAAGATTGCAGTTCAGTTCATGTAAATTCAGGGAGTCAGCAGTTTTTCTGATTGTTTTTATTTTGCCAGCCTTTGCTGTAAGCAGCGCCTCTCCTGTGTGGGGCAGACCCTTCCAAAGACCATGACTGGCTGCTCTGGTGTGACCCAGTGAAGAGTGTGGCAATGCTTTGCAGATGAGTTGGGCTCCTGGCACGCATGCATATGCTCTGTGCTTTCCTTGAGCAGCCTTTGCACTCTAAGTGTGCACAGTAGTCCTGTCATTACACATTTTTCCCTTTGCAAAGGGAGCACTTTGGGGTCTTCCTATGAGACAGCAAATCTGTGTTAGCTTTAAAGCATCTTTCTGAATATTACCAAAGCTTGCATGGCCTTCTCAGCATGAAGCTCCTACTACTCAGGAGCTGTTGGGGGCACTGCCTCTTCAGCTGGAAGTAATTTAGGCAAACAAATGGGATCTGTGTGCCTGGGATGTGTAGAAACTTTATTTCTATTTTTAAATGACAGCCATTTCTCTTCTTCTGACAGGGCAAGTTCAGAAGTGAGGCTCCTCCTGTGAATGCATCCTCGGGGGTCTCCAGCAGGCCTGGGAAGTTCTCAGGCTGCTGATGGGCTCCTGTAGGGCTCTGGGCACTCCAGGCCAAGCTCAGCAGGAGTGCAAGGAAGAGCATCACTCACTGAGATCAAAGGAGCAGTGTCTGCTTACAGCCTGGCTCCACCTGGCCCACCAGCCAGAAGCCCCAGAGAACAGCTGTGCTTGCCCAGACCTCTCTGAAAAGTATCTGCTTCTGCTGTGGCTTTAAAAATAGGGTTTTTGTCATCGTAAGTCTTTATTCTGCACTATACATTATGGAGAAAAACAACTGCATTAGTGCCAGTGGATGTAAAGGGCTAAAAGGAGGAGCCCTCTGCAGGGTGCTATTTCTCCTATTCCATCCCTGCTTCCCCCAGCCTGGAGCATGGAAGAATACTAAAAAGTACCTGTGTCTCCTGGGAGAAGCACAGGGATGCACCAGCCATCCTGAAATCCCCCACATTTCTCTGTGTGGGTGTTGGGAGCCCTGCATGGCTCGGAGAGGTCTCCGTGCTGCTGCCTGCAGCAGCCTGAATGGCAGGAAGGAGAAGGTCAGCTCCCCATCCAGCTGTGACAGGCTCCAAAGGCTTTCCATCCTGCCAGGACAGGAGCGTGAGTGACAGCTGCGTTCTTCTTTCATTCAGAGCCTGACAGTCCCACATTTTAATTTCATGGAAACATGGAATATTTCATGCTATCAATTTCAAGGTTCCATTGTGCATCCTAGTGAGTAAATAAAATGTGTAAGTATGGGATATGCATTTCACATCTTACACCACCTCAGATATTTTCAATGGGAAAAAGAAGCGAGGCAAGGAACCCTAAACATCTCACTCCCTTTACACAAAAATTATTCTAAATTTAAGTTAGACAAATGCTGTACAGAGAACAGTTTAGTTCTCTACAGAGAGCAACAGAGAATAATAGTTTAGTGTTTTAATCTCAATTTATTGATATTTTTCATCAGAAAACAGAGCTCCCCAAAAGTTTTCTTAACTCTGAAGTATTCTGAAAGCTTAAGTCATAACAATGTTTTGAATACATTATATTATCTGTGTCACTGTTCATTATTTTGAATTTGCCATCAAGCTGCCTGCTTCCTCACCCTCAACAGGCTTCTCTGACAGGCAAGCACTGCTATCAGAAATACTCAAATCAGCAAAGCACTCAAGTGTTGCAACACAGTTTAAAGTCTCCACCATGAACACCAATCCCAACATGCAAATTCATAGCTTTCAGCCTTCTCCATAGTGTGTAGCTCTGTGCTGAAGAATAAAAAACTTATGTCTGGTCTGTTTACTCTTTAAAAATGCCTAACTGAATATTTTAATAGAAAATGAGTGCTTCAGAAGTGACTGACCTTTAATACTTTGTTTCCACTTTCAAAAGTTCTAACAAAGTCTACTTTTCCCTATTTACAGAATAGATAATCAGAGACTGAAATAGACACTACACTAATTTAGAGAAAACAAAGCCTTGTGCATAAATTTGTAGTTTTTTTCCCATTTGTAATTTTTTTCCCAGGCAAAGAGCAAGCAGTTCCAGATCCTTAGCTTAGTTAGGGAAGACAAAAAAACTGTCCTACAATTATTTGAGCAGAAGAGACAGGGCCAAAATACTACAAGTCTGGGAGAAATCTCTGTATACGGAAGCAAAATTTTTTCCTCACAACGAAGGGAAAGCAAAGCTCTGATCAAGTGTCACAGTACCCCTGCAAACAGAACAGCTCTGTCAGATAGCCCTGAGCCCTGCTTGTGCTGGTGGGGATCCCTCTCATGCAGCAACACAAGGCTGAACATTGTCCGTGCAATAGGGATACAACAGTGAAAGACACAGGGGGTGCAAGTGGGGGTGCAAGTGAGGAGCTCTGGGCTGCAGTTCAGCTAACATCATATTCCTCTGGATCTGTGAGGTGTCCATGGTATGGTGTGGATGCCCAGGATGGTGTGAGCACCCATATCCCACTAGTGGCCAGGGACCTTATTTGGTGGCTTGGCAGACACCATGATTATCCAAGCGGTGTGAAAAAGTCCAGCAGGATACTGTGTTGGTGACACATGCACAGAGACCTAAGAGAGACTTGCCACCCTTAGCTATGAAGCTGTGCCCCAAATTTCCCACATTTCAATGTGGCTGTTGACTCTGGGGGTCACTTTGCTCATTATGCCTGGTGGCACAAGTAGGGATCTCATGGGCTGGGATGTAGCAGAGCATTGGCCAAGTGTGAGCAGCATGCAAGACCTGCTGGAATGTGTATCATGTTTGGAATACAGAATGTGAAAAAGTGTGCAAAACCCCTCACAGGTTGTTTGGAGAGCCTAACTTCCTCTAGTCCCAGTAATTTTACATTTCCTCCTCCTGGGCCATTTTCATGATCCATATGTCATTAGCTGTGGGAAGAGGAGGTGGGAACCACCTGAGGCATTGGGATTTACCAGGAGGGAAAGTGTAAGGTGACCTGACTACTTACAGGGAGCATTGGCCATGACCAGCTGGTGAAGATGGTTTATACTGCCTGGGACCCTTCTCCAGCCCATCTCATGGTCACAGGACCTGGAAGAGTGGAAATCCTTCCCATATGGATCAGGGATTTTAATTTCCAACTCCCTTGCTGACAAAACAGAAAAATATTCAGATCCTGATCTTGACATGATATCCCAGTCATGATAAGGGACATCTGCTGTAGCTTCTGCAGACATAGAGGGGCTTGAGCCAGTCACTTTTGCATATATTTTAACCATCCTTTTTCCTCTGAGATTTTTACCTTGCTATCTTTTCTGACTTACCAGATTTGAATAAGAAGTCCTGAAGAAATCATTGAAAGAAGGGTTACCAGAAATGCCCAACATATTTTTGTACAGAGTCTCTTCAGACCAGACCCTTCTGAATAGCTGGCAAATAGAATAGGGTTCCTACTGAACAGCCCCACATCCATGCTGATATTTCAGCCCAGGCTTTGTATAAATATACATCCAGTGGAGGCGTCTCTAATGAATTATATTTATTTCTAAATGAGAAATCTGTCTCAAGAACTGATTTCTACTGTGACCAGCTGAAAGCCTATTAAATAGTGCAATAATAGTCTTTAAATCACACTATGTGTTGAGGCAGACCTGCTCATAAGTTGGATTTTGTGTGGACTAAAGCATGTTGAGTTTGGGCTGTGTCCATGTCCTTGCCTGTCTCAAGTGGCAGGCTCCAGGGGCTGTTCCGAGAGCTTCATTAAAAAATGCTTTATGAAAGCCCTCTGATCTCAGCAGCAGGCAGGAGAGACCATGGCTATATAACCTTGCCATTTGTACAGAGCAAGGGGTAAGCACCTCTCCCTAATGTCCCCTCCTTTTACTGCTTTAAATAGCTCTCCTTGACACATGGCAATGAAAATGGCTTGCTGACATGTTTCTCTTCGCCCTATGGCTATAAAGTCTGTTCTCTAAAGAAAAATAGATGTGGAGACCATTTGGCTTAAACCCCCTTAAGCAAGTGAATAAAATTAATCAGCTGTCTTTTAACTCTGATTCATTTTTCCTTTAATTCAATTTACAAAAATGTGCAGGCAGAGTCTGAGCCTGTGGGTATATTAACATTAATAAAACACAATTAAGCAAATGTTATTATGTTTCCAGCAACAAAAGGAATGCCCCTGAGTATAAATCCTCCCCTTGCTAGAATAAATATGCAGATACAAGAAATGTGTCTGCAACCCACTGCTTAAGCTGTATTAAAACCCCAAAATATCCACTTTGGTTAGTACAAAGGCTCAGAGTTAGCATACCTAGGCATAGCTTCCTGAAGAGGAGAAATGAGAGTGACAGGTAGGAAAGTTTTGCCTTTTGTAGTCAAATTTAAAGGTTTGGACTTGGTTGATAAGTGTGAGATACAGAGCATTTGACTGAGACCTTTGAGAATGATCATATTTTCTCATTGCTTCTAGAGTGTGCCACAATCAAAACTGCACTCCCAGCAAGAGGAATAAAAACTAATGAGCTAAGAAACCAGGCACATTATTAAGTAAAAAGGAAAACAGACTTTTTTTGGTGAAAGCTGATTACCTAATGTGACCAAAATATATAAATACATACATATATATGTATTCATGTATTTTGTATGTTTTGGAAGAACCCCTAATAAATTTATATATATGTCTATATATATATGAAAGTTAATTTTTCATGCTAATGCAGACTTTGCAGCTGCACAGTAAGCATGAACATGCTGTGTAGGATTAGAAGAACCCTGATTTACCAAACTCAACAGTGAATTCCATTTATAATTATACCAATAGCAAAACCTTACATAATGACACCCCTCTTCAAAGTATTGAATTAATTTTTGACAGGTGACTGTTAAAAATATCAACAAAATGTAAACAACATTAAAGTGGTTTCTTTGGCATTTTGTTCTGAATTCAAAAACGTGTATTTCTAAAGACTGGGGTTGACAGCTTGTGTTGCACAGCGAATCTTTTCCCAGTGTTTGAACTCCAGGTACTGAGGTTCTCTGTTATTTATTTCTTTCTTGGACTCTTTTCTTCATTACTTCCAGCTCTGCCAAGTTAGGACAAAGGTTTATGCTAATCCAATGGAAGACTCTGAGTCCTTTCATTGTTTCAACAAGAAAAAAGTGATTAATTGTTCCTGAGGAGGGACTAGGGACTTTGTTTTGCCAGGATGCAATCTCTAAAGGCATTCAATTTTAATTCTTTAATGAGTTAGTCTTTTGGGGAAACCAAAATCTCTTTATGGGTGCTCCTGCCTGCAGACATCACTGCCGAGGGCAGCTGAGGGCTGCTATGGTGTCCTGGTGCTTTGTTGGACAGAGGCAGGAAGGACACGTCCCATGGGGACCCCAGGGCTCCATCTGCAAAGGAGCAGTGCCTGTTATCCTGTGGATAAACTGACTGGAGAGGGAGCAAATCTGGCCACAGTGCTGCTGGTCTGGGCACATCCCATTGACAGATCAGGTGGTGCAGGGCTGGAGGCAAAAGCCCACACAGGGTCTTGTTGCCTCCAGCCCCACATTTGCCCTTTGCTGGGGAGAAATGGGATCTCATACAAGGAGAGGGTCCACCCTGGGTGGGCAACTCCAGCCTTTGCTAGCTCCTGTTCTGCTGCTGCAGCAGTTTTCTGTGGGAAGGCCAGAGGTGAGGATTGATCAGTGACATGAACAGCACCAGCTACAAAAGGGATGTGAACCCACGGGGGAAAGGAAAGGAAACAGAAAGGAAAGAGAAAGGTCCTCTGTGTCCTGCAATGCCTGGAGAAGGGACCGAGAGCTATCTCTGCCAGATTGATCATGAGGGTGCTTTTATTCAACATGCAAGGCAGGAAGGAGTATAAGGAGTTGGAGGAAGAATCCAAAATAAATAGGAAGCAGGCTAGTAAAGATGTAGGAGCTGTATAAGGAAAGCCAGAGCAATGCTGGAGTTGTTTATCCCATAGAAGGCTGATACATGATAGCCATTTCCAAGTACCTCAGAAATTCCTAAAAGAATGTGTATTATTCTTTATCTCTGCTCCACTACAGCCAGCAGGACTGGAGCAAGGGAAGTTTCCTGTGAGAAGAAATTTTTTAATGTGAGGATGGTGAAGGACTGAACAAGTTGCCCAGAGAAGTTGTGGATGCCCCATTTGAGGAAGTGTTCAAGGTAAGGCTGCATGGGGCTTTGAGCTGTTCTAGTGGAAAGTGTCCCTGCCCTTGGCTGGGGGAGGCTGGAACTACATGACCCTGAAGGTCCTTTCCACTGGATTCTATTCTATTCTATTCCCTTCTATTCTATTCTATTCTATTCTATTCTATTCTATTCTATTCATGATAGAGATTTCCCAACATTTTCTAATTTTTGTGAAAGTCAGGCAACTGAGCAGAGTGCCAAGGGAAGCTGTCTTCTGCTTAGGTCTGCAGGTTTTGGGAAGCAAGTAAAGTGTTATTGATAGGAATGGTTTATATATAATTTATCCTGACCTGGTGCTTGTGGATGGACTGAACAACTCCTTGAGCCCATTCCAGCCCTACTTGCTGAGATTTCTGCCTTGTATAAGCTCCAGTGTAGGTCTGACCTAGCTGGAATATTTTTGCTATTAAGCAAAACAAAAGGCTTACAGATGTGAATATCACATTAAGTACTACAAATTAAATCCCTAAGTAATTTTGCATGGCCTTTTCATATTGTATTTATATGATATGAATGTTATTTTAGTTCACTGTGTATAAATAACAAGTTGAGAATTGCTGTCCTTAATCAAAACCATCTCTGCTTGTCTGTGAGAGAGATTACCATTTTTAAGAGACTCTTTGTGATCCACCAGGGTTATTGGAAGATTTCTTTGCATTGTTGCTAGGCAGCTTCCTCCATGCCAGCAGACAGACACTGCTGGGTATGTCATGGCTAATTAAAATTCCCTATATTTTTGACTATACAGCAGCCCAAGTTTTCAGAGCTTGCTGCTCAGGATGAGGTCAATTTAATTGGTATGAAGACCGATGAGACAAAATAATAGCAATTGTGCCTGTTGTAAAATAATTTGTTGTTTACAGTCCCCTGAATTCTCAGGGTGAATGAAATGACAACTATCTAAACATTTATTTTAGAGTAAAGAGAATTGACCCGAACTATTTTGACATTAGCTTTATTCAAATAATTTCAAAGAATGAGCTATCACATTCAAATATAAGAATAATGAATATAAGAATATTTAATAGGGAAGAATCAAAATTTTAAAAGGGATGTAAATGATTTCATTTCTACAGTGCCGTTTGCCATTAAAAAGATGTTCTAAGTTATTACCAGCTCCACAATGGCCATATTTTTTGAATAATAGCCAGGAGACTAGGTAAAAGTGCCTCTGTAGAATGAGCTGAGGAGGTTTTATAGCAAGACAGAGTAGTGCAAGGTGCTAAGCAAGTGCAAAGGCAGCAGCTGTGCCTGGGTGGTCCCTGGGCAGGGGATGCTGCTGGCTGCCTGCAGCTGGGGCACTGAACATCACTGGAAACCACCTTGTGCAGAGAGACAAGGCTGTATGGTTCAAAAGATTTAAAGCCTTGGGTAGCTTTCCTTCAGGTGACTTGCACAGGGTGTCAGTGCACACAGCAAATATTAGAGAAGAGTCCTTGTAGGAGTTAAATGTGTACAGGATTAGTTATGATTGCTCTGACCTCCATTCAGCCTCAAGAGAGCATCAGAAACCTATCATTTCTGCAAAGAGGAATATAGGTCAAAGAATAAATCTTCATTTAATCTCTTAGGAAGTTACCATTTAATAAAATTACTGAATGGCAGGCTGAAGTATGGGGATTATGGGAACTGAGGACACCTGATACAGATACAGAGATTTATCAGAGGGAATAGATTTAATAGGTGCTTGGATTATCTTTTTTCTTTGGAGGGATTGTTTTTAATCTGGATCTACTTCAAGAAAATGAATAGACTGAAAGAAGCTTTAAACTGCTTCTGCATCTAGGCAAGAATTAGATTTGTAGGGATCTTTGTGGAAACTTTTGAACTCTTTACAGATGCCTTTTACATAATGTAGGTGAATAGTTCTACAAGGAACTTTGAACAGACAACAGAAGCTGCCACCTTCTCTGCTTTAAAACATTTTTTAACCAGTTGCTTTTTCTGTGCCCTATCTCTTCCTCCCTAAGTATACTGCATTTCTTTTACCTGTTCATGTAAAACACACTTTGAAGGAGACATGGCAGTTTCTCCCAATTGTATGGCAGCTGCTCTTTGTGCCTGACACCACTTTCAGGGGGGCAGGCCTGGACTGGTGACCTTTCTCTCCTTGACAAAGGTATATATTTTAACTGTTGTGTCTGCCACAGGTCTCTGAGAGAAAATATCCAACCTCTATTAAAACAAGAAATCTGTGTTGAAGCAGAGCTTGTTGGTTTCTTGAGAATCCCTCATGCTTTTTAAAAATAGAATTCATCTGAACTGGGTCTGTAGAGAAGTGTACATTTGGTCCCAAGCTTGGACTGGCCATGACTAACATGAGGACAACCTGAGCAGTGGCTGGCACAAGGAAATTGAATGGGGTCAAGCTCATGATGAAGACATGATGCCTAGCTGAGAAACAGAAATAGCCATAATCAGTGGAACAAAGGTTTTATTTATCTTGTAGCTAAAAGAATGAGAACATCCTTGCTTGATCAGGGGTGTTTTGGAGGAGTGGTGTATGTCAAGGCACTGTCAACGAGTAGGCTCATCTCCCACCCCAGCATGGTGTGTGGCAGTGCTTCTGCAACCCAGGCTGGAGGAGTTTACCCTGGGAGCCACTATGTAATTTAGAAGCCACTGCATTCTGTAGGAGTGCAGTGACAGGGCTTGAGAGATGTTCTGAGGGCACCTTTAGGATTTAATAAAAAATGGCTGTGGTGGGTTTGGTCCCCACAGGCTGCCCACCCTCCCTCTGCAAACTGTGGTGACAATGCAGGAGCTGGCACTGGGGACAAAGGACAGGCTTGCTCAGGAAGCCTGGGCTCTGCTAGGGGGAACCTTGGGCTATTTTCTGCAGCACACTGTAGCTCAACACACATCCATGGGTGGGGGAAGGAAGGGCAGATGGAATGGAAAAGCATAATGGAAAAGGTCTCTTCTGGTTCAGGATGCTGTATGTCTGTTGGATTGTCAGAAGTGCTGAGGATACACAGTTTCCCTTGACATGAAGAGACTGTACTTATATTCACTATTTTTAACACATGAGGAAAAAGCATTTCTATGATGGCATTTTTCACTTTCTATAAACATTTCCATTCCTATAAACAAATTTACCTCCACCAGCGTAGGTAATCAGCTTAGTGTTTGTGTTATTTATTACTTTGAATTCTGCTATAAATGGCACCTATTGTTGCTTTCCCGTAGTCCTCTTCTCCTCAAATTCTTCCTCTTTCTCTCCTGTTGTTCCTACAAGAAAAAAAAAAAAACAACACCATTTAGTGCTGGGATTATTGACTCTGCGTTCCTGCAGAACTCCTTTCTCAGCAGTGAGGCTGGGACCTGGGAGCCAGAGGATGGTTTCTTGACATGCTGTCGCTAAGGCACCAGGGATTTTTCATGCAGAAGGATTTTAAAAATAAATGCATAAATCCTGTTAGTATTAAATTACTGCAGAAAGTGCTCTCTCAAGTTCATTTTAGGGCAGCCTCTGAAGATCTAAATCTCCTGGCAGGGATCTTTCACATGCACTAACCAGGGCAGTCTGTAATATTTCGGCACTGTAATGATTCTCCTCCACATCCTCAACGCTGCATGCTGTGCCCTTACTCTGCAGAAGATGCTTCTGAAGGAGAGTTGGGTGGTACTGACTTTCCCCAGCCTCTGAAGGCAGTCCCTGGAAACACCACTGGCCTCAGCAGTGGTGCAGGCAGTGCTGGAACTGCCCTGGAAGTGCTCTCAGCATGCAGAGAAGAAGGAGGAAGCTTCAGCACCCCATCCCTGACAGCCCAAACACAATTTTGCCTAATTCTGTGGGTGAAATGCATCCAGCCCTGCAACCCTGTTACTGAAGGGGTGTTTGATGTCCCTAAAATCTCAGTAAGAGGCAAAAAGTAACCTGATTATGTTAGGACACAATTGAATTACAAGAGGAATGCTGTCCAAAATCAAAGACTGGAAATTCTCAGTACATTTATTTAACATTAAGGTCTGTTTTAACTTTCACTGTGGAGTGAAGGATGAGTTTAATTAACTCCCTGAATTCTTGTGTTAAAAGAAATTAGATTTTCTTAAACACTATGGGAAAAAAGGCTATCATTTAATATATCTCGAGAGTAGTAAATTATTCATATGAATTTCATTTTGATCAGAACAGACTTTGCCCAAATTGGAGAGCAGCTCTCATGTTATGCACTTGCCTGGGTTTGCTGGGATGGATCTGGTGGCATTCCATGCCCAAGCTGAGCATTACTTCTCCAGGTTTGGCAGCACCCACCTGTTTGCTGGCAGCCAGGGCTGTGCCCAGACTGCACACCCAGCCTGGCTGGGCAGGGCTTCCACACCAGTGGCATCTGTGTGTGTGCAGCCCAAAGGCTCCTTCAGCAAGGTGGGGTCTGGATTACCCCTGTCAACCACAGCCCCAGGAACATCCTTGGGTTGGATCTTAGCTGGCTCTGTGGGGCAACAGCATGGTAAACATGCCCCCCAGCATGGCAAGTGAGCTTTCAAAGACTGTTCTGATGCCTTTTCCTGGCCTTAAAATCAAGAGTCAAACATGGTTAGAAGGGAAAAAGGGATTTTACCTTGGTATTTATTTTAAGGATCCTTAGGTGCACCACGTCCAGGTTGAATGCACCTCCATGCACACTCACCAAAGATCTGGTATCACACTGTAGGTCTTACTAATTAGCACACCTATCAAAGATTCCCCAATGAGAGGCTCAAATGAGCCCCCCTCCCCAAGGAACCTTCCCCTGGATGGTTCTGTCTTAGTTTACAAAATGTGTTTTGGAGAGAACCTTGAGATCTGGGCACACTGATCCCCTAATTATGAAGTTTTTAAGATGTTTAGTTTCCTAGCTTAACAAACAAGTCCAAGAATGTAGGCAAGAAGCATTAAGAATACAGAAGTTGTAAAAAGGTATAACAGGGGTATAAAAGACAAAAAATCATCATGGCATCAGTTCCATAATATTTCTTTGCAATGGTATGTTCAAAATCAAACATCAGAACTGTTTTCTATAATTGCATCAGTTTATAGAGCTGTCATCACCATATCAAGACAGCTAAGAAATTAGAGTTTGGCTTTTATTTCTAAAAAAATTAAGTCTTTTAAGGAGTATGTTGCCTTTCAAATACTTAAAAAAGAAACAGAACTGATTCATATTTAATTAAGTACTGATAAGAATGAATACACTCTGTCCAGATTTTGTACGAGTTAAATACATTTTTCTGCCTTAGTTGTACCTTTGCAGATATACAGTTGGAAAATATTAATTACAGCCTTGTGGCATTATAACTGGTGAAGCAGAAGTCTGTGTATTTTTGATATTGAAACATGACTAAAAAACCTTAACAACTGTTGTCCCATCATAGGACATGAGCCAATTTCCTTTTATATATTATTATTCATTATAATGCTATAGTTTTTATTTTATTTATTTTTATTATATATATTTATTATTCCACCTGTACTTGCACTTGGTGATAGCACCAGTGGGAGTGTGAATGATAGAGATAATAAATAATTCTCCACTGAGAATTTATTTTTAAAAACTGGGGTTGCTAAATCAATGAACACTTCTATGAGGACCTTTTTTTTCCTTCATTTGTGAGTGATGAAGTCCCCCTGAGCCTCCTCTTCTCAACACTAAACAAACTCATCTCCCTCAGCTGTTCCTCATAATCTTTCTGATTATTTATCTTGCTGCTTTTTCTCACAGTATCTCACATCACACTCCATGGAGGTGCCTGACTTTAAAGACAGATTTTAATATGTCACCAGAAATTATTTTCATGAAAAGGAGAGATCTGTAAGGAGATGCTTCAGCAGAGGAGCAGCCAAGTAGTACAGCAATGAGGTGAAGGGGAGGACAGAGGGGAATTGAATGGAACAGAGAAGCTGAGCTAAGAAGGGGCAGAAAAACACTCGTAGTGCTGAAGAAGTCATGGCATGTGCCTGCTGCTGCAAACTGCAGTGATGCTTCTCCAGTGCCCAAAGGAAGTGTGGCTATGAACCACAGACTCTGAGTTTGGTAATATTGCAGCCAAGGGCTCCAATATAATTCCTGCAAGCAAAGCTCCTTAAGACAAAGTAATTAAAGTGAGGAAGTGAGAGAGCTTAAAGTAACATGTCAGTACAAAGAGATATATTAAAAAGTGCTTCATTAAGGGAGTACTCTTTATAATGTAAACAAGGCATTTTTCCAGCACAAATGCATATTTGCAAATGTACCAAAAGCAAATGTACTGTTATAGCCCCAGTGCATGTTCCCATTTCCTTGACTCAGTCAGGAGAGTGATTTAAAAAAGGCATCTGTGGGTGAGTGGAAGGACACACTGACATGGGAGACCCCATGCAGTCTATTCCCAGCATATACCAAGGCAAGGTACAAGGACAGTGTCCTGGGAGCAGTGCCTGCCACCCTGGGCCCCAGCCCCTGCATGAACTTTTTTTCAGGTTGACTAGGGTTGGCTTTTCAAAATTACCCCAGAAATTTCAGCTGCTGGGTGCCAGACAACACAGTCCTTTTTTCAGGAATGCAGATCATCTGTGCCTGTGATTTGTAGTGTCAAGAATAGCCATTAAATCTGGAGTGTCCACTGAACTGAAATCCAGCTGAAGAGTTGTGGATGGGTGTCACAGCCTTGGAGGTTAATATCAGTCTTTCAAGATTGATTCCTGGAATTGCAGCCATTAAAGTAAATAAAAATATATAAAAAACCTCACACCAAAACCACAATGCTCTCAGAAATAATCATAATTTTTTTTCCTGCACTTCAGCTGCCTCCCCAGTACCACAATCTGCTCTGGGTTTCTGTTGCAGCTTTATTTTTCAATGTTTGTTTGCTGCCTCCCAATACTCACAAGAAAAATGCCATGGTAACAATGAAAGCAGTAACAGTGGAGTTATTTGCTGTTCAAATATCCCCAAACACTCTGCCAAACAATAAGTAAGAAATAATTTAATTACCAACTCAAACCAATTGCTCCAGCCTACAGGAAGATAATTTGTCTCTTGTTATGTAGAGTTTCTTTCTCATGGGTCTTGTTAGATACCATTAAACAGAAACTGGTAGTGAGATCCCAGATTGTCTTTAACCAGGATGCTGTATCCCAGGTATCCTGCATTGTATTTAATCTCAGTAATTAGATGCTGCTGGGCTAAACTTCCTGGTGCAGGTTCAGTGGAATACTGCTTTCCTTATGTCTAACCCTGATTTATCATAAATAAATGATAAATGATGGCAGGATGAACGTGGTGGGAGGAAGACAGATTTCTTATCTAATAAGGCCTAATGTAGTATATGAATTTTAAAACGCTAGCAGATTACAGCATGTTAATTTAGAAAAACACTTGTGATCCTTAGAGTGATCCTCCCATAAGAAGAGAGCAATAGGAAATGTGCTAAGATGACAGGTACTTTTTCAACGAGTAAATAAACTGATTGAAGTAGGTCACTTATGCAAGGATGGAATTAGATTTTGGAAACACTTTTATTCTAATTGGGAGTTGAGTAATGATATGTAATGAGTGCATCTTTTAAAAAAATTGCATGGGGCTCAGACTTGCTCCAATCTTATATATTTTTCTAATAGAAGACTCTCTGGGTGATGTGATCTCTCCTCACGTGCAATTTTTTCCTGAAGAATGTTTGTTTCTACCACCTTCCCAGTTATTTTTTTCCCTTTATTTTGCTTGTTAATTATGTACTAGTGATTGGATTAAACAACCCTAAGTGAAACAAACTGCTGCTTCTAGATATAGAAGCGTGGCTAGAGGTATCTCTAGTAATTGTTTTATCTACAGTTACCATGGAGACTTGTCCATGTGTTTTAATTTGGTGTAGTTGGTGTATGAATCTTAAGGTTTTACAGAGGCTTGGCTGGGCCCAAAGCAGAAGGGATGCTGAGCCTACAGACCCAGGTCAGTGAGGGACCCAGGCAGGGAGCAGGGCTGAGTGCCTTGCAGCTCCCAGGTGAGGGAGTGGAGGTCCCAAGGGGGTCATTCAGCCCCTTGGCATGCACACCTTTCCCCAGAGCTGATGCCAGGTTACAGGCACACCACATCACAGCTGCCCATGGGCACAGGCAGCCAAACCCCAATTTGGGCAGCACACACAGCTGCAGAGCCCTGCCCCTGGTCTTGCTTGTGCAGGAGCTGAAACCAGGATGTGGTGTCAGCAGACACCCCTGCACCCATCTGCCTTTGAACTCTCATGCTCTGCTTGGGTGAAACCTGGCCATCCTGCCCTCTCCCCCGTTGGAAAAGAGAGAACTTTTGCCATATGCACGATGAAAAAACAAAACTAGAATAAAAATCTGAGATTTGGGGACAGTCGTCTGGTGCGTACCCTGTTGGAAGGAAGGGATCAGGGATAGGAAAGAAAGTAGCTGGATTTCGTGGGAGGGAAATATCTGGCTTGAGAGGGAGAAGAAAAGGAAGAAAAGCCATGGACAGGAAAGAGTAATTAAACTGACTGCCAAGGAAGAAGGCAGCGAGTGCTTGGAGGATTTACCCAGAGCTCCTGGGCTATTGAGCTGGTGAAGGATGGTGCTTCCAGGGCAGGTCCAGGTGGGGCTTGACCCTTCACACCTGTGTAGTCTTCAAATATAACAAAACCCAAAAGCCTACCAGCTGGAAAATGTAATTCCTTTCCAATTTATAGGGAATTTTCCCCCCTATTTTTTTTTTTTTTTTTTTTAGTAGAAGGGAAACCTGAAAGATCACTTTGAACTGATTTGAACTACATCACTCAATCAAAAATTAAATTCTTTTTTTCCATGCCATGACTTAGAAGTAAAATTTTAGGTGAAAATGGCCATTTTGAATGAAGTCAGGTGAACTTTAATAAAATAAGACATTGTATCCTAGAAATGCTGAAATTAAAATTTCTGACACTCAGTCTCTTGGGGTAACTGATTCTTGTTTTTTTCTCACCTATCCTTAAGTCCCTTTGGATCTGTATTTATTGAAATCTCTACATGCTCTAACTCTACTGTAACCCATCAGTATTTTGAGTGCACAAATAGTGAAGTGTTACTGATATCATATGACCAAGGTGTCTTTGTTTCTCATTTTTTACTCATCACAGAGGACAAAACAACTAGAATTACTAAAACTGGGCAAATTTTGTTCTTGCTTATGACCAGCTGTGTAGTTACTCACTGTATTTACTTAAATAATATTAGAGTCTGAGTTTTTTAAATTGTGCTTTGTCCTCTGTCTTTAAAAGATAAGGCAGAAAAAAAAATCAGGTGAAGGATTAATGTGGAAGTCCATCAAGCAGAAGTGGAGAACCATAACAATTACTTTCCAAGTAAAATTAGAGAGAAATTTGCTCTATAGTTTGGTGCTATGTAAAAAAACCCACAGAATAAATAAATAAACTTCCCCAAACAGGAAGAGAGATGATGAAAGAGTCTGTGATTTACTAGGAGATATTTTTCATTAACAAAATCAGTAGTCCATCCACATTAGACTTAGTCATTTATTAACAGGAAAGAATGGGTTTCTAGTTGAGTCCTGGTGAGTTTCATGATCTGAGGTTAATTACTTAATCCTTCTGTGTCCCATATATTCCCTTTTGCTCAGGAAAGATTTCATAAAAAATTATAGTGTCTATGATAGTGATAATATTTACCTGCTTTGAAGAAATGCTTTAGAAGTGGATTAACCATTTTGTAAATAGATTTGAAGCTATTGAGGAAGATGGATTATGATCAGTTCTGACAATCTCACTATTGACTTTAAGAGATCTTAGGGCTTCATTTTTGAGGATGCTTTTCTCTAGGGAACGCTGAGCTGGACACTTTTAATCCTTAGTCTTAATTTGTGAGTGTCTCCTAAATATTGTTACAGTACAATGAAGCTGTTTTCTGCTTCCCACCTTTAAATTCACTTCAGAAAATGCCTCCAGACAAAAGCTAGGATAATGGTGAAGAGAAATGGTGTGAATTCATCATAGTAAATTTGTCACAGCTACAAAAAACAAACTTGGAATTAATACAACATAGTAGTAAATATGCTGCAAAGGGGAGAGCAGTTGTGGCAGAGGTAGAGGAACCTTTAGATACCTTCCAGATGTCAATCATCATGCCACTGAGACCTTCCCAAACATGTTCAGATAAAGGTCAGCCAAAAATGGTGAGGAAGAAGGATGAGAGAGATCAGCAGAAGGCAAGCAATATTTAAAGACTTTTTGAAAGAAGATTGCTGCATAAGGACCCCAGGTAAAAAGGAATAGCACCAACCCCAAGGAGCTGGATACCTTGCTTGAGGGCTGCTTCAGAGTGGGCAACTGGGAGGATCCAGTTGGCCCCTTCATGAGCAGGTATATAAATGTGGACTTGAAGTGGGTGCGTGCCTTTTTTGGAGGAGGAAGGAGACTGGGGCAGAACAAAGACACTAAAATTAGCCAAAATTCCCTCAAAGCCAGTCCTGGAAAAGGAAGCCCTGAAAATATGTCTGGCAGCATCCATCCCATGGAAACAACAGTGCTGTAAATACAGCCCCATGAGCAATGTTGGATCTTCCATGGAACTTCATTTTCCAAGATGTAAAATAATTATCTAGAGAAGCCATGTTGACATGGTAGCCCTACTTCACATTGCAAGCCAAACTCTGGGAGAGGCAACGGGGGGAGGACAGAGAAATATTGTGAGCAGCAACAGAGTCCAGAGCAGAATTGTCAAACCAGGTTTTACCACAGGCAAGCATCTGGTTATGGAGCTGACTTCTTTTGGCAGAGAGAGGAAGACAACCAGCCCTCTGGGCATGCCAGGAGCAGGTGGGGCCCTTCTCTCCCACCCCAGCAGCACAACCATCCAGGCTCTGCAGAGGTGTGGGGCAGCAGTACCAGCAGTGCCAGCAGTGCCCTCCCACCAGAGCGAGAGTGACCAGAAGGAGATGAGGTGCCACATTTGTCACAGCCAGCCATGGCTGCAGCCCCGTGAATGAGCCACAGACAGCCCAGGCAGCTGCCCGCACGTGTGTTCGTGCTGCAAAGGCTTGGCAGCCCATCCTGCACCCAGGGATGCCAGATTGTGGGGATTTGTCAGAGGCTCTGGAATTTGATTCACTTGTTTAAATTCATCCTTAGGATAAATCCACCAGTCTCAGCTGGGTTATATAAGAGCTGAGCTTGGCTGGGCATCTGAGGAAATCTCACTTGCAGAAGTAATTCAGACTGGCTTTTATGTGAGCAGTTTGCAGTTTCTTGTTGATTGAAAATTGGCTGAGAAACTGTAAACAATGTGTAGTGATTAACGGCAGTGAAATAAGCCACAAGGAGTGGCCAAAGGGACTGGAGTTCCATCTTCCTCTGCATTTTTAACTGTAATTAAAACAAAACATTTCAAGGATTGTAAAGTCAAATTCCACACAGTAACCAGTAGCTATTGCATTATTCTACTGAAATAATACTAAAAAGATGAAAAGGTGGGTCAAAATTAAACAGGATTCATGTCTGAAAGCACTAAACCAGCTCCCGGGGAAAGCAGTCTGAAATGTTTAGCTGGGGAGAAGAAGAAAACTTAGGAATGAGTCATTCACCAAACACCTCCTTGCAGGGCAACAGGAGTCTGCAAACTGGTGCTGACAGAAATCCAACATGATTTTGGGCCTATAAGTGTATATATACACACACATACACACACACACATACACAGAGCTCAGTGGAAACTTTCTCTGCAGGACCCTGACAGGCCTTCTGTGCGAGTGCAAGCCACGGACCTCACCTCAGGTATTGGATCTTCCTTGGAAACTGCTGCCCAGCAGTATCTAAATGTTCCTCTACCTCTGCCACAGCTGCTTTTCCCTTTGCAGCATATCTACTAGTATTTTGTGTTAATTCCAAATTAGATCTCTCACAGTACCTTTGGTTTGAGAAACACCAAATAAAATTAAGACAAGTTCTGGGCCAGCTTTTCCTGAATCAAGATAAGCAGTTTGATAAGACAGTACATCTTTCCTGATCAACTTCCTGGCAACCAGCTGTGGTTCCAGGCTCCATGCCTTGGGAGCAGGACAATGCACATGCACTTCCCATATAAACATGCCTCCCATGTCCCCTGCAATGAGGTTTGGTAGTCCTCAAGCAGGTTGCTGAGGCACTAGGGCATGCAGCCTGCCCTGAGGCAAGAAACCTCACTGCTTCTCTGGTCTGCAGCTGCAGGGGAGGAAGTCTGGAGTCCTGCCTCCAGGTCAGCATGGCCTCTGCCTCTTCAGATCACAGAATCATAGAATGGTTTTGGGTTGGAAGAGAACTCTAAACGTCATTTAGTTCTACCCTGCTGCCATGGGCAGGGACAACTTCAACTAGTTCAGGTTGCTAAGAGCCTGGTCCCTCCTGATCTTGAATGTTTCATCAGACGAGGCATCTACCACCTCCCTGAGCAACCTGTTCCAGTGCCTCACCACCCTGATCATAAAATTTTCTTCTTTATATATATTCTGAATCAATTCTCTTTTACTTCAAAACCAATAGCCCTTGTCCTATCACAAGAGGCCCTGCTAAAAAGCTTGTTCCCATCTTTCTTCTAAGCCCCTTTTAGACACTGGAAGGTGCTCTAAGGTCTCCCTGGAGCCTTCCCTTCTCCTGGCTGAACAAGCCCAAATGCCTCAGCCTGTCTTCATAGGAGCAGAAGGGTAGAGTTGAGGCTTCCAGCAGTGGTGCCCACCAGCACCAGTGATTCCAGGAGTCAGGAGCAGCTTCAAAAGGCAAAGACTTCTTCTGTAGAAAGACTAAAAGCTTCTCTTTGATCAGTGGTTTCACCTACATATTCAGGGCTGCAAGTTTGTCCCAGAGAAGAAGGAAGAGGGTGCTTGGTGCATGTTTTCTTTCCTGCCACCAGCCAACAAAACAAACTCTGCAACACATCACTTGCTGCTCTGGGCTGTAATTCCCTGCCTTTTCCAGACCACAGCATAGATGGTGGAGATGGGCCAGGCCTGAGCGTGGGCTCTGCACAAACTCATTGCACAATGTGGGCAGCACAAAGGCACGACTGTAGAAGACTGGGTGTTGAATTAGAAGCTGTATCTGTGTGCAAGTGCATGTATATTTGATTTTAAAGCCCCACGTGGTCACAGAGCATCACTGCTTTTCCTAATTTTCTGCTGTGGTGTGTGCAGAGCATTGTGAAAGGTGCAATAAGCTGCTCGGTATCTGCTGGGTGTGCTGGATGGAAGCTGAAGACAGTGCTACTGAATGTCCTCAAGCTGCTTGACATTCCCCTGTCGAGAAAATTGCACCCTGGACTGGAGCAGGAGAACCTGTGTGCTACATAGATGAGGGCTGCAGCAGAGCTGTGCTGCTCAGTGGGTGAGCTGGTGTTTCCTGGCATGTTTTCTGCCATCCAGACCGTGTGTCCCCAGCCACAGGTAAACCATTGCATAATCCTGAAGGAGTTTATTTGAAGGACAACTTGTGAAAGGTGAAAATTAAAATGGAAAGTAAAGGGTAAAGGTAGCAGAAAGCCAAACACTCATTCCTAACACTGGCTGCTGGGCGTGGGTGGAAGCTCTGAGCCACTGTGCTTCGTGATTTCAGTGTCTGCATTTTCTCTAGACATCTGGTACTGGGCTTCTGACTTCATACAGCACTGTAGCTTCATGAACTTACTGTCTGCCTCTTTTTCTTCTCCCTCCCTAGTGTGAAATCCTTCTCTAGCTTTCCTTGTCATTGCAACAGATGGAAATCCACAGCCATGTGTAAATGCCTTCCATGCAGCAGTGTAAGGCATGATGTGAATTGTTGCTACTTTCCCAGCCTCTGTGACAGGGTTTCAGTTGCTGTCTGCTTTTGGCAAAGGAGGGGAAATCACAGAATCATAGAATGGCTTGGGTTGGAAGGGATCTTAAAGATCATCCAGTTCCAACCCAACTACCATAGGCAGGGACATCTTCCTTACTAGAGCAAGTTGCTCAGGGCCCCATCCAACTTGATCTTGACAGACATCACAGGGATGCACAGGACACTGAAGAATTATACTGCCAGAGGGGATGAGGAGCTTGGAGGGCTTTGTGGAGGTAAAGAAGGGGAGGATGGGGAGCAGGAGAGATGGAGGGAGGAATGGGTGCAACTAAGTCAGAGAGCCAACAAGAATAGAAGTGTTGGTGCAGCCTTGGGCTTCTGATGAGGCATAAATGGGAGATGGGATGGCATGGGATGCGCATCTTAATGCCACAGGGACAAAAAGAGAAGAGTTCTCAAGGACCAGAATGATGTTTGGTGGTATGTCTGAGCCTGGGGAGGTCCCACGTTGGCCACTGCTGGAAGAGCAGATGGAGACACACAATGTTCTGGCAAGCTCCTTGGCACAGCTTTCTCCTCCTCCTCTGTGTCCCTGGTGGGGTTCAGGGAGCAGGTCTTGTGTACCCTTGGACAGCTCCTGCAGAGGTGCTGGAAGGTGCTTGGCAATGCACTGCTCTGCCCCAGCCATGGTGTGCTGATGAAGAGATAAGCAACTAGTGAGAAGAATTTGCTAAATACTAGGACCTAAGAAGAGACATTTTTCCAAGGTCTGTGGTACTCATGCACTGGAATGAGTGCTTTTCAGGCCTAAAGAACATGCCACTGGTGGAAGGATGCTGAGCTGTGCTGCTGGTGGAGTGTGTATGTTTGTGTGTTTGTATTTTCACCTTTCACCATCTTCCCGTGGTGTCCTGGCAATGTGATGGGCATGGCACCATGGAAAAGTGCTGTGCAAGGTATCAGCTGGAAATGGGAGTGCTGAAAAAGTGTTGTACTCAAAAGAGCTCCAGTGACCAGGCTCTCTTCATTGGTTATAAAGCCAGATTACAATTTATGTGTGCAGTGTGCACTGGACAATATGAGAACATCATATATCTGACAGCTGACCCCAGCTGACCAGAGGGGTATCCCACACCTTACAGCACCATGCTCATTGTGTAAAGCTGGGGCAAGAAGGAGGAAGGGGAGGACGTTCAGAGTGATGGTATTTGTCTTCTCAAGTCCCGCATTACCCGTGATCAAGCCCTGGTTTCTGGGGATGGCTCAACACCTGCCTGTCCATGGAAACCACTTGTGAATGAATGCCTTGTTTTGATTTGGTTCTGCATCTGGCTTTTGCTTTCCCTGTTAAGCTGTCTTTATCTCAACCCACGAGTGTTCTCACTTTTATTCTTCCAATCCTCTTCCCTATCCCACCAGGTGAATGAGCAAACAGTGGTGTGGGGCTGAGTTACCAGCTGGGGTTAAACCACAACACATGTGAGTTTTGCTCAGTTTAGTTCTTAAAAGCTTCTGCTCCTTGTTTTCTTGGGTGGTGACTTGATGATGTAATATGCAAAACCAAGAATCCTTACGCTTATTTTGTTTTTAAGAACTTGCCCAAGCCAGCAAACAGCATCTGCCACTTTCTGTGTCTGCCTGAGCAGTGGTTACCCGTAACATGGCCTTGCTGGCTCCTTCAGATGGGTGGCCAAACCTTCATAATGGACAGGTGTTTCAAACAGAAAACAAGCTATTTTCTCTGCATTCATTTTCCTTTATGCTAAGGATTTATTGTTCTTTAGTGATGCTGGAGAGTAAGGAAACCAGCAGATATTATCTTTCTTCATTTGTGTCCAGAACATCTCCCCATTTTGCAACCTCTGTGCCAGCTGTGATGTCCTTGCAGGCTGAGAGACCCATGGAGAGATGAGCCCCTGCTGGGGGCTGGGGACATGGCTGGGGGCTGGCTGCACAAGGGCCTGCCTAAGCTCCCTCACAGTTCATGCCCCAGACTGAGCTCTGCTCTTGTGTTCAACTGCAACACCCTACTGCCCTCTCCCCTTGAAGGAGAAATCAAGTACAGGTGTTTGCTGTGGACACTTCATCAGCTTGAAATTCCTTTTTTCAACAGGGGCACTGTACTCTTCCCAGCCCAGGAGAAATGACCTGGCAGAGCTGAGGTGGATGCTGGTCCAGCCAGAGCTGAAAGAGCCTTTTAGATTCACCCTGCAGCCAGAAAGGCCAAAGCATGGGTTGAGCTTTAAACTGCTCAGAAAAATCCCTGTGGAGGTGCAACACCTGCCAGTGTCCCTTTTCCCAATGTATCACCTCATCCTGATCTCCAGCTCCATCTCAGCTCATGAGAAATCACTGACTTGGAGCCCACAGTCTGGTATGGGCAGCTGTGCAGAGTGGGGTTGTGGTGTGGCAGGGCCAGGCACCCGCTTCCAGCTGTGGGTGGCAGGAGGGTCCAGCTCCCAGGGAGAAGCAGGAGCAGCCTCGGTGCCTGCAGAGTGCTGTAACACAGTTTACTTTTCTTAAAAAACACTCAGCTCTTGGCTTTAGTTAAGTAAGGAGCATTTTTTGAAAAGACTTTGTTTGTTTTAAGCTTTTAACTGACTGCTGTTTATGAGATTATGCATGAGCGAAGGAAGAAAAAGCTTTAAAAATGCCCCATTGCATGGAAATATGTCAAGACTATTTACAAGTGCTCCTTGTTTTGCATTCAGAGCCCGGATCTTTGACTTCCTTTTGGACTATCCTCCACTGGAAATGAGAATTTGCTGCCAAAATAGTCCACCTTTTCCTGAAAGATTTGGTATTAATAGTTTTGACAGAACATCTTGTTCCTGTGTAATACAGGAGTCAGTCTAGCAGTTGGTCCTGATCAGAGGTACAAAGTGCGGTTGCATAACTTTTATTTTGAGATGAAATATCTGCAGTTTAACAGAAGAAAGTCTGAGCCTATGCCAGCAGGCATCTCTTGAAGTTAGGAGGGAAGTGTTGGTGTTAATGGTGTAGCGGATTACTGCTCTTGCTTTTGTTTAAGGAAATGAGTAGTTTTTTATTAAAATAAAGTGTGTGATTCCAAGTATTTCAGAAATGCAGCTGTGGTACTTCAGGTCCCCAGAGAGGGCTTTTCTCACCCTCCCCTCACCACCCTGCTGGTGTGGGCATCCCCAGTGCTGGCTCCCTGCTGCCTGTGCCACCTGCCTGGCCCAGCAGTGGGACGGGGACCGATCTGCACCCCCCATGCAGCCACAGCGAAGGACTTCTGCTGATGCCTTTGCTGAAGTATCATAAAGCTCAGATGCTCCTGACCTGGTACATGTAATAGGAGCAACTCCAGACTTGCTAAAAGCTCCTTTGGAAAGGCTCATGACATCTTCTAATTTATTCTTTCTTGGTTTCCACTGTTTGATTTTGCTTGCTATTTTTAATGAGCAGCCACTGCAGCCATGAGAGAGGGAATGAATTATCTTTGATAATGATTATTTGTTTCTTGTGGTAGTCAAAAAAAGGCAATTTATATTCTTTCAACACTTTTCCCAAGCAGAGCTCAGTAATTAATGCTACAGACTGTAACACACTAAGTGAAATGGCATTTTGTGACACCAACAGCTCCTGAATGTTTTCAGGCTATTTTAGTTATTTACTTTGCTCTGTACCTGTGTTTGCTGGATGGCTGTATACAATAATTGCTATATATAATTTGGTTTTTACAGCAATTAAACAATATTGCAATTTATTCTGCTAGGCAAAGATTTCTCTGCTTGTACACAAAATTATGTTTGTACATGTCAGAAATGCATCCTTTCTCCACACAAAGGATGAAATGTAATCGTAGAAAGAACAGTTAATAATGGCTTTGAAGGAATACAGTTTTTACCAATCTCTGTGACTGACAAAATTCCATAATGTCCTGCTTAACACTGTTGCTTAAATTTACCTAAATTAATGGAAGGGACCAATTCATGAGTTCAGTCAGGCTTTGAGCTGCTACCAACATGTGTTACAGAAAACAGGTCCAGATTTTTAGTTTATTGTAGAATTCAATTATTTTTGTTACTCTCCCTTTTTTAAAGACATAATCACTACATCAGTGCCACTGCCAGTTTGGGACTGGGCTTCTGTTCTACAAGGTTCCTAATTTAAACAGAAGATTTTTTTTGTACCAATTGACTGAGCAAAATCAGAAAGATGACACCTGGCATTATTAAAGAATATACCTGGCATATAACATAACAAAAAAATTGCTTTAGCAATGCAAAGATGTAATCCTTTTTTCCTGTCATGAATCTTTATTTAGAGAGAATTTTTTCTAAAGAAAAAAACCTGATAATTGAGTTGAAAGAAAAAAACAAAAAGCATCAAGTGCCATTTGAGAAGGGGTATAAAATGGATAAGGGGTGAAGATAGGGGAGCTCGGTTCTGCTGGTAGCTCTCAGGTTGTTGTGTTGATTTTGACCTTGTTTCTGAAGAAGAGGACAACTGGAGATGAATGCACACAGAGCAGAGAGAGGGGCAGAGCATGAAGCACAAGGCTGCACTCTGGCTCTGCTGTTTGCAGTTCAGCCACTGCAGCTGCAGGAGGACTATGGAGGTTGTGGTGTTCCAGCACAAACAGCCATGGCCCCACAGTTCACTGCTTGGGTGCTCACCCTCAGTGCCAGCTAGCCAAAGATTTGTCAACTGAATTGCAGAAATGCAGAATGACTGCAGGAATGACAGATCTGTCTGGTCAAAATAGGTCAGAAGAAGCATATTTCTCCAAGACCACACCGTAAATTGAAAGGTGGAAAGCAAGGGGAAATCTCTTGCCAGGAGTTCACAATGGGGACAAGAGAAGCTCTTACATTTCGTGTTTTAAAAGCAATTGACAGTGTGTAGTCACTCCTGAGGGTGTGTTGGAGACCTGCTGGTGAAAAGAGTTGCAGCCCTGAATTTTCACCTTTTCATAATCACACCTGAGAAGCGGCATCTATTTTCATACAGTGTGCAGCACCAAACAGAAAAAGTGCTTGTCATTTTTCACAAACTAGAGCTATGTTTGTAGCTCTCCATACCTTTGTCTTACCTGTTCTGTGTCTGTAAATAGCTTCTGAGCAGCACAGTGCCAGTGTAGCCAAATGGTTTTGCATAACACTTTGAGCATCCCGCTCCCAGGGAGAAGAACACTGCTGATTTCACTGGCAGCCAGGCTGAGACCAGAGAGAAAACAGCAGGATAAAGCAGATCTATTAGATAAAAAAGGTGCCTCTTCCCAGCATGGGAACAAAGTCTCAGAGGGATTTATTTGACCCCAGTGAGTGCATCTCCTGTCTGTCGTGGCGTGCCCTCTCGCCTGGCTGGCAGCACGGGTGGCCCCGCAGTGCGCATCCTGGAGGGGATGCAGCCCCCAGGGCGGGCTCCTCCCTCCCACCTCGGGCCACGGCTGGCTGGCTACTGAGACAACGCTGACAGAGAAATGTTGTTTCCCATCCATGCAGCAGCCAGCAGTGAGGGAATGAGGGAAGGTCCTGGAGGGGGTGTGGAAGGTGGGTAGCAGCCCAGCACCAGACCACGGTGCTGTAAGTGTCTGGAGCAGGTAGGAATCATTTCCACCCAGTGCTGCCTGGGGAATTGCATATCATCTGCTTTAGTTTTTAGAAGTATTCTTGATATCAAAAGCTGAATTGTGAAAGCACCTATAAAACTTGAGAATCTAATTTTTCATTATTTTCAGTAATTTTCAGAAGCATCAATCTTTGGTTGAACCCTATCAAGCTTCCTGACAGCGTTTCCTCTTTAGCTGAGGCTTTTACCACAGTCAAGTTCAAGTAATTCTTTTCTCAAAGCACAACTCCCCATGCCTCCTGACTTATTTCTTTTTAATCATCTTATAGACAAAGAGGTAAAAGAAGCTAACAAAACCATCAACATATCACAAAGAGAAGAAAACAAAGAGAGTATTTATTAGTTAACTGATGTATGAACAGGTAGGAGGAGATCATTTTAGTCTAAGAAGTAAATGATTTGGTGTAACTGTAGTCAAAACTCTGCTGCCTGCTTCCTCACTGCACAAGTAGCTCTGCAACATGGCTACTAGGGGATGCTGTGAACAGAGTTTAAAATACTATTTTTATCTGTGAAGTTAGATGGAAGACCTGTCTAGTCAGGATTTTATTATAATTATGAAAAAAAATATGCAGTTTCTGTTGGAGGGAGGTATCCTTTGACATCTGCATGGTTCCACTCAGGTAGGTGGGAGATGCAATCTGGGCAGAGATTCCAGCCTAGAGTGCGATACAAGAGTCCAGGCACTGCTTGGTGACAGTGATAAAGCTCACCCTTAATTCTGAACTGTCTGCAGAGGAAATTGTTTTCCACCTCAGGAACAAGAAAACCAAGCAACTAAACAATCATTTTGGATTCATGTCCTCAGACAGATGCATATATCCACACTTGTAGAGGGAATCAAGTCAATTACTCAGTCACACTGAGACCAGGAGGTGACAGGGACACTGATCATGTCCATAAACAGACCAGAGATCACAGTGAACAACAATTATTTGGGAAAGGACAAGGTCTGCCCAAGACCATCTGTGTATGAGCTGTTGTAAATAAAGTAGGGATTAGAGGCACGTTGGTGAGTATCAGAGCAAGCTGTCCAAACTGTTAACAATGCAACAAAGATTTCTGCAGGATATAAGCTGCAATGCAAGGTAGCAGACTTGCTAAGTCGGTCCCTTTCAGTCATGCAGTTTACGTTTCTAAATTTCAAGTAATTCATATATTTACACACTAATTATGTCTATACATTTGCATATTCTACCATGGGATTTCATCTCTTGCTTCCCTCGATAGGTAAATGTGTGTGCATCTGTCTATGCAGAGGAGAAATGAAGGACACTGCCACTGCAAATGTTTACGTGTTTATAATTAACATCACAACATTTTAATGCTGTATCTGCTTAATTGAGTGTCTTTCTTCTGCAGTAATAAGTTCTCATTTTTTGTAGCATTTTGTGGCTGACAAGAAGGAAGAGTGGCCACATCCTGCATTACTTTCAAACAGTGCCCACAGGCAAACACTGCTGAGTACCCTGGCTTAACATCTGTGAGCCTCTCTAAGCTACAGATGCTGTAATTAGTCATTAGTCTACTGGGTCACTTTCATTTCCTCATCCAATCTCTTTATTAGTTATTTTTTACTTTATTTGCACATTTACTCCTATCGCAAGAGTGGATGCTCTTTCTGAAGTGTGAGTACATCCCAAAGCCATAGCTGTGGAAATATCGGTGAGGAAAGAAGATGTCTTTGACTTCAGGCTGAGTTTTCTTTCACAGATGTTTTATGAACAATCTTTCTGTTTCCATGGCAGGTGCTGGAAACTCGAAAATTGGCAGAGAACCCTATTCTAGCTCATGTCTTTAGCTGACTGGTGAAAAGTGCAGTGTGTTGGATGTTTGTCATATGTTCCTTAAGATTGCACTTAAAAAAGTTACTTTCTGATGAGGTGCTGAACCTCTCTGATTACTGTCCAGATTACAGGATCCTTGCCCATGGGTCTGCTGCTGGGAGCCTTGTGGGGAATCACAGCTCCTCCCCTACAGCATCAGCAGCATGCAGAAAGCACTGCAGGGCTGGAGGTGTCCTGCTGCTGGGAAAGCCACGATGTCCTTCTCTGCTGCCACACAAAGCACAGAGCGAGGTGAGGCTGGGGGTCTCGCCCCAGGAATGTGAGACAATAATTCTAAGTCAGCAAAATCTTGGCCAGTATCTTTCATCCTGTGAGCAGGTCTGCTGGCTAACGAGTGTGTAAAAACCACTGACAGGATTTGAAGCTTAAGAATGAAAGTATCAGTGTCTGGAAAAAATAAAGCTCAGGTGCTCTGTTCCTGTTTGGAGGAGAACAGGAGAGAGAGAGAATGTGAAAGAAACAACCTTGCCACGAATCCTTCACTTTCTGTAATTACCCTTAACTCTGTTTTTTCTTGATTTAACTGTTGCAGATCTGAAATTTGATATGTATCATGCTCATCTGCTACAATTAGGTTAGAATTGAGTTTGCTTCCCTGCAGATAGGCATTGCACGCTTACATCTTAGTTTTTCCTAAAACAGATGAAAAAATGATGACTTCTGAATGGTTGTGTGGTTCATGTAATGTTTGGATATGTTTGTTTTTATTACAACACTGTTGATGTTTCTGTTATTTTTATTCCTCAAATGTTGTGTTACTCCTATGCTGCTGTTTCCTATTTTGTCAGCTCTTTCCTGGAGGAGGTTTCTCTGGAGTCTATTTATCTTTCAATTAGCAATGTTTTCCTTGCAGCCCTACCGATTAATCTATTTTGCCTAAGTATGAAACAAGTTGGATATGCAGCATGGCAAATGTAGGACAAAACCAGCAAAGACACTTCAGAACATTTTTTGAGTTTTTTCATTGCAAATATTTTCCTGGATTCTTCTTTAAAGCCTTTTGTTTGGTGCTCCCAAGGGCAGGGTGCTGTTTTTGTAAATTTGTGTATCTTGCACCTCATAATACAGAGTGCAGTGGCATCTCCTGTGAGAGAGCTGTGCAGGGCCACTGCAATTTCATCACTGCAATTTTCCTGTGCCATTTCACTAATAAGGGTGTTAATTACAGTGTGGCAATGGTTCAGTTTTTAAAACACATTTTGATATCTGGACGTATGTGTAAGCTCCTACACATCTCATGCAGATGGGATCATGGTACAGAGCTGCTTTTGAGAGGTTCAGGGAGTGCAGAGTCCAGTCTTTAGCTATTAGCAGCTTGTTTTCCATGCCCAGCCATGGGCAGTGGGGGACAGGGCTTCTGCACAGCTGCTCACAGGAGCTCCTTGGCTTCAATACTGTGTGTTCTGACTGCCTGCACCATTTAAGTGACCTTCCATTTGTTGACCCAACCAAGCCCTTCAGCCAGGCCCAGTGCAAGGGACCAGTTTCAAGCCTTGCAAAGCTTCTCTGATTTGGGATATCTATCATCTTAAAAAAATCAGTGCTTACTCAGTTTACTAAAAAGAAAGCTTTGAAAACACAGACCGACCAATTTGGGACAGCAGTCTGCATTGGTGGGACCTCTCAGCACTCCATTTTTCTTAGCCTGTCCTGACAGATAAAGTGTCCATGTACAGTCCTAGTTCTGGCAGCCACTCTGTGCCTTCCTTCCAGGTCTTGTCTGGGCCATGATTTCAATTTCCTACCATTGAAGAATAATAATTTTAAAAAGTCATAAAGCTATTTCAAGGTCTGCGGATGCAAAACAAATTCTGGCCTGAAAACTTCTCTTTGCAGGGACATCAAAGCAATCACAGCTTCACCTGTCCACATGGTTCCAGTGTAATCAATAGCATTTGTCATCACCTTTATTTCCATCCAGATTTATTATAAATAGCAGTGCTTCTTTCTAGACCAGTTTGTGCTACTCCTCCTCATCTCTGTTTCAAAGGCATTTTGAGTAAACAACCCTATTTTAACAAAGCAGATGGAAACCTTTTTATAGCTGTGAGGCACTGGCAGTACATGCACCCCTGAACTAGCTGTGTTCTGCAGTACTGCTCTCTGCTGTACTAAGGAAATGTCCAATGCCATTAAAGTGTTGGGTGTAACCCACCCCCCTTCGGATAAGGTGGATTTTCAAGGTTATAATACTGCTGAATTAGTTTTACAGCTACTCCAGAGGTACCACTGAGCAACTTATATTGATTTCTCTGGCTTCTTGTTAGAAGCTGTTATCTGAAAGCTGAAAGTAAATCAATCAGACTTCCTTGAGAAAGGCACTGGACAGCACTGGGGCTCAGGGATCGTGATGGTGCCTCTGTGCTGGCCTGGCCATTTCCTCCTCCCACCTGTGGGACAGTGCTCAGCTCATGCTGGAGCCTCAGCAGTGACAACTGGACAGCTGCTGCTTTTGACGAATTGTCCTCTTGCAGTACAGGATGTTTGACACAGGTCTCACAGGAGGTGACAGAGTCCTTTTTTGCTGTTTCCACCATTCCCATGGGCAGTTGCAGGTTTCTGGCCTTCTTCATACCTGCAGAACCACATTCTGGCCTTCAGCAAAAGAAATCTCTTGTTGGGTGGCCACATTATTAAACATATCTGAGCAGGTTATTTTAGTTAATCCCTGCCTCACTGCACAGGTCCTTCCTGGGTAGATGACATAATTTCTAGGAAAAAAAAAAAAAGTCCCAGAAGAGAATACTCCTCATACCTCTGTACTGAGTCAAATATGATCATGGAGCTATCCCCAGAGCTCTGGTTCTGGAATTCTCCCTCTTGCCCAGCCTGGAGTCCCTTTGGTGCATCCCAGGAAATGCTTGGGTGCCATTCCAAAGTCACAGGAAGGGTTTGCAGCGTTAGACATCAGCACTTCCTTAGTGGCTGTTTTGGAAGGCGATTTGAAAGGGAGGGGAGTTGTTGGGAATGCCCTCCAGGGAAAATGAGGAGCTGGGTTGGGAAAAGGCAGCACCGCTGCGGGCATCGGGTATCTCTCAGTGCTGCTCTGGCCACGCTTGCTTCCTCCCCAGCATGGTAATCAGACAAACTGTTGTTATGTGGTGGCTAATCAAATCCTTCTTTTATCAAATCTATCAAATGACAAGACATAACTGGCATTCAGATTCCCTCTCACTGAGCTCCTTCAGTGATTTTTCTACTTCAAACCCTACAAGAGAACTGACATGCATCCCTGAGATCTCCCACTGCTGGGCTTATTTAGAGTGAGGATTCTTCTGTTTCTGAGGCCAGGCTTTTGAATGCAAGTTAATCATCTGGCCTGCACTTGTCTGAAGTGAAAAGACAAAGGGCAAGATGAATAAAATATCGGTATTTCGTCATGTGAAGTGACTTGAGGCAATTTCAATATTTGGTTTCTTGCCCATCATGGGAGCATTCATGGATTCCCAGCTTTGTCAGGAAAATATAACTTTTTTCATTGCTGATTACCCTCCTGGTGTGAACTGCATAATTTCTTACTCAGAAGAAGATTATTGTAGCCATTTATTTTCTGGTTAAACTGGTGTAAATAAAATAATTACACTGAAATGATTGAATTTTCTCTTTAACGCATGAAACACAGATGCAGAATACACAGTCCATTAAAAAAATGTTCTTACTTTCAATCAGATTTATATGAGAAAATTATCAACAAAAATATATGGTTTTTGCTCTCTGCTTGGGGAGAAAAGCAGAACAAGGCCATACGCTGAATATGCTTCCACAATTATGGAGAATTCATGCAAGATAATGAGCTTCTGCTCTGTGCTAGGAAAAGTGGGGTTGTCCCTTTACTCCCACCGAGGGGCTTCTAGTGTTCACACTAATTATTCCCACTGATTGGGAACCTCAGGGAAGCTGAGCCACGAACAGCAGAGTAGGCATTGAGACGGTTGTGCTGCTTCTGTTTGGGGAGACAAAAGGAAATGGGAAGGGGGTAGGTGGGGACCCCCCTCAGGGCTGTGTACACCAGCAGCTCCATCCACTGCAGCCTTGTGGTGAGTGAGCAGACACCTAACTCACTCTGAGCACCCAGTTACACATTTGCTTTACTCCTTTGATGTGATGAAGGCTTATATGGCTTGGGTCTTCTTCTTTTGATGTCATATTAATTCTCATTGGCCTTTTTATTTTTTTTTTTTTTTTTTTTTGGTAGCTCAGGACTACAGACATCAGCTCCTTGCAGAATGATAAACAGCAAGCAGCCACAGTTGCTCCTGTGCAGAACCTGAATCAATGGCTGCTGTGCAATTGTGGTTAGCCAAAGATGCTGTCCTCGGGTTTCTTAATGAGTAGTTTTCCTGTGGGGGGGCAGAAATACACAATTCCTTAATGCATTTTTTGGACCCCTCTTCAGTAAATCAAGACATGAAACTGACTGTTCGTGACAAGTTTCTGGGTAGGTGAGAAGCTGGAGGCATTTTCTCTGCCTGTTAATTACATAAAATGTCTTATCTTAAATTTTGCCAAAGTGTTTATTGGTCTCTGGAGATTGCAACTTATGGTGAGCTTTTCAGAGAGCAGTGCTGATGCCTCCCTGGTGTTGAACAGTCACAAGCAATCAATTCACTCTTGAATTATCAGCACTGCTTGTCGTCTGGGGTTCATTAGCATGAAAGTATTTAAGCAATAAAGTAGAGACACAGTACATCTCTTGCCTTTCCACTTCAGTGGATATTTTGTGTTTTCCACCTGCTCAGTGGATGACATGGAAACAAATGGCCATTTACCCTTTGCCTTGCTCCAAACATTCTCTCTCCCTGCTCTCCAGCAATAATGTAATTTGATTTCTTCCTCTGAGACCTAGAAAAGCCATTTCTAAGAGAAGGAAAACATTCAGACAAGTTTTTGCCATTGCAAATGTGCATCATTATTTTGTGTTTTTCTAATAGCTGTAATTAGCTCTCATACTGCTCAAGAAGTTGTACATAAAATGTGTGAGGTTATACATATTTAAGTATTGTTTTGTCAGGGCCTATTGACCTGCCCATGGCCTAAGAGACCAGCTTTGGAAGAAAGTGTTAGACTAAGGATCTTTCAATTACAATTGCTTATATAATTTTTCAGACACTTTCTCTAGCTGTATTGGAAAAGCTAAGCTGGAGTGTCAAACTAGACCTTTACAGAGAAGTGTTCCTTACCACTGAATGCTCTATTAAATGGAATTATTTTCATCAAATCTCATGAATGCCAATGCATTTCAATGTGCTAATATTGAAAATACAGGAAAGGAGCTGATGGCCATCAGGGAATACACATCTTCCTGCAGGTCATGAGCTTTTCCTCATCTAGGGCAAAGCCTGGCTGACTCTGGGATTGGTTGCAAGCACCTTGCTTCCCTTACAGCAGCAGCAAAAGCCTTTCCCTAGTCTGCCCAAAGGGCTGTGAGAGAGGCTGTGCAGATGCACTAAGAAGAAGAATAATTTATTGTTTGCTTTGGCCAATAAAGCTGGCTGCTATTTGGGCTCTGCTCCATCAGGCAACTAAAATGAAGGATTTAAGCATTTGATGCAAATGTTTACTTGAGAAGAACATACACATGGTTTGTTTTTTCTCAAATGAAGTAGGAATAGAGGCTGAAACAGAGGTCAGTTTTACTGCTCTTGCTCCCAGGCCCTACTCCTGTCCCAGACAGCTCTTCATCCTAAATACACTTTATTTTGTTTTCTGTCTGAGATACATTCCCAAGTTTTCTCCTTCCCTTGCCTAACCTCCTGATGCTGCTCTCTGACTGCAAAAGTCCTGCCTCTACCTAAGACATTTCTCACCTGCTAGCCTGTGACCTGTGTTTTGGAGGCAGTTCCTTGGTTTGGGTTTTTGGATCCTACAAGATAATTTTGACTGCATCTTTCATTCAGGTGGGATGAAGAGTCATTTACCCAAAATCAGCAAGGACTGCTCATTTGCATAGGAGGGGAATTCGAGCTACTCACCTTCCTACATTGGCAAAAATTTAATTTTCAGACATATTGTCCCTTTATTTTTAATCCCATCCTTCCCCCTTTCACTTAACACGTTTGCCATCATCCCTCCTTATGTCCTTTCTCCAAAAACAACCTCTCTCTGGTGTTTTTAGGGGTCTCTGCTGTTCTCTGGGGTCTAAACCCCCACTCCCTGTAAACAACCAGAGCCTCTGGAAGGGACTCTGGAAGCACTGGCCCAACCAGTGCATCTTCTTCCTGGACACCCATGGTCAAACCCCCCTCCCCACTTGCCACCCCTCACTCCATTCCTCCCACCCTTCACCCTCATTCTCCTCCACCCCATCTCTGCCAGGAATTTTACTTACTTTACATCTTGCTCATTTTTGTATCAAAGCCCTCTGTAAACAGACTTCCCTATTGCAGGGTGCACAGTTGCAGGCTGAATACATTTTCACCTCCCATGAAACCATACTGAAAGCTCTACCCCTTTTCTCTCCAAAACACTCACCAACCAAGTCCCAGCTGTATATCTCCACAGACACACCAGCAGCACTCCTCCTCCGCTCCCAGGGAGGCAGGCTGCTGAAACCAGGAATAATAATACAAGAAAAGTAGGTCATCTGCTCTCTGAGAATATGGAATACAAAACTGAGCCACTGAGTGCTGGGTGAGCACAAAGAAGTTAAATCAACTACCAAATCAAACTGATACAGAGCAGAAGTTTCCCTGAATTTTAAAGCAGAGCTTTTCTCCTCAGTTGTCTGGCAGTGCTGGTGCTGGCAGGGCTGAGCTCTGCCTGCTGCTGCTGCTGCCAGCTCCAGAGGCTCCTTCTGTGCTCTGTTGACTGGACACAGAGACAAGCACTGTGCCATGGATATGGATTTGCAGACACATAATCACAGTGCATGTGACTACTTTTCAGCATTGCCAAGCGGTTTTTTTTAAAAGTATCATTTGGTGCTCTTTGCCTCTTGATTTTGCTGGGGAGCATTTGCAGCATAACATTTTAAACATGGTCAGAACCACTGAATTTTCCTATGCAGAAACGATAGGAAGGGGGAGGGAACATGCTATACACACAAATTGCAGTCTTTCTATTCCAGCACCATCTCTCCTGGGTTGATATGCTTCTGAGAAATTAGAAAAACTGTGAAACAGTCAGAAGTGGAATAATCTGTTCACCAAGAAGGAGTCTTTCTAGCTTTCATTACTTGGCAGGGAATTATGCCCTAAAGCTTGAAGCTTTATTGAGGTGCATGTGCAAGGAGCTGGAGAAAACTGTGCTGCCTTTAACAAGGCTACAATTTTACAACCAGGCAAAGTGAGTACAATACCATCATGTCTGGCCAAAGAATCCCAATATTGTTGAAAGATGTAATTATGAGTGAATCAGGGAGCACCTCTCCACTGCAAGCCTGCTGTGAACCTTCTGAAAAGCATTTAAAGGACTTTGGAGATGGATTTCCACTGCTGTGTTATCAGTGTCTGCTTTTCCCAGCGTGCTGCTCTCTGCCTGCTCTTCTTTCTGCATGCTGCCCTTCTCCAGCAGAGCAGCCACATTTCCCCACAACTCATCTTTGTGCCCCACTCATGCTCTGCAACCTTCTTCCTTTACAGTGTCCTCTGTGGTTTTTTCTAGTTTGTACCAGACCCATCTCATTTTTTTGAAATGCATACTTTCTCCCTTTTGTTGAGCTAAGCTCTGAGGAATGAAGGAACATCTGATGTGGTGTGCAGTGTTATAACAGCTGAGGAGATGTGAACAGTGTAAATGATCACACATGAAAAGGGCAGAGAAGCAGTTGGCCTTATTTTCATGCTTTCATCAAAATTGCACATAGTGTCATTGACTTTGTATTTTCCTTGGGAATTGTGTAGAGAAATGTTGGCAGCATGAATGAAGTTAAACTTCTGTGCAAAGAAGGAGCTACGGGGAGTAAAATTAATGCTCCTTGCATCAAACATTTTGCTGAAAGCTTGATGATTCATAATTCTTAGTTTTATTTCATTTCTTAATCCTAAAGATTTATAAGCACAAGACATGCTCTAAGTAGAAACCATTATGATACAGGAATAATGCAATTCCCTATGTCTTTGGAGATGGTCAATATGTTGTTCATTGCAGGTTGCCATAGAGATGCAATATTATTTTCTTAGCTGAGTGATGTGCACTGAATTATAATGCTTTTATAGGAATGGCAGAAGTTAATAAAATTCTTTATAGTTCAAAAAATCACCCCTTAAATAACACTTTATATCAATGGGTTTGTCTGATGCCCAGTTTCCCTCAGTTTGACTGAAGTGTGATGACAGAACAACATAATTAAATCTATGCAGCTGTGTTCTGCCACACATTTTGACTTCTCTTATGAAGGATGCTATTGCACAAAGTTGCACTGGATTCATGATAATGGGCAGCAAAAGGAAAGGAGGAGTGGGAGCAATGGAGAATACAAACCTATAGCTTCGCAGAACAAGAGTGCTTGCAGTTCCTTCCATGTGGCCTGAGCCTCCATGGGGCCAACCACTTTCTAAAAGCCTGTGAACAACATTCAGTTATGGACATGAGTCTCAGCACTCCTCATTATAAAATTACAGAATCACAGAATGGTTTGGGTTGAAAGAGATCTTAAAGGTAACCCAGTTGCAACTCCCCAGCCATGGGCAGGGACTCCTTCCATTAGCCCATTTGCTCAGGGCCCTGTCAACTTCAGCTTGAACACTTCCAGGGATGGGGCATCCACAGCTTCTCTGGGCAACTTGTGCCAGTGCCTTATCCCTTGCACAGTCAAGAATTACTTCCTAACATCTAATGTAAACCTGCCCTCTCTCAGTTTAAAACCATTGTTCCTTGTCCTGCCTCTATCTCCCCACATAAAAAGTTCCTCTCCCTCTTTTTTATAAGCCCCTTTAGGTACTGGAAAGCTGCAGTAAGGTCTCCCCAGAGCCTTCTCTTTTCCAGTCTGAACAACCCCAGCTTTCTCAGCCTGCCTTCACAGGAGAGGTGCTCCAGCCCTCTGAGCATCTTTGTGGCTCCGCTCTGGACCCACTTCAATGGGTCCACATCCTTCTTGTATTAAGGACCCCAGGTCTGGATGTAGCACTCCACATCAGTCTCATGAAGGCAGACAATAAGTGGAAAATCACCTCCTTCAACCTGCTGGCCATGTCTCTTTTCACAGAAACACAGAATAAGATTGGTTGGAAGGGACCCACAAGGACCATCAAGTCCAGCTCCTAGTCCTGCTCAACACTATCCCCAAGAGTCACACCATGTGCCCAACAGCATTGTCCAAATGTTCCTTGAAACCTATCAGGCTGAGGCTGGGACCACTTCCCTAGGAAGCTGTTCCAGTGCCCAGCCACCCTTTGGGGGAAGAACCTTTTCCTGATATCCAACCTAAACCTCCCCTGACACAGCTTCAGGCCATTCCCTCGGGTCCTGTCACTGGGCACCAAAGAGAGAGAACAATGCCTGCCCCTCCTCTTCCCCTCACAAAGAAGTTGTAAACTGTGACGAGGGTCAGCTGGGAGTTATCATTCCCACACTTGTGATCCTCCAGCCCGGGGCACTGATATCCCCTTGGTCCACCATCCATGTTGAAAACAGAGGCAAAGAATGCATTAAACACGTCCGCCTTGTCTCTGTCCCTGTTCATGAGGTGGCCATCCTCATCCTGCAATGTGCCTTCTCTGCTGCAGACACACATTGCTAGTTCACACCCAGCTTTTCATCCACAACAACCCTCAAGTCCTTCTCCATAGGGCTGCTCTCAGTGACTTCTTCTCCCAGTCTGCACTCACTGATGAAGATATTGAAGAGTGCTGGTCCCAAGACAGAGCCCTGGGGGACACCGCTTGTCACTGGTCTCCACCTAGACACAGAGTCATTGACCAAAACACTCTGTCTGCAACCATCCATCCTTATCCACTGTCTGCAACCATCCATCTCCTTATCCACTGAATAGTCTATCAATCAAATTAATGTCTATCCAATTGGAAAATGAGGATGTCATGTGGGACCATATTGAAGGCCTTACAGAGTGCAGATAGATGACATATGTCATCTTCCTTTCTCACTGTTGCCATCACTCCATCATAGAAGCCACCAGACTGGCCATGCAGGATTTGCCCTTGGTAAAGCTGTGCTGGCTGCCTCAATTCACCCAGCCCTAACCCTTGTCTTTATATGCCTCAGGATATCTTCTAGGAAAATGTGCTCCATGATCTTGCCAGGCACAGAGGTGAGGCTAACTGGTCAGCAGTTTCCCACATCTTCCTTTCTCCCCTTTTAAAACATGGGAGCAATGTTTCCCTTTTTTTTTTTTTTTTTCCAGTCACCAGTGACTTTGTCTGATCACCATGACTTTTCAAAGGTGAAGGAGAGAGGCTTGGCAGCAACATCAGCCAGTTCCCTCAGGACCCCGGGATGCACGCCATCCGATCCCACAGACTTGGGGCTATTCAATTTCATCAAGTGTCCCAAACCTGCTCTTCTCTTACAGTGGGAGGGTTTATGAGGTACCTTGGGTGATAAACCAAACTGTGAAACTGCTTCCTGAAGTTATGAGTGAGTGTAAATAAAATCTGCTGCTGCTGGAGTGCAGGGTCCAGGGGCAGGCACAGGGGTCTGGCTGGGACCCTGTGGTGGCACCTACAGCGTGGCAGGGATCAGCCCGAGGTACAAAACTCCAGCACTGCTGCAGACATCAAGCCCTGTACCCTTACCTCAACAAATAAGGAATGAAGGAAAAGCTTTGGGCTTGTCAGAGCCAAAGCTGTGGTTTGGATACATTTCTGGTGACAAATCTGAGTGAGAAGAAGGTGCAGAAAGCTCAGGCTGCTGAAGGAACATCTCTGCACACTAGATATTCTTGTTTGGTGGTGAAGATGTTTCTTTTGCTGAAACAAAGCACAGTGGCTGAACATTAAGAGGGTACATGTTATAAAAAAAAGGTAATTTTCAGGTATTAAACTAAATAAAAACGGTTTATTTTAACAGAAAATAAAAAAACTGAAACCAAAAAAAGAAAAAAACTTGAAAAACCAGGAAAAGAGATGAAGTCCAGGATTCCTTCACAATTGAAGCCTTTTTCAGGCAGCTTGGCTGGTATACCTTGGGTAAAGCTTTCTTTTGGTGTTGGTTGCTTAGAAAGCGTGGTGGAAAATGGCCTGAGTCCAAGCACCGAGCTCCCTCGAGGCTGGTCCAACGAAAGAGATGGAAACCCCTGGGATTCCAGCTTGGAAATACTGAGTTTGCTTTGCTGCACCCCTTCAGTCCTGCTCCCATGGCTCATGGTGGTTGGTCGCCTCCTCTCCCAGCTCTGGTGATTGGCTCCTACTTTTTAACCAATGGCTCGTGGATGTCTGGGGAATGTTTGTAACAGTATCTTTGCAGGAAGAGGGTGTGTGTTTTTTTCTCAAGGCAGGGCAAGCTAATATTACAGCTCTTAAAACTATTTAAACACTTTCAACACCTTTAAAACATTTTCATAACTGTCTAAATAAAGGATATAGTTAATTTTACATTCTAAATATTATAACATTTCCTAAAACTATTCTTTATTCACCTTTTTACCTTCTTTAAGTAATAACTTTAATATTTGATACGAGAAGATGCGAAAAGTCTTATAACTTTCATGAATAACAGTACAGATAGCCACTGTTGGATTTGTGACTTCCACATCCACTCGTCCCTCACGGAAATGTTACTCACAGAAGTTCTCTAGATTGTTTTGCACCATAGCCATGGTTACCTGTGTCTTCAGCTGCCTGGGGCAGCAGGCCTTGAGCCAAACAGTATTAAATACTGACTTTTAATTTGCCAAGAGTAATTAGAAGAGATATGAAATGAATTTTTAGATAACATTGAAGTCACTGCCAGAGCCGGAAGTGCCAAAATATTTCTTGGCAAGAAACATCTGTACATCACCAAGCAACTCTTTGCCCAGAAAACCACCAGTCTGAGGCTGTTGGTCCATTTCCTCTGTTCTGCAGGGGTGAAGGATGCTGCAGGGAAGGGCGTGCTGGGCTTTCCTGCTGCTCAAATGGCTGGTGGGACCCCCTCATCACAGCCCATTATGTTGCCACTCAAGCACTTGAGTGTAAGATAGGCAAGACAGACACAACCCAGTCCAGCCAGTGGGCAGATTTGGGGTTTCCTGTATGTGGCTGATGAATGCCTCTGACATGGAGCAAAGTGCCCTGCATGCTTTGGGAAGACTGGGAGTGTCCCACATCAGACCACTCCACAACCAGCTATTGCTGCAGCCTGGCCACGGGCTTCAGGTGCTTTGTCTTGTTCTTACATAGCTCTGTAAAGCCTCCTGTGTTGTGTGCCAGATGGCAAGCAGAGGTGACAATCACAGTGTTTGGTGACATTTGAGTGAGACCAGATGTTACCCATGAGAGGGCTTCCTCCTTTCAGCATGCAGCAGTGCAGGCTGCTGAGATCTCACTTCCTCTGAAACTGAGGTGAAGATGCTCATGGTATTTGAGGATAGTTTTTTGATCTGAGTAATTGATTTAATAATTATTTTGTAACTATTTGATTCAATGTTGAATAATTGGTTGCATCAGAACTGGAACACTCTGGCTGCTGTACAATGGGCAGGCCATTCCCTGCAGGTTAAAGATAACCTGACAAAAAGGAAGAGAAAGTAAGTGTGTTTTATTCAAGGTCACACAAATGTTTTGGGAATGTTATCTCCCTCTCCTGTGTGCCCACCTAGTGCTCTCTTCCCCAAATCAAAGTTTCTTTCTAATAGGTGAGCAGACACAATCTGTGCTCTTTCCTGAGGTTCAGAATACACATAAGATGTAAAGAAATTCTCTAGTCCTATCTGCAATGAGAAGTCAGTGGAAAAGTTGGGGATGGTTTTAATATCTTGTGTCCTTACTGTATTAGAACTGCTGACATTTGTTTAAGTGTTTACATACCAGCTTAAAATTCCCCTGGTAGTTATTGCCAGAATCCTAAATAGTGAAAAGGTGGAGCTTAGTCTAGAGCCTAGGCTATAAGCATAGATATGATGGTAGGCTTCCTTTTCTTTAAAACAGCCTTTTTTTTTGTATCAGCTCATTTGACTTCCTTTACAAACAATACCAGCCCACTACTTTTTACATAGGGGATGAAATAGTGGCAGTATCTGGACACCAGTGTTATTTCATATTGTATTGCAAAGTTTGTTTACATTTTCTCTTGTGAAACCATCTGCTGGGAGGATGCCTGACCTTTTTTTTCAGTAGTAACCTAACTCAAAAGCATGGGGCTTCACAAATATGAAACCCCAAGATGAAAGGTGGCATGTCTTTGCTATAGGGAGTTAAATTCAATTGTTCTCCAAAGGGTTACTGAAACTGAAGTATTTTAGGAATGCAAACTCAGGCTTATAAGCTCCACATGACCTAGCAATGTGCTTTTTGCCTTTGCAGAAGTCAGAGCTGTACTTTCCCTCTCTGGAGCCTGTGAAACATCCAGCAGCACATGAGCAAGCAAAAGGCATGCTGCTTCTGACCAGCTTTACTACAGAAAGAAGTCCCTGGTGAAGGACACCCCACGGGCATTCATTCTTGGGTGCACCATCCCCATGGACCAATTTGATTTTGTTTTTCAATTGAACCCTGCCTTGAGAGTCTTCTTCCACCATTTTGAGTGCCCCCATTGCCTCTGTGGGCTTGGGAAGAGCTTGGTACCCCACAGGGGGTTCTGAAAGTCCAGAGCACATTTCTTCACTGGGCTGTTTCATGGAGGATGGCTGTTGTAAAGTGCAGGTACACCCAGGGGTCTGTGCCAGGCACGGGAGCCCATGGCTTGCCCCTGCCTGCTGAGCTGTGGGGCTAAGGGAGCACAGCAAGGCCTGTGCTGCTGGGAACTTGCTGCAGGCTGCAGGGATCACTGACAGAAGCTTAGCTCTTACATTTTTAAGCTGAATTAGCAGCAACCGCTTCACTCTCGAGTGTGCGTCAATAAAATCAGTCAAGGCTTGTATCTGACCTAAATCAATGTGACTGCTGCAGAACTGGTACCCACTTGCATCAAACAGGGCTTGCACTGCTGCATCCAGCAGAGAGGTCCCAGAGCAGCTGAGAAGCCCAAGCACTCAGCATTTTGGGAGCTTGTGGATAGGATACAGAAGGCTTAAATCCTGGCATGGCTGAGACTTGGCACATCAGCTGCAGAGAGAGACCTGACCTCCTGCTCTCCCAGGCTGTGTCCTGCTCCACAAACCTTTCCTGGGACATCCTCAGGTTGCACTCCTGAAGATGTCCATCCTGGCCCATGCTGGGGAGGTGGACACCGAGGATTCATTGCTGCTGGGTAGGACCCAGCTGAGCTGTGTTTAAGCCTGCTGGGAAAATCCAGATGAAGTAAAACTCATCTGTCTTTTGCCAATGAGTTCAATGGGTAGAACAATGACACAGGGAATGGAAAGCCTAAGGTTTACATTCAGAAGTCTTAATGAGACAAAAAACACTGCCAGTAGGTAAGCAGGATAAGATCTCTATAACTGCATATCTCCTTGTAGATCCAGTCCTAGGGCAAAACTGACAACTTCATATCAGTAATGTCTGTGGCTCTTTAGAAACACCACTAAACACTGGGCTGACCTGTGGGTTTGTATCCCAAACCAGAGAGTGACACAGCTGGAACTACAGTGGAGTGTTAACATTGCCTAACACATTCCACTAAATCATCACTGTTTCTCTTTCTTTTGACTTTGCCAGTTTTCAACTGTTGGGGCCAAAATTCTGCATACCAGGTGTTTGCCTCAGGCTGAGAAAATCTGAATAAATTCCGCCAAAAAATATGTTCCTTTTATGAAAGGATGAGGTAATGGGAGCACTCAGGTGAGCTGCCCATCCAAGAAACTCTGGAAGGGTTTCATCTGTGTGGCTCCTAGAACCTGGCTTTGGGAGCTGGGTCAACATCTCTGCCATTCCACTGTGTCAGGGAGCAGCTTTCTTCCTGCCCCAGTGCAAGGGACTCAAATAAGACCAAGTCTGTGCACACATTCCCATTCCAGAAGCTGAAGAAACAGAGATTTCCCAATTGTGATGGATACCTGCCTAATTTTGGGACTGGCAGTGATTGAGTATGGGCTGCCCTGGGCACCCCCAGTGCCCGAAACAAAGGAGGAGAAGCTGTTTGACTTTTCCCTTCCCAGACATGATGCAGTGCCAGAAGGAAGACAGTGATCTTGGAGGAGGTGCAGGAGACAGCAAGCAGTGGGTCAGACTAGTGCACTGGTTTTGTTTCCAGGACTGCCAGAAAAAACACTACTGCTCCTCATCCTGTCCTTCTCACCTGGGGCAGCATGGGCTGTACTCTTCAAAGGAGAAAACAGAAAGTACAGACAGGGCAACCTGCCTTTGTGCTCATGGGTTCTGCCCCACCAGCAGCATCCAGCCCATGTCCTGCTTAACTCTTCAGTTCAATCACTGCCTTCCCACTTCCCTGTATGCTGGGTGAGGTGGGTAACCCGCAGAAAGGTGGCAGCTTTGAGCCTTCAGATGCCAGAGAGCACCACATCCAGCACCCAGCCTCCTTCTCTCCTCCTCCAGGGCACCCATGTTTTGAACAGGCAACCTGCCCTGTGCACCCCATCTGCAGTAATCCTGCTCAGTGTGGGCAGTCACCCTGAGCAGTGCTGGGAATATGGGAGAGAACTGTTTCCTAATATAGATTAAAAATACCATTATCAAGTCAACTAGACAGTCTGCCAGCATGCATAAGTTTGGCAATAAGCTTTTTATTGTTCTCTCTATTTTTCTTTCCAGTTTCCCCATGACTGTATCTTGACTGAAATCCTCCATGCTGGTTTTTGGAAAACTTCAGTACTGCACCCAGCCAGAAACAGATGCAGATATGACCGTGGCAGACACGGGCTGTCATCAAGGGGTCAACCCAAATGCCCACCACCAGAAAGTGGTGATGAAGCACATTGTTTCAGAGGATGCTGAGAGGACACAGCACCAATGGAAAACCTATGTCTTATTTCTCTATGTAGACACACGCACCCCTGAATGTGCTACTGAGCTCTTCTACTGCAAGAAAGGGTGCTGAGTACTGCATCAAACCCACCTGGGGAAAAAAACAGAAAGAGGGATCATTAGAGTGCCCAAGGGCTTGTTCTCAAGGCTGTGCATGCTCTTGCCTTCCTCTGTTTCTTTTTGATCACTTGTCAGCTTCTTAGACTGTGCTGTCAGTCCAGTCTTGCTCATTCATGCATCCATAGTTTGTTCAATTATTGCATTACCAGCAGTGAGGAGGTGCAATGGACTCTTTCCTACCCACTGCTGAGAGTGAATGGCAGGGGAACTGTGGGGATGTGGGGGGTGTGTGTGTGGTGGGTGTGCATGTAGTTGCTTGGAACATTCTCTAAAGCTGTGTGGTAAACTACAGAATATGCTAGGTAGGTAAAAGTGGGTGGGAAGGGTTTCTTGCTAGAAAGACTCTATTTAGGGAAAATGAGTTGTATTGATTAATACACATCAGTGGTTTTTGGAGGGGGGGGGTTGGCTGAGTTCCTTACAATTTCTAATTTGTTTCTACCTCTGCAGAATGGCCCTCTGGTGCAGAAAACTTTCCTGATCAACTAATTTTTTTTCAAAGAGATCCTGGGCAATTACTGGTACAAGCCTGCCATTTCTCCTAATGCTGACCACATTTCAGAGCTGAGGCATCATCTGCCAAGCCCCACACTAACACTCACCTGCCTCAGCACTGCCTCCCACCTGCTCTTTACACCATTGTCATCACCAGTTTTGGGTCCAAAACCTGCTAGAGGATGGCAAAAAATAAAGAAGCTCATCAATTGCTTGACTGCACTTTGATAGCAGCACTGAAATGACTTTCCAAACACAGTTTCCTTGCCATGTGTTGGCCATTGCTGCCGGTGGGCTGGTGGGGTGTCATGCAGCACTGACTCTGGAATCTGAGTAGCAACCTTTCCTTTGAATCAGTTTCTAAACTGTTTCACTTTTTGGCCTCAGGGACCCGTTCTCACCCAGGCTGTGCTATTTACAGTGCCTGCTGGGACTGGAGGAGGTTTCAGTCACCACCTCACTCACATAATGACAATGAGAGCTGAGGAGACACAGAATAACAAACCCAGGGGCAGCAGCTCATTCCCTGGGGTTCTCTCCTGTCCTTCTGCCTCTGCATCACTGCTCTGGTGGCCAAGCCCTGCAGCTGAGATGCCTCTGTGCTTCCCCAGTGCCCTGTCCAGAGGTAAACCTGCATCTCCTCTGTGCTCTGCCACTGCAGAAACTGCAGCTTCTCTGAAAGTGTCCACAGAGACCTGTTCCCTCTGTGCCCACCACAGCACTGCCTTACTGAGATTGATGAAATCTAGCTCCTCTAGTGCATTTTCCTCAGAGTTGGGACCTTTTCTCTTAGCAGCTGATGACTAGAAGAGCTAACACACACCCCTGGGGCTCTGCTGCCTTCCCAACTCAGGTCACAGGCTCTTCACATTGCTTTCTTTTGACCTCAGACACATTTTACCAGTCTCACAGTTTGAGAAGTTTGACATTGAGCTGGCCAAAGTTATTTTGTCAGAGAACCAGGATAGGTACTCAGTGGTCTCTGCCACCAGTAGGATTGAAAGTGTTCCTGGAAATATGTTAAAGGCAAATGCTGGCTAGGTGAGATCTCCAGATCCTTAATATGTGTAAGAGACAAATCCTGGCAGGATTTCCCAGTAATCCCTTGTAGGATCTCTTACTGAGCACACCTCTACGCTGGTCTTTGCAGAGCAAACACCTTTGGGGGAGTGAGGGATAAAGTGGGGAGATGGAGTATTTGCTTGTTTGTAGTATAGAGCTAGTGTAACCTGTGGTGTGAGCAGGCAAAGGGGAAGATGACCTTTTGGTTTTCTTTTTCTTCCAGCTGCCTGCAGTATTTTTCATTTCCATTTTACAGTGTGCTCACTTCTATCTTACGGTCTGCTCACTTCTATCTGAAAAGAAATTGAAAGCAAATAATTGAAAAGCTGGTTGCTAGCAAGGTGAAGTCTTTATGCCTGCCACCTCAGAAGAAAAACTCATCTAAAGAAACTAAACCTGAAACGCTCTGGGACAAATTACATTCTCAAAAACCTCCCATATATTGTTATAGGATCCAATTTTTTTTATGACGCAGAGTTAAAAATAATTTAGACGTTGGTCTGACTTGTGGGTGACAGTGAGAATTTGCAGCTGTGGGAATTAAATCCCAGAGGCCAAAAATGATACTTGCAAAAAACCTAATCTGAAGCAAGAATGTATATAAGGAGGCCAGACTAAGGCTGAGATGAAAACCAGATTTCAGGTCTGATGACATCTTTAGGCTTCTGTCTTTTCCAGGACAGAAAAGACCAATGAGAGCAATAGCAACTGGTAGCTCTCTCCTGGCCTTTTTAAAGTATTGCTGAGCTCTGAAGCTCTTAAATGAGATTTATTACATCTACCAGAGTAGTGTACAGTGGATCATCTGCTGAGGCTTTACCTGTCTGTGGTCTTCAGTGGAATATTTCTTCAGTTACACAGTTATCAAACTGGTAACAGAGAAAAAAAATGCTACCCAGTCAAAAGCAAACACAAACTATCTTAGCTATTGTTGAGAGAATTATTTAAAAACATATAATTTATCTGTTAGGGATCATTTTGTTTTGGGTGATTTAGCATGCACAGCATGGTTCCTGATTCAGCAGGAAGATCAGTATCAAGACCTCTTTTTGGAAAACAGATCAGGTGAAAGCAGTAGTCTTTTTTTTGAAGGAGAAATGGCAAATATGGTACAGGTTAATATGATCAAGAGCAGGACACTGCTCTAAAAAGAAGGAATTTTGCTAAGGTTTTAACTTGTCAGAGCTTTCAGATACATTGAGACAATAATGCTGTTGTCTCAAGACTTGCCAAATAATTTTCAGGCAAACGTTGAAATCCTCAAGGGCTCTGTTAAACTCTCACAATTTCCAACGCTGAAATTGCTTATTGCAGAGGTGAAATTGCCTTCAATCTGATGAGCATCTGGCTTCCTTTGATCTAAAAATAGTCTGTCTGGAGCCCCAGGCACCCATCCCCATGCTGCTTCATCTCCTGAGGCAGATAGATGCTGGAAGGGAAAGAGACACATCAGTGCTGGGGGAGAGGGACCCCTCTCCCCACCCTGCAAGCAGACAGCACCAACCTGCAGCCCACCCTTCTGCCCTCCATGGGGAAACCCAGAGCCAGCTTTAGGTCACACCAGCAGTTGGTGTCAGGTGGTTTTTGTGGTATTGCAGGATGCCAGCTGTGTGTCATGAACCCACCAAAGAGTCCCAGGGTCAGAACAGAAATATGGAGTCTTCTGAAATGGTTTTCTGATGTGAACAGACAGGGCTGAGGGTGAGCCTTCTCACTGCAAGGGTCCCTGAGCATCCCTCCTGGGAATGCTCCCAGCCAGGCTGTGCAGCCACCAGCACCAGGTCCCACAGACATGACTCTCTCCTCTTCTGGGCCATGGGGAACAGGAATGAGCAGAAGGTGTGACAGGACATGAGAAATACTTCTCATGGATGCCTGGAGTCAGAGCAAGGTCTCCTACTGCTTCTCAGCCCCATGCCATTAGGAACCCTGCACATTCCAGGTAATGAACATACTGCTCTGTGAGTGAGACAGCTTCTGGGCAAGGCTGGATTTCACCTTGGGCTGAAACTTTGCTCTACTGGCTATTCTTTGCCAGCTAGAAAATACCAGAGAACTTCCTTAATGATTTCTTTGGTTATTCTACATTTTGTGACAGGCCAGTTTCAAACCAGGTCACAAATCTGTGACCTGGCATCAGAGAGACCACAAGTCCTGCATTTTTTTCTTGTAGGTAACATATCTGCATTGATTTCCAGTATATGTTTTTTTCTGACAAGGAGATTTTCATGGCCATTGAGTTGTCCAATGGATGGTGCTTTTTTTAACATGTCTAATTTTGTTCTCATATCCCTATTAAAATTGTTGATGAAGATGGAGTTTGCATTAAAGCAATTTTCAGAGAACACCAGCCTGGCCATGAGTCAGCATGTGGGTGCCAGGGCATTTATTTCTGATGCTGTCCTGCTGTGTCAGATTGGTGCTTGGGACTGTATTTTCTAACATCTGTGAATGTTGTTTTCCTTGACATCTTCACTAAGTGGACCAGAACATTGCTTAGGCTTAGGAGAGGAAATCTGTACAAAGTAATTTTCCTCCAGTATTTATGTAAAAGGATCCTTCCTCTTTGTGCCAGCTTTATTCAAAGCTCTAGTAAAAGAGAACTTCACTACTGTCTCTTAGATGGCAGCTGCTAATGCCAAAACAAAATATTTTAAAAATATATGTATAAATATGAGCTGTATTTGCTAATTTGGTGCATGGGAGTTATGGCAGTAGCCCGTTTTTGGGTATGTGCCCTTAGATGAATGGCACAGTACAGCACCAGTGCTCTTTCCTCTATTTCATCCCTGTGAAACCCTCAAAGGTTTTTTCTTCAACCTTTTAGTAAATTAAGATGCCATTAATGTTTTTATTCTCTAGTCAACTGTGTCCTTTTTACTTCTGCCAGTAATTCTGACAAGGCACACTTACAAGCAGGTAAATTTGCTTCATGTATTTCTGCTCTGCATTTCATCCCTGATAGATGCTTGACAGTTGCCTGTGTATAGAGTTCAGTCTCCTGTGTGCTCTGCTAAATATGAGGCTTGTACCTTGTCCCAGGCACATCTGAACAGCTGCTTTTAAAACCAGGATGTTTACCTATTGAGAGGTTTAGATCAGTGCTTATAATTATGGTGTGCTAAGTGCTCACTTTCAATCATTTTTTTTCAGTATCAGCAACTGATTGTTTAAGATAAGAAATGCTGTTTTTCCAAGATGTTTGAAACAGATAAGCAGATTATATATACATATATTAGGCCTCCATGTTTATGAAACACATTAATTGCAGTCTATGTTATTGAATCTCCTTTGCTCTTAAGCTTGGTCTTTAAAAAAGAGCAATCACATCTTCAGGCACTAACTAAATGTGAAATCTCTTGTCCCAAATAGTGATCATCACAAATTAGGTTTAAATAGAACCCGAGTTCTACAGCAGAAAATTTTCCACACCATCATTTTATAATGCCATATAATACATGCTTTTGGCTTCAGACTCTAGGAGTGCAGGAAAGGCTGGGACCAGTGGCATTCCTGTGTGTGACTGTCCTGGCAGAGCCAAATTGGTGTCTTGTCACTGAGTCACCTGCTCTGCAGCAGCTGTGAGGCAGTAGGCTTACAGGATCTATTTGCACTTTGAACTAAAAAGCCACAACCTGCTCTGCCTTGTGTGAACACCCATAGCAAGAGCAGGATCTGCATGATCCACCAGCATGCACTGAGTCTATGGACTGGCTTCTCATGAATATTATTTAACCAATTTATTGTGTTTGCACAGATATATAAGTCTTGACAGGAGAGATGTGAGACCCCCTCATCATTTTTGTTTGACTTGTTGCAGTAGCAGCAATCTTCAGCCTGAGATGATTGACTGGAAGTGATTTTTCACCAGGTGATATTTGCAATAATTACATGGTGCTTTGCCTGCTTGGAAGGAAATAATCAGCACGACCTTCAAAAGGCTCTACGGAAAGCAGCTCTTGCAAAAACAATTATTTGAACCTCCTACTATGATGGCTCCTGCTACAGCTAGGAAATGAGGGGAGTGTATTGCATGTATGGGAGCTGCTGATGGCTGCTGAAAAGACAAGCAGAGCCAGGAGGAAGAAGTGATAAACTCAAGGGAAATCAGATTTCCTTCTGAAATCCTGTGTGTTCTCAACACCTGCTTCTCCCTGCCAGGCTGCGTGGTGGGAAAATCAAAGCAAGTGTCTGGGGAATCAGGTTTATTGCAGAGGCTGCAGCAAGGCTGGGGATCTGACCCCCTCCTCCATCCTATGGCAGACAGGTTTTTTGGTATCCACTTACTCCAGATTTTACAGCATCATGTGAGACAAGAAATTACATGACATGCTTTCTGCCCTGAGGACAGGACTTTCTCCGTGCTCCATCATCCTGTGGCCCTGACAAACAACCCATTTGTACCATGGGGAAACTGGGAAGCTTCCTGGGGAGCTAGGGGTGCATGATGTGGTGGGGTCAGCATTCCCTATCATGTCCTGGGACACAGCCTGGTCACTTGGGTGCACCATCTCCAGCCTGCAGTAAATGTTGGACCCAGTGTGTGTTTCCACTCTTCTTCCAAGCCAGTGGCAGCCCAGGTCACACTTTTCTGAACTCATCCCTCTTTTAAACAGGGTAATGCCATATAAAAATAGCAACCTATGGCTAACTGGTTTATTGAAACTTCCAGAAGAAACAGCTAGCAACGAAGTTACCCAATATAAATAACTTTTCTGGCATCCCCACACCCACCTTTTTGCTGTCAAACTGAGGGCAGCCTGGAATATTTTAATTGGGATTTTTTTTTAAAGGAAAGTACACTAAATTACTTTTAATTAAAAAACAAGCAAGAAAGACCAAACAACAACAAAAATCTGAAGAGACTTTAAACAAACAAATATATAAATAATTCTTCTCAAGCTGAGAGAAAGTTGGGAAAATTACTCATTTTGGGTAATCCTGAAAAGGAAGCCAGAAATCCTGTCTCCTGCTCCAGCTCCAGTAAAACATGCTGTCTCATCAGGGAAATCGAATTACTTTTTGTTTTAAAGGAGGTCATTAGACATTTGTGCCTAACATCTTAGGGATGTGTGCATGGCGCCAGGGCCTCAGCACCCCCTCTTAGCCCGGGAGCAGCCTCTGCCTCTGCTTTGAACTGGCCCGTGGTGGTGCACTGGATGGACAGGGGACATCGTTTGGGCTTGTTTGAACAAAAGCAGAGCTCTGCCTTGGGCCTCCCTGGGTTGTGCATCCTCTGTGGAAATCCCTGGGGCTGGTGCCGAGCTGTGCCCCGCACCAGGAGCTGCTGCTGGGTCACCAAGCCATGCCAGCACCTCATTCTGCCAAAGCCAGCTGTGCCACCGTGTCTGTCACCGCAGGGCTAAGGGCAGCTGCGGGTGGCAGGGCAGAGATGTGGTTTCCTCAGCATCCCTCGCTGATTCCCACAGCACGGCAGCCGTGCCCTGGCCGGGGCCGCTGGCTGCCCAGGGACAGCCGCCCGGGCGGGGGAGTCCCGCCCCGTCTCGGCTCCCGGCAGCGCTGCGACAAAGCCTCGCTCGCTGCTCTGGGTGCTCGGCTCTTTGCAGGGCACTGGCTGGGTTTGCTCAGAGCTGCCCTGTGCAAAAGCTGGCTGCATGCCAGCGGGAGTCCCCGAGCTCAGGCCAGGATGTGCCCTCTCTGCTTCCCGGGAACTCCCCCTTTCCTGGCACTGCAGGCTTTCTCCCACTGCAGGCTCTGCTTCGCTGCACGGATGCTGAGGGCTGCACGAGTTGCTTTTACCTGCCCTGCAGGTAATGCAGAGCCCATGCCGGTGTTCCCTGATGCCTGGCATCTCTGTTAGCAAGAGTATTGCCTATCATTTTCCAAGGAGCACACCCTTGTAAGGCAATGGATGAGGTCTGTGAGAGTGCCAGAGCTTGGAGTTAAACACCCTTGCACCTTCTGAACTGGAGCCCAACCACGTGCTGTACAACTGTGGATTGGTCAGAAAGCTGCTGGTGACTCAGTGGAGGAAGCAGAGGCATGGGCAGTCTATTTTTAGTTGTCAGTAAATGTACTAAAGTGGCTTACTGCTGAGTTGAAGAAAGGACAGACAATCCCTGCTTGCCCTATTTAGGGAATAAATGCGAAATACTTGCATCCATTTCTAAAGTCTAAATTATAGGTACTGCTGGGGAGAGGTGTGCTGGGGAGAACAAATTTCTGGCCATCCCTCTGTGTGGCTCAGGACAGGCTTTGCTTCACAATGCAGCAGCAATGTAAAAGGCAACTAGCACTTTTGCAGAAAGAAAAGCAGAGGAGGAATGTGGCACTCACCTGGACATGTGCTGCAGCTACCTGACAGTGCTCAAGTCTGCTCAGCCCTTCTTGAATAGGATGCAAATAAGTGATGGACAGCAATGAGCCCAGGGGAACTGTTAAGCTTTTCTTTTACAGAGGGGAGCAGTAAGGAAGAAAATTGTAAACCAAATTTTGTATCTGTGTCCTGAATCAAAGATAATAAACATATATAAAATAATAATCATAGAATATACTGAGTTGGAAGGGACCCGCAAGGATCATCAAAGTGCAACTCCTTGGCCTGCACAGGGCCCCTCCAGGAATCACACCATGTATATATATGTAAACAAGCTTCTGTTCACTTTGTACAAGAGTATGAGAAAGTATTTTGGGAAGCTAGGAGTTTGTAGATTCACAGACAAAAAACATGTTTGGCTCACCCAGTAAAGAATTGTCTGCAGATACAGCAAACTTCAGGAGTACAGTAAGGCTGCAAGGAAGATGAGCTATTAGTGGCCATAAAAAGGCACATGGAGATATTAGTAAATTTGAAAGAACCATTTTTGCCTGAAATGTCTTCTGTTACCACAGACAGTAACTCTGACTTTGACTGAAATGGAGAAGGAAGAAGTCAGTTTTCTTTGTATGTGGTCTTCCTTCTCTGGTCTTTGTTTTCAAGGCTTCCACACCTCCCTTCAGACGGGGTAAGAGTTGACATTCGAGGGATGGATGTTGGCAGGGATGAATTTGCCTAGAAAAAATGCAGTGGCCACGGCTGTTGCTGGGATAAGAGGCCACGAAGGAGTGACTGGACCAGTGTGGGAAATAAGATAAATGGTAAGGAGAGTGGAAAACAGGTCTCAGCAGGGCACCTGCATGTGGGTGTCTGGGGCTGGACTAGGATCTTCCTTCAGGAAGGGTTTACCTCATGGGACATGACATGTAAAGTTGGGGAGACACTTGCAATTTGTTCTGCAGATTGTTGTTGCCATCGCATCTGTTCTCTAAAAAGAGGCTAAAAAAGCCTTTTCTATCTCCATCTGTCAGTGGCAGTGGGAAAGGCTGCTCTGCCACAGGCACTGCTGCTCTTCAAAAGCTTTCAAATGCTCCTCTGCTGAGATACTGTTGAGGTTTATTTCCCTGCAGTGGCTGTGGTCACAGAGCAGTGTGATGGGCTCACAGCCATAGGAGGCAAAGCATCCGTACAGAAACAACTCCAGCACTTTAAAATGATTCAATACATGGGAAAAAATAGCTGGGGGCGATGGAAAGAAGGAATGACCCCTAAAAGGGAAGCCTCTTGGGTTTTATTCATTATAGTCTAAGCATTAGCAGTTACTAATGGAGGTCTAGGGGAATCTGTGCAGTGCAGGTCAATATTCTAGGGAGAGGGTTAATTAAAAAGAAAAATTTTCTCTTTGGCGACATTATGTACTGGATCCTACTGGATTTGTAGGGAGGGTCTGTTGGCTCTCCAAGACTATTCACATCACACAGTCACTTGCAAATCTTGCAGAGCTTGTAGCTTTTCCTAGCAGGTACCTGTGGCCCATCCCTGACAGTGTCCCTGCAGAATTTGAAGGGGTTGTGTAAAGAGCTCTGCCTGTGCCTGAATCAGCCATGTCCAACCCCATCCTGTGCTCCTGGGATTTGCACTGCTGATATTCAGCTTGGCATCTGCCTGCTCCTCATCCTCACCTCCCTTCCTCCCATCACTACTGTGGCTGGAGGAACAGGGCTTATCTGCTTTGGCAGAGGAAGGTGCAGGAGCACTTTGAGCTTTCCACATTGTATTATTGATGTAAAAGTTGGTGAGAAACGAAAGACTGAATGTTTAAAAGCACGGGAGGTATTAGAGCCACATGGTTTTGGTGGTTGAATCACCCAAAAATAATCTCTTTAACTTGCTGGGGCAGGATAAAAGTCACATCTCTAGGAATGCCACATAATAAAAAATCAGTTTAAAAGTCAATATTCTTAAGTTTTCCCTGCAGAGAGGCTGTCTGGATTTGCATTTCCTCACAGCTGGTCTTTATGTGCAAGATGTTCCTCATGCAGAGCTGCAGCTTCTGCTCGCTCTGTGCTCCCAAAGCTCCAGCACAGAGGCAAGGCACTGGTGCTAAGGAGCCTTGTGCTGCTGTGAAACGTGACACTTGTAACACCCTGGCTCCTTCTTGTCAAAACCAGCCTCTGCAGTGCTTTTCTCTCAGTGTCTGTGGAAGGCACGGTGCTGGCTGTGAGCAGGCTCACGGGTCCCAGTGGCTGTGGCTGTCCCTCAGACCTGGCTCCCTGCCCTGCTGTGCGTGCGGGCGCTTGGGGCTTAAAGTGCACAGGGTCACTGCTGCAGACTCCAAAGGCTTTTGGTAGGTGGCTGCCCAAAACAGGAGCACTTGAATGTTTGTGCTTTTTAGAGGATGGTTTCAGTCCTCAGCTCTGACCACCTATTCCCTGCTGGATCCTGAATTAGAATGGACTTTCTTGTCATTTTGCACTGGTAGGATTTGAGCATCAGTAAGAGCAGTGGTTCTGGTCAGTGGCTATGAGGGAAATGGTCTCTCTTCTCCTACTCCTGGCTTCCCTCCAGTTTCCATCTGTGCAAAATCAGAGGGAGGACAGTGAAACACCCCAGCATACAGTGCTGAAAATATCTTCCTCTCTGGGGCTTTGGCAATTTTGAATGGAGACCATGGTTTATTCCAGTGCTGGACATTGCACAGCCCAGCATTATCTCTGCTGATATTTCAGTTCCTGTCTTAGACTCAGCAAGATCATCAAACTTCACATTGCCCCTGGGATCTGTCCTTAGGGGTATTTTTGACTTCAAATCAGTCAGTCTCATAACTTGGCTCTCCTCTTGCACTTGTCATGAAGTTGCATAATCTGGGGTCTCTTGCACTGGGATCTTTTCACCGATGTTTTCCTTTGGCTTTAGTTTTGTGCAGTTTTATTTATCAAATCCTTCATGAAGCTTCCTGTTACTTCAGGCAATAAATATTCTTATGTGTACAGACACTGCACTAGAAAAATTTCTGTTGCCTCTGAACATACCTGTTTAGCATTAAAATATGGAGTTTTTGGCTATTTTTGGCAATTACCTCGTAATGGTCTTCGCTGCAGAGAAGTTTTCTGACCACAGATTTTGTAGTCAATGTGTCCTTCTCTTAGACCTGGATGTTCTGTTGCTTGTGGGTTTGCATTTTACCATTGCCACATCTCCATCTTTAGACATTCATTTCCTTCTATAGCTCTGAAGAGCAACACTTTATTTAATTATTTTTCTTCTGTGGGAAAACAGTTCTTTGTTGGTTCGGCCACTTGCACTTTGAAACCTTTTGCCTTGTTTTCATTGTTTTGTTATGTCTTGGCTGATTCAGTGTAGCTCATCAGCTTTAATTGGGAAGAAAGCACAGGGTGTGTTTGCTTTTCCCTGAAAACCATTTTCTGCTTCATAACAAATTTTAAAGGCCTATAAAATTAATTAATAGCCTGCCTGAGTGCAGCTGCTGCTGAGGGGAAGTACAGCCTGCCCTGCCACAGAGCACTGGGGAGTCCACCATCCTCTTCCCCCTCTCTAAAGGCACTGTGTCTGTTTGGGGGCTGGAAATACTCTGAGTAACTCAGTGAGCAGCTGACCCTCAGGATATCAGTGGGATTTCTGCTTGGAAAGGGAGGTAGATTATCTCCAGGAGTGGGTACAAGTTGCCTTTCCTCCAGCAGCCCCTTCGCCGCTCCCATCGCAGGGCTGGGGGGCCAGCAGGACTGTCTGGAGGGGAGCAGAAGCTTCCCCATGGAGGCTGGCAGTGAGACACTATGATTTCAGTTCTCCTGGGGCTTAAGGGAATAGAATTTGTCTTTATTTTAGTTTGGCTGCAGCAAAGCCTCTGGTGCTGGCAGTTCTGCCCTTGGAGTGCCCGCACAGCCGCCAATGGCTTATGAAAGCTGCACAGGAGGGGATGGTGGCTTTGCTCCCTGCCTTCCCCTCTCCTCCCTCCTGCAGCCCCAAGGGTCTGCTCAGGCTGGCTCTGGAGTGGGCTGTGCACAGGGCCAGCCCTGGATGGGCAGCCCTGCTGCCCGCTGCACCATGGGGCACAAATCAGAGGTGATCAGAGGGAGAAATGCCTGCTCTGGAGGAAGCTGGTATCTGCCTTGTAGCAGACATGGTGCCGATTTTTTGCCCTCTTTGTTGAAGACTCAAGGATTTCCTTCTGAAGGAGAGCTTAAAACAGAAGTTTTGGACTCCTGGTTTAATGTACCAAAGACGAGCACCTTAAACAGCTGTGTTATTGCCTGTTCTGGACTGAATTCTCTTTTGTAGCCTTGGTCCGTCCCAAAAGACCACAACTCCTTTCTTGCAGACTTGATTTCTTTTCAAAAATGTTTACAGTCAGATATTCATGTTGAAGTGAGTGGAAAGGTCAGTGACTTTACTGCTTTCCTCTGGGATGCAGATGCAGAAGTGCTCCAGCCCCTGCACACCTTCTTCCACTGTGGGAGAGATGTGCAGTTTCCCCAGGCAGGTCTACAGTGGTCTCTTAGTGTTCTCTTACTGATTTATCCTGACTCCAAAATCTTTGTTATTTTCTTGAATGTTTTGTCTTCTCAGGGACCTTCAGGACTTTTGATTATGAAATTCTTTTGAAGTATTAATTTGCTCTGTTAAACATTAAAAATACCAAAGAAAAGGCCACAGTTGAATTTTCATTGCAGAAATAAAACAAACATGGGCTCATCTAAATCTATAGAGACGTGATCCACTCTGGACAGCCCTGAAGGGTGATGCAATGCAGCTGCAGAGCAGTGCAAGTAAGTGTAGGGCTAAGGACCAAGGCAGGTGTAAGTATAGCAGGAGGGGCAGAAAGCATCCCCTGCTTGGCTGTCTGCAGCTGCTGGGCCACCAGCATGATGGCCCAGGTGCCACAAACTGAATATGGATATGCACTTTGGGAGGAGATCAGCTGGGAATTCCTGAGCTGTCCTCACACACTCCTTAGGGAGGATAGATCCCCCTGAGTGTGTCACTTCTGGTGCCTCATCTGCTCCCCACACTGCAAGGTGCTCATCACACCCTTCTTCTCTTTCTCTGCCGAAAGCCCCGCCAGCGTTATCTCAGCACACACGTGGGCTAAGTAATAGCCACAATTAACACACCTCTGTGTAATTAGAGAATAGCACCTGGCCTTGCCTGTGAGGCTTGAGCAGAAGCCAAGCTGTGTGGGTGGAGGGTTTCCCCAGAGGTCCTGGCAAAGGCGGGGCCAGGCGATGGATTGATTACAGCTGTGTGTGAGGAGGTTTAAAAATAGCTCTCCAGCTTTCCAGAGGAATGTACTTGTTATGGAGTCACTGAAAGGCTGTAGTAAGAGATCCAGGAGAAGCCTCTGGGAGCAAGCCAAGAGACAGAGCTTCTTCTGGGCACAGTGCTCCCTGGAAAGGCAGGCTTGGGCTGCTGAGCAAGGAACCTGCTCCTGTTTGTTTGCCCTCTGTGTTCAGGGAAACAAGACTCTGTGTATGTCTCATACGATAAATAAACATTGCTGCACCAAGGAAATGCTTGACGTATCATCCTTTGTATTGTAGTGGGAGCAACCTGGCAAGAACCCACTTACTGGCTAATCCCAGGGCCAGATGGAGGTAACAATATGTTTTAAATGTTAATTAACCAGTTCATTATGTGTCTGATTTTCTGGTTTTAAACAAATAACTAAGAAGGCTTGTTTAGCAAATATATTTACTGGTGCATCCTGGTTCACTGCTCAAACCAACAAGATCTCACCCTTAACAGTGAAATTTTTAGCTTGGGTGTAACAGCAGAGCTAATCACTAACACATGGGGAGCACAGAGCAAAAAATCTGCAAATGGACAAGAAGCATGGCAGGGGACTGAAATAAGGGATGCACATTCTGCTACTCTGCAAGAAAAAGATGTTTCCACCTTTTAGATACACAGAGATCCTTATTAATTGTTCATGATGGTGATGCATTGGGATGAAAGGGACTCCCATGAGTGTGCAATTAATGCACAGGTTCAGGTGAGTGTTTTCCCAAACACACCTCCAGCATACACACTAGCATGGGTGGGAAAGAAGCCGGGACATTCAGGTTGGGTAGGGCAGAAAACATGTATGGCTTCAATGGAAAGGAGATATCCCTTTAGAAGGAGCAAAACAGAAGCACAGGTTATGCTGAGGGGGAAAAAAGGAGATGGAACCATTGTGCAGGCTGGGAGGCTGCTCCTCTCCTGATCGTGGAGGCCAGGCCAGAGGGGATCCTGGTCCAGCATCAGGGAGCTGCAGGGCTGTGTAATCTCAGTGCCACAGTGAACTCCCATGAAGCGTACACTGGACAGCCCAGAGGAGCAGAGGCACTGGCTGTGTGTGCAGTGAAAGGCAGGTCAGTCCTATCAGGAGTGAGGGCTTGCTGAGACAGAGGGGAGTTGATTCAGAGCTGTGGTTTACCCAACATAAACCCACAGAGCCACACCAGCATGTGTGACAGATTTGTTTGGGCTTAGGAGGCATTTGTTGGAGGACAAGTTGGGTTTTTATTACAGGGATGAGGTTTTGGGATGGTCATGAGGACAAGGATTTACTTGCAAGTAGTAGGCATTTGCCTGGGTGTCTCTGAGAGACCAGAGCTCTTGCAGTGCTCTTGGACATGGGTTTGCAGCTGATAACCTCATCTTTTGGCCACAGCACACTGTGGGTTTGCCTGCAGGGTTACACAGGCTCAGGAAACAACAGGGAGATGGATGCACAGAGATATATCTCACTGTATTGACTAGATGCAGGCAGGCATCAGGATGTCTGAAGGCATTGTGCCTGCCTTTTGGGACCCTCTGCTAGTGGACAAATTTCTCCTGTTGGTGCACTTTCCACACTTGCTGGCTCAGAAAGCCAAGGCAGAAAACCATCCATGCTGTAAGCTGCACATCCTTCCAGTGGCACCAGCCTAGAGCTTCTATTTAGCCTCCCATCTCAGGCAGCAGATTTGCCTACTGCAAGGAGACACATGGAGGAAAGGGTTTCTCATAGTTCCAAGAAGATGGTGTTCATCAGGTTTCAGACCTGCTGTAAGGAGCAGTCGATTTGTTAGGCAGAAGGAACAAAATTAGGCCATCTTTTTCCAAAGAAGAGATGTTTTTACAGTCTTGTATGGTCAAGTAAATGCAGGAATGTGGTTGTTTCTTCTCAGGTTGAGCCTTGACTTCTATTTCCTGGAATAATTGGGTGCATGGAAGTCTATGTGTTCCAAACTAGATGACATCACCTTTTAGCCTGTAAGTCAACATTTTTATGAGCACTGCATCAGATTTGTTTTGAGAAGAGCCTTTGAGCTGTTGTAGAGCTATACAAATATTTCAGAATCATTATTTCATTTTTCTTATTAAAAAAAAATATTGCTGCATCAAAATCAGTTGAATTTTGAGACTCTAGTGGGACTTGTTTCTCCCTTCTATGGCTTTTTCCAGCATCCTCCTGCAGTGTGAACAGAACCTTGGATCTGATTGCTCCCAGGGGCCCTGCCAAGCACCCAGCATCACTGGGTGAGCACTAGGAGCATCCCCCCACCTTCCATCCCTCTGCTTCTTGTACCTGAGCACCCGAGGAAAGGGACCCATGAGAAATATACCTGGGTGCCCAGAGAAGCACAATAGTGCAAGATGTAATTTTAAGACATGGGTTGAGCTGTCCCAGGGTGTTTATCTCACACTGCATTTCCCTTTCTGCCCTGAGAAACAGCCTGTTGGTCAAAGATCCGGCATGCTGGGCAGCAGAGCTGTATCTAACCTGGAATCAGTGGTGACAACAGGTTCAAAACACCAGGAAGAGCAAGTAGCAAGTTTACTTTAGGTGTATCAGTGACCAGGCATGCCATGTTTTGGCAACACCGCAGCAAGGTGAGCTTTGAGAAAGAGTTTGCAGACAAATATGATATCTGCAGTTTATGTTTTTCTGGTGTGTCCTTCAACTTATTCCTTTTTCTAGGGGGAAAAAAGTGGAAATGTAGACAAACATTGAGGTTTTATGTTGGCTAAGCAGCCCTCAAAGGGCTGGAAGAGAAAACCCAAACAGCAGAAGTGTTGCTTAAAAAACCAGTTTCAATCTGAATTTTTCCACTGCTGCTTTCAGTTTCATAAAGGCCTTTCAGATACCCAGGTCTGTTGATCTCTGATAAAATTGCACAAAGGAGGCAGCTCATTAACTCTTGCTCTGCACTGGGCATGTTTTGATGTGCATATTGCTGACAGCACAAAAATCCTTTCTGGCAGTGTATGCAGGGAAAATAACAGTATTGATAGTGGGTACCTGCTGCAGGCAAAACATGGGGTCCCCCACCTCCTCAGCACTTCAGCTCAGGAGTAATGACCAGGGAACATGAAGAGTGATTGTGGAGTTAAACCTAATACAAAGCTCCTGTAATTGAAAGCCCATTACAGCATCTCAAGACAGACTCTTGAAATAAGCACTAGCTTTTAAAAGTTCCTGCCTTTACTAGCTAGTTATTGATTAAAATAATGATATATGTTGTTTTTATAAAGGTTTTCAAGCTCTCTTGTGTACAGAAGACTTCTCAAACATATGTTCATAGGCATGAACAGTTTATTTGAACATTTAGCTTGCAATGATGGAGATTACAAACAAAGAACTGTTGTGTTAGCGTGGGGAGGCAGAGAGCAAAACTAACCAACCTGCTTCAGTTAACTAAACTGGATGGAACAGCATAAGCGAGCAGAAAGTTGCATTTAATGGATAATTTTTTTAACTAGAGGATGTTAGATATCAAAGCTGCTATCTTTTAAAAGAGACATTGTTAGCAGCATTTGTAAGTGCATGAATGAGGGTCATGCCATTTTGTGGTTGTGCTTTGATTTCTTTCTCTCTGCTCCCAAATCATGAAGGATCATGGAGAGAAGTAAAATTCCTCCATTAGAGTTAAATGCTATTGTTCACTGAAAGAACAAAGATAGAAAGCAAACAACAAATGCATTTCAGTGATGCTTTGGATGCTGTCCTTCTCTCTCCCTAAACTGGGAGAAGATGGTTTCAGGCCCATTTAAGGTGGGATCTGTTTGCCTCTGTAGATACAAACATGACAGCTGTGTAGCAGTGTGCAGAGACAGAGAATGGCTGTGCAGTTTGGGGTGGCTGTGCTGAGCCAGAGCTAACCCACCCCCCCAGAGCTGCTGGGCCAGCAGGGACCATGTCCTCCCCTTCCCTCTCCCCTGCACTGCCCCAGAGTCAAGCACCAGCGAGTATCCCCCCCAGCACCCTGTGTGCTGAGAGGCTTGTGAGGAGGCACACCTGCAGGGAGGGACCCTGGGAAGGGAACACCCTGTAGGGATGTTTCAGGAGCTCTCCAGTCCCTGAAAATCCCAGTCCTGCTGGGTGGCACAGCTCTCCAAGCCCAGCATGGCAATGGGCTGCTTTGCTCCTGCTCGCAGCCCTTGCTGGTGCCCAGGTGCTTGCTCCAGGCTGGCCCAGCCCCGCTGCAGCCGTGTCAGCTTGTGGAGACAAACAGCCAGGGTCTGCATCTGTGCTGCCCACATTCCCAGCTGGGCCACTCCAAAAAACTTTGTCTCTATGAATGGCAGATGAAATTAGACTTAAGGAAAGTTCAGCTTTAATGTCAAGTGCCACTGTTTCATTATGCGGGTTTTTCAGAGCAGCCAAATAGGTCCAGTGCTGCTTAATTGCTTAATATGATAAATTATGTCTTTTGCCAACTGCTTGCCTAATTATGTATTTTATTCCTTGTAAACATCTGCTCTGAGACGATGGAAGGGAGGCCATGCAGAGTTTCCACTGCCAATCTGATGGGCTGGAGTACAGCAGCCTTTTCTGTGGCTATATTTATCTTCTTCTCATCAATGTGACTGACATGGACCTCCAAGAAGTTATCTTTTATACTCCACTCTTCAAAATGAGGACTTGCTTTGTCATTTCTCCAGGGAAGCAGTTTGTGAATCTATTATAAAAGGTTGTTTATCTCATCTCCCAAGGACTTGCATATTTTCACAAAATATCATTTGGCCTCTTGCCATGTTTTTAGTCCAGAGTGTCAGAGGCCAGGCCAGCTTTGGGCAAGAACTGGGAGACTCCTCTCCATCTGAACTCCTCCTGCATCACACCAAGACACATCATTTTGGGGTTTTTTTTTGTGGATTTTACTCAGGATCAAGCAATTCTGAGCAACTAGAAAAACATTGTTTCTGAAGGCACTAAAAGTTGAATTTCAGGTCTGACCAGGTTTAATTTTTTAAGCTGCAAAATGGAGGGACAGGTTGCAGGTGGACTGCATGTGATGGTGCTAAGCACTCTGCAGCCCAGAGGGGCAGCAGCCCTCTGCCCTTGGGAGCTCACAGCGTGATGGATGTGAGCAGAGGGACTCTGCCTGTCACTGGTACTCCAGAGGAAGGGGCAGGGCTAACTAACTAATTGTGGTGGATGTGACCTCAGTGAACCTCATCAGTGAACCTCCAACCACATTCCTTTTGTCAGGAGGCTGCTCCAGAGCAGCCCTGGTGGAAGAGGCAGGACCAAGTGTGTCCCCACCACCCCCGAGCCACTGGGGTTTGCTTGCACCACTGCAAACACTCCCATCCAGCAGTGCCTCGTGAACAGAGTACAGCTGCCATCTACTCTACTGAGCTTCATACATATTAATGTTCATATACTGACTGCTCTTTCTTATCTGCTTTAATTGAAAGATAAGCTGAATGTCTTACTTTGCTCTGCAGTAGGAGTTGTATTTGAAGTAGTGTATTTTCCTGCTGTGTTCCTACTATGTTTGAATTAAACTTGGTCATAACAGTGGAAAGAAAACATCAACCTCTACATAAAATCAATTTGTACCAAGGGCAGTGTATAATGCTGTACTTTAAAGTGATGGTCATTCAAAATAACTATTTGGGACATTATAGCTGAGGAGAAAAGCATTGAAGTCATCTGTATCAGCACTGTGAAATATAAATGTTTCTTTCATTTATCAACTGCTGAAAACTCAAGTGTTTAACTTCACAGGGTTTTATATCAGTTTAGATTTTTTCCTTCTGATAGTGCACAAGATGAACCATGCCTGCTTGAATTTTAAGAACACAATTCCCCTCTTGCAGATACACTGTACTTTGTTAAAACAGAGCAGATCAGAGAAACGAAGACCAGAGGTCCATTTACAGAAGTCTGTATACAAAATGTGGGCAAAACTGCAGAAACAACTATCAGAGTCACATGTGACAGCTGAACAACCCTGCACACAATTAGGATAAAAGGGCAGCTCCCCCTGGGCAGCAACTGCATGATGGATGGCTGCAGCTCACTGCACTGCAGCTGCACAAGAACCTTTGGTATCTTTTTTATGTACACTTATTTCATGTGAACGGAGGCCATGCTTCCTGTGTTGAAAAGGACATTAAAATATATTTCCACAGAAATTCCAAAAGTTATTAGATTTATTCTTGCATTCTGTGAGAGATATTTATATGCTTCCCTGCTTTTTTCTTCTTTCCTCCTTTTGTCCCTTTTTTTCTGTAGGGGCTGAATAATTCATCATAGAAGAAAGCACGTGGATTTTCATTTTTTATTTTAGTAAAACAATACTTCAAAGCAAGCAATGTCAGAGGTTTGCTCATTGTGACTCAGATTTATGGAAAAGGCACCGCAAAGTCTCTGGGATCTCGTTTTAGCATGGACATATTTGTAGGTCTACTCTCAGTCTTATGTTTTCTTACAATGCAAGCTTGCAAAAATTATCCTTAAATTTAAGGAATTCTGCCACTGCAAACTGTATAATTTGACCAAACAAAGCCATCATAAGATTATCTATTTTCATTCTCTGGTCACAGCAGAAAATTTTAAAATATTTTATTGGCTTTTTTGTTGGTTTTTTTTTCTTTTTTTTTTTTTTGGTTGGGGGGCATGAGTTAGGTTAATGCTGAGTAAGTTTCATCAAAATCAGCTGAGAACCCTTCAGCTGAGGAAACTGCATTTTTGGAGACTTCCTCAGCAATAAAGCTGCAAATGCAAGATTCAAAAGCTTCATCTTTTTGATCTCAGTTGCACTTAAAAAGCAAGCTATGTTTGTAGGAGAAGATAAGGAGTCTCAAAATGCTCAGTTTATAAGGTTGACAGTTCAGTACTTCACATGGGACCAACACCAAAAGCAAACGTATCATCTTCAGAGAGAAGGCTTTGCTCAGCATCGATTGAGTTTGAAGTGCTCTCCACTGCCCACTGTGATACTGAGCTCTTAAATCTGACACTCGAGGCTCCCAATAACCTGCCTTAAACGTGCAAGCCACTTGGAAAGTGTAAACACAGCTGGTCCCTACCCAAATGTAAATCTCATGTTTCTAACAGGACTGGCTGGAGTGAAAAGGTCTGGGGGAGTGCGGAGCTGTGACCCACAGACACAGCAGGGAGCCTCTGCTCACCACACAGGCTGGGAAACACTGTTGGCAAAGCTGGCAAATTCAGATGAAGTAAATGACAAATTGTTCAGAAAGGCATTCATGGGTTAATTTTGCTCATTCTGCATCCCACAACAGAGATGGAGAATTTGGGTAGGAGGTGCTCCAGAATGTTATTCCAAGAGTTGCGTAGAGAGCAATGTCTGACACGAAGTTGGTGAAAGTTTATGAGTCCAGAGAACGCCAGGACTGAGAGGAGTTTAATGCAGGTTAACTCTTTCATTCTGCAACTGGCAGTGGGACAGTAGTGGTTTTATCATGTTACTGGCTTGTGGGGGACAGGAGCTACATCTCCAGGGACTCAGAGCTTAACCTTGGTTTTGTCCTGTGACAGGCAAACACCATCAATACATTCAGCAGTTTTGATACTTTCTGATTATCCAGGACACTTCAGGACACTTCATTCTTTGTGGCCTCAATGTGCTTCTTCTTTCTGCAGTTTTGAATGTAGCTTATTTTTGAAGTGCTGGATGACTAGTGCTCTGCAAGACTTACAAGTAGTTTTGAACTTAGAGTTTCCATCCCTTATCCATACTTTCCATGTCTTTTACCATTTTAAAGCCTTCTTCTGCATTCTCAAACCTAAAACTATCCAAAGATATTTTCAGCTGAGATCCTTCAGCTAGTTCAGAAGATACTTTGGGAATCTTCTTTCAGCAAGAAAACCTTACTCAGACACTGAAAATCTATAAATGAAGGTAGAAATAGTTCTCAAGGCTCTTGTAACTTCCTAGATGAGTCTGCTTTGATTTGTATGAGATCTGATGATCTCTGAAGTCCTCTGGCTGACCTCTGTCTTCCAGAGCAGATTAGGTAATGTGAAAGATAAGGAGTGAGAATGTCATCATCTCCCTGTGGCTAAGGAAAGCCCACTGATATGAAACCATCAGTACCCTCAAGAGTCTCAGGGATTTAGAGGCTTTTCTGTAACAATAAACATAGCTCTTGGAAAGTAGCAGCACCTGAGCCAGTCTCCAGGCTGTGGACTGCTGGGCCTCATACAAGTTGTGTAAGGGGAGGTTTAGGCTGGATATTAGAAAAAGATCCATCACCCAGAGCACTGGAAGAGCTCCCCAGAGAAGTGGTCACAGCACCAAGCCTGACAGAGTTAAAGAAGTGTTTGGATAATGCTCCCGGGCATGTGGTGTGACCCTTGGGGATGGTGCTGTGCAGAGCCAGGAGTTGGACTCAATGATCCTTGGGGGGCCCTTCCAGCCCAGCTGATTCTGTGATTCTGTGATACACTCTGGGATCTCAGCTCTGGGTTTGGTTTGCAGTAGGTCTCAAGGAGAGCAGAGCTTTTCATCCGAAGAGTTTTCTGCTCATCTGGTAGTGTCTCATTTACAGAACTGACCTCTACCAGCAGTCCCCCTCAGGTCTCTCAGGGCCAGCACCCTGCCTATCACAGGTACTCAGCCCACCTGTGCTGACAGAGCAGCAGTTCCCCCCATCCATCACTGGCACTGCTGTCTCATCTCTCAGCTGGAGAGTCAGGGCCTGGCTCTACCATGTAGGTGCAGTCCAGGTTGTAGGAGGCAGTCGTCCCCTGCGTGCCACACTTCCAACTGCTTGTCCGTGAGAACTAAGGGTGGAGAAGACAAGGTGGGAAGCCAGGTACAGACAAGGTGAGAGACAATAGGTATGTGTCTCATCTGGGGAGCTGAGGCACTTGAGAAATATTTGTGCTGTTGAAGCTTCCAGTTTGAACACACTATACTTTCACAGAGACTTGGGATGACATAAATGGTCAGCAACAAACTGGAAGAGAGTCAGCCTGCCCTGAGCAGCCCTGGACTCATGGATTACAAGCAATTGGCAATGACTTGTTTGCTTGTGAATGGCAGGGTCCTAATCCAGCCTTTCCTTAGAGTTTTCCTTCCTGTTTGCCAATGCCACAGAATAGTCCTGTTTTTATTATATGCAGGAATTAGAGCACAGTTTTGGAGTCTTTGTGTGTAGCTCTTCAAGACAAAGTGCCAGACCCATGGAGAGGTCTGAAATAATGTCTCTGCAGTAGCAGAAATGATTCCCTCTACCTTTGCAGCCCGTGACCTGTGGGATGTTGAGCACAACCTCTTCTGGTAGGAGAGGCTGTCACACCAGCTTCTCCAGATCCCACACAGTGTCCTGGCAAAGCTAAACCTGATGGGGACCAGCTCAGAGCCTTGAGGGGTAGCTTTGTTTGGGTTCTGGCTCTGCTATTGTCAGGTGAGTACAACACATACGTAGGTATTCATTGCACATCATAGGTACCATGTCTTTTTTTGGGTATTTACCCTCTAAACCATACTGTTTAAATATCTATTTTTTCTCCTAAAGGGTAGCAAATTCTGCTCACCTCCTGCCTCTTTGGGCATTACTGCCATTTGTCAGGGATCTGACACACTCAAGTGCATTGCTCTTCAAGGCACAGAGGTTTGGCTCTCCACTGAGAGCTGTTATTTAGGGCTCAACAATTAATCTTTTGTCCATGTTTTGCCTTCAGCAGCTCAGCAAAGCTCCTCACAGTGTGCACTGTGTCGTGTGGTGGATTGTTGTGAGGGCTCTGCTGCCCTTTGTCTAACACACCAGCTTGTCTCACTCTCTCCTGGATTATCTTCTGACCCAGCAGTTCTTATCCAGACATAGCTGTCCCCAGGATTTCTCAGAGCCAGCAGTGCATATGGTGTTTATACAGGCTCAGAGGGGAACCCTCTGTTGTGAGTTGGTAGGGGTTGACAGGGCCCTTTGTGTCCTCCTTATGCTTTGCATGTGAATTTTGTATTGTTTCCAGACAAAGTGAGACTCAGTTGTGCGTGGTGTCTGGATCCCAATACATTTTTTTCCTTTCTTTCTCTTGGAATTGCAACGTGAAAAATGGTTTATGCTCTTTTTAGAAGAAGCTGAGCTGATTTAGCTGACTTCAGTGATGTTTCGTGGGCGGTGAATGGAGCCCCTTGTGCTTGCAGAGCAATGGAGGGTTTGGAGCAGGGCTGCAGGCTCAAACCAAAGGCCAGCTGTGACCAACCTCGATTTTTCTCACCCAGTAAAATCGCCAGCTACATCAGCTGGATTTTTTTTAATGGAAAAACCACAGTTTTTTGTGAAGGTTCAGCAGGACGTTTGAGGGATGGCTTTTACCCCCTTAAGGAACAACTGAAGCACATTTTGAAGCAAATACACTTCAGCAAAGTGCCCACAAATACTGCACAAAGGGAGGAGGTTTTAGAAAATCTAAATTTGGATTGTTAAACTTTTGTTTGGAGTGGCTCTTATTTTGAGACTTACCAAAAGATGAAGGCTATGTGGGTGGTGTTAAAAAAAATGTCTTTCAGTAACACTTAAAGACTTCTGAAATTTTCCTTGTAAAAGTAGATCATTCATTTTCTTCCAGGCTGGGGTGAAAGCTGGGTTACCCTGAGCCATGAGTGGCAGCTGGGCAAGTCTCCATGCCACTTGTCATCTGGCATCAGCAGTACTCCTCACTGTGTTCCTTCTCAGGCGAGTGGAACTGAGCTTTGTGCTCACCTCTTGCATAAACAACAAATCGATTAAATATTTCGTTTTTGTGACTGTGGCAACTTCTTGAGTTGTTCGTAATCTCATGCTTCTTTTCTGACCAATTTTATGTGTTTTATGCAATAGAAAGCAGAAGCATTTTGATCTGTCAAGCAGAGATGAGTGTCCTTCCTCATGCAGCATCCAGTTGTGTCTGAGTCAATTAGCTCTTCTTTTAAATGCTGTCGCCCTGCTTACATAAATAAATGCCCAAGAGAGAATGAGGGAGGCAGGGGACAAAAAAATATTTAGGTGTGTATATTCATGTAGAAATGCTTAAGGGTGCCTTCAAGGTAGGTAAACATGCAATTTTTGACTACCATTCCCTCTGTTCCCTTGACTGGGGCTTGTTTCCCTCTGCTTATGTGAAGGGCAGAGCCTGAGGTGTAGACTAAAAGCAGCAGAGTGGGCCAGAGAAGCCAAAAATCTAGGAGAAAGTTAGTCTGGCTTGTACTGCCAGTGGGAAATCAGTATGGTAGGAAAGCTAGTTCTTCCCCTCCTTGCATTTTCTAATTGCAAATGGCCCCATCCTTCACCTCCTTTGTTCTTGATTTGCTTGATAGACAAAAGAGCAGGTCCTGCTCCCCCAGAGGGTTCTGGCACTCCCACCAAGCCAGCTTCTCCTGGGTTTTGCCTCCGTGAGGGAGCTGAGCAGGAGTGCTTGGAAAATGGGATTCCCAGCTGGGGTACCCAGGAGAGAACACAAAATGTTGGAAACCTGTCCCATGCTGATGGTCAAATGGGGTTTCCAATTCCCCTGAGGGCATGTGCATTCCCTACCCCTGAACATACAGGAATAGTGGAAAATACAGAACAGACATAACACAGCCAGCATGCCTGTGGAAGGGAATGGTGGGGTCCCACTCCAGGGGGTGAAGGTTCCCAGCCTCTCTGTGGTTGTTCTTGACATCACCCAAAACCACCTGGGCAGAAGATCAAATGATGCATCCTGTGTCCAGACTGTTTGTGGTCAAAAAAGAGGGCAAGAGGCCACACAGAGGTTCCTGCAGGAGGAACACAGAGAGTAAGGATGTTCTTGTGCTTGCAAAGGACCACATCTTTGTTCTCAGGTGCATTCTCACTTCAAGGTGTGTTGGTAAAGGGCTGCTCTGCATGCCAAGGCTGAAGTTTGCTTCTCCTTTTTCATCTGATATGAATGGCTTCCCCCATTCTAAGAAAAGCCAGCTCCTTTGAGAGATCCCATTAGCACAGGGAGTATTTGCTTTTTCCAGGTACCAGCCATGCAGCTGGATATAAGGTGGGAAAGAACAAGGATTTTCCTTGCCTTGTCAGCATGGGCTCTAAGACAACACATTTGACTCCTGTGGACCTGGCAAGAGATCCATGAGAACTTTACTGTCTCTGACTTATCAGACTGGGCTTCCAGCAGTGAGTTTCACCCACCCAGGAGCACCCTGTGGAATGGCCATCAGCCTGGTAGGACGGGACATGGTCTGGAGGATGGAAGCAATCCCCTTGGTTTGCCAGGGATGGTAGCACTAGGGAATGTGGGGAAGGGTGCAGCATAAAACAAGCACAGGTTAACCCAGGTACTGCCTGTTCATCTCCACATCCCACCTCTTAAACGCCAGCACCAGCCCTGGCTCTGGACCAAACCTGGCTCTGCCCTGAGGAACCATTCCCAAGCAGGGACTGCTCTCCCTGTGTTGGACAGACACCTGTGTGGCCTGTGCAATGCTGTGAGTGTCAGCTGTCACAGCTCTTTGGTTTCATACTTAAATTAAGGTGGCTGATGAATACTTTGACCCCTTTGATTTTTCTGTTTCCCTGTTCTGCTTGCTCATTTGTTCAAAGCTCTGTTAATTCTCTGTATCAGCTGGTCCCCTGAGCAACTCCTCATTTCATCTTGGGAAGGAGATTAATTTAGCAGTGATTTTTAATTCTTCTCCTATGTGATAATGTGAATAATGTATGTGCTACCAAATCCTTTTGTAATTAATCCATTGTGCTGCTAAACAAAATCTTGGGACCCATGGTTTTCATAACAGCAGGTAGGAAGGCTTTTGGCAGGTTGGAGGGCTTTTGTTACTGTTTTTTTTTTCTGTGCTTCACTTTTTGGTCATATGCTCTTTATCTCTGGTATTGTCTGACTGGTTGATAGTTGTCATTTCTAAAGAAGAAAATCACTCTGTGAATCCATGATAAACAAAGGCCTCAGATAAGTGAATTTCAATGGGTCATTATACCATACTAGCAGTAACAAAAATGAAATCCAAATACCCTCACTGTCATTCAGATGAGGTAGTGGCTGGGTGAGTGAATATCTGAGCCTCAAAGTGTGCCTCTGCTTCACTAAGAAGTCCTTGAATTCTGGTTGATTATTTTAAACGTTCTGAATTATTTCTCATAAATTCATAACACTGTGCCAGTCATCTTAAAGGTATTTACCAGTCAGTTTTTGTCTTTGTTCTCTTTCTTTTTCAGTCTGAATTCTGACATCAAGATACATTTGTGTGGGTGGTCTAAGGCCTCCTCTGCAGCCAGCCATTATCCAGGAAATGCTCTGAGAAGCCTTTCCTGATAGATCAAAAAACATTTATACTTCCAAAATGGCCCTTTCAGTTCCAACAGAGAGCAATAACTATTTCAGGTACATGCTCCATTAGCCCAGTTATGGTTATTAACTACTCTAAGACTAACAGCTTCAGCTAATAAGATGCAAAGTTTGTGCCTCAGGAACATTTCTAGTAGTGAAGATAATATGAATATTTATCAGGGACCAGATTTAGCTCTTTTAAAAAGAAAAAACAATTAAAAAAATAAAGTAACTAATCATGTACCTGAGGTAAAATACTGACCCAAATGGCCAGGTTTTTACCCTGAATCTTTTGCCTTATGTTTCTTTTTAATTCCCAAACAACAGCAGATAAGGATGCTGCTAAATGCAGGGCTGTACACAGTTTTCCAAGTGCCCTGTGGTATCACAGGTCAGGCTCTTGCCCCTCTGCTCTACCTGCACCAGGGAGGTGGACTTTGGTGAAGTGCACAGAACTGGCAGCCCCTTCTAAGGCCAGAAAAGAGGTGTTTATTACTAAAAATACTTGTCCTGCAGCACAAGCAACCTGCATCTCGCACTGCCCTTTGGGACAGAATGTGTTAAATTAGTTGTGAAAGGCTGAGCAGGGAGAGGGAAGAGTTTTAGAGAGCTGAGGACCAGCTGGGTACATTTCCACTTTCTCCCCTTTGACATCTGGTAGGAGTTTTTTCCATCCCCTGATCAGATATGCTGGCTGGTTAATAAACTCAGGTGCAGGGCAGCAGCTTGCCTGATGAAAATGAGTAATTATGTTTCACTTTCCCTGACTGGAATTTTGATTGCCACAGACATGATTAATTGGATTTTCTGACCACTGCTTCAAGAAAGCTTTAACTCCTTGGAAATCATTTAGTATGGGAACTGTAACCATGCTTTAAACCATCAGCAAAGATGAGAGACTGAGAGAGCAATACCATGATAGGAGGTCTGACATTTTATTATGGTCTTGGATAAAAAGCTGATGGGAAAGGACACAAACAGTCTTGTGACAAACTGGACACACAGCACTGCATCAGGCAGAGCTGCAAGGCATGGATGTTGCTCAGGGGATTGGGAAATAAAATCAGATCTGTGATGTTTTGGAGGAAGTAATACCACCCCTCCTTCTGGAGAGTTTAGGGAGGAGTTAACATGAGCCAGATGTTAATTTAGCAAAAAACTTTTATTACAACAATCAAATAGAGTTGAATAAACCATAACTAAGTGTTGGTATACCAAGCAGGAAAGAATTGCACTGTGTTCTCAGAAAGCACTTTTAAAAAATAAGCATTTCATCTTCTTCATGTTTGACATATCTAACACTCAGTTTTGCACTGCACTGTGGGAAGAAGCAGGACTCAAGAGCAGAAGTGCTGGGGACCAGGGTTCCCATTTACAGCTGTGCAGGTTTCCCATGTGTGACATGCTGCATGTGGAGAAGTCTGTCTTAACCCACCCAACTCCCCTGGCACTGGAGCTATTCAAGCTCGGGTTTCGAGGAAGTAGGGCCTTGCAACAACCTGATTTTGGTAACCAGGAAAGGGCTAACTTTGGCAGGATCTTCCCCTGCACTGGGGGTGCCCACGGGAACCCAGGAATCCTGAATCACTGGGAGATCTCCTGGAGGGAGCAAGCAGCACTGGGGCAGGTGAGGAGCTCTGCTAGCTCAGACCTCCTGCCTGTGTCAGGGCATGTGCCACACTCCCATCACCCTCCCTCCATTAAGTCTGCTTCAGAGCAGCTGCAGTTTTGCTTACAGTACCCCTCTCTCAGATGGAAACCTCTCCCTATCTCTTGGCCAGGCAGATGAGGAGCTGTGGATCAGTGTAATCAGTGCCCTCCATTCTTGGGCTTGGCAGGGGAAATTCCTCTTTAACGACACAAGGAAAATCCAGGAGTTGCATTTCAGGAGCTTTAGTTCCTTTATCTCATTCTCTTTCACCATATGTTTGGATGATTCTTTGTCAGGAGACATGGCTTTAGATAGGCTTCTTGCTTGTACTTCTTTATTTTGGGGATCCCGCATTCCTCCACTCAGATCATGTGTTCCTTTACTCTCTTCAAAAGGGGAATCTTTCCACCAGCTTCAGTGGGATCTCAGACCACGTCCACCCTTTCCCACCCACTGCATTCCACTCCTGCATCCAAGCCTGCTTTCCCCATGGTGATCCTTCCTCCTCAACCTGCCCCTCCTCCCACTCCTCTCTGACTCCCAGACTTCCTCTTCAGCCTGCTCATCTCCTTTGTGGTCCCCAATCTCCATCCATTTTCCTGCATCCCTCTGCCCAGATGTTCCAGGATCCCCTTCCATCCCCTGCTGCAAATGGGTCACTCCCCCTCCTGCTCGTGCTGCCTCTCCCTCTGTCTGGCACCATTCACCAGCCCTGGCCCTTGCTCCTCCTCAGCTGCACCCAGCCAGGTCCATCCTTCAGGAGCTTTCAGGTCAAGGAAAAGACATGGCAGAGACTCCTAGTTCCCATTTTCAGGGCTTGATTCCAAGGGGCTTGGCTGTTCCTGAAGTGCCTGGTTTTCTCTGTACATGTGGAAATGCTCCCAGAGAAGTCACCAACATCTGCATCTGGACAGCACAGGAAGCAGAGAGGAGCAGGCATCCACCCAGCCACAACAGGCTCCCAGAAAAAGCTTAAGCTGTTGAGACCTTGCAGCTTTTCCTAAGAATGTGCAAGTGTGGTTTTTCAGGCAGCCTGGGTTTGGAGCTCAGCACAGGTGGCAGGCAACCTGGAGTTTATGGGGTTGGTGCTGGCACCTCCAGATAGGTTCCATCTCCAGCCAGAAGGGCAGGAGGGGTAATAGTCTCATGGGAGAAATTATTTGAAATTTTAATGCTGGAAAACAGTTTTGTCATTGTCTTGTTTACGTCAAAACTGCAAGAATAGCTTGGGTTTATGAAAAAAAAAAAAAATCAGCCTGAAATAGCTGGAATGGCAATCTGCAGCCCAAAAGGACAAGTGCTGCCATTCTTCTGAACATCTCACTGTGGCATCCCATAATGAGAATTCTGGGCAATGTTTACAACATCAAATGTACTCGGGCAATGTGTCAGAGGGATTGGGTATCAGGTCTCCAGCCTAATTGTGGGCCTTCAGGAGGAGCCTCATGAATATGTCTAAATAGCTGGAAATATTCCATGACACTCAGTTCTTCAAAATGTAGATAAATGTGCAGTCATGGAGAATGATAAAATGTATGATTATTTGCAAAAGGGAAGTCAGTTGTGAATATACAAGCTGAGTTAGGCACATGAGATGATATGAGAGGGTTTCCTACTCAGCAATAACATTCTTTTCCCAACTTCAGCTATCCAATATCAGTTATGGAGGCTCCGTGATGCCTCCAGGACATTTGTCTGAATTGTCTGTGCCAGATAAAACATTGCTGATAGAGTACTGAACTGTGTGTGGGAGCACTTCAGAAATGTCTCTGTAAGACCAGAAACAAAATACTTCAGTGAAGGAAAGTATTTTCTTTACCATTTACATTGGATAGGAGGGAGATAGATGGCAGGGGGTATGTATGCACGTGGCAGGAGCAGTAGATGTGACTGGGGGAACTGGAACATTTACAAAAAGGTTTGAAAATGATGAAATTAAAAATTAGTTACATTTCTGAAACCTGTAAGTGTTGCTCGTGCTACAGCAGAGAACTGCTTGTCACTGTGCCCTTCCCAGTTGGTGACCATGTCTGCTTGATTAGAATAGTTCTGGGAATGAGGAACTCCTTTGAAATGTAGTATGTGTTCAGGAAGCAATCACAGGCATCACCACTCCAAAGATGTGGTGCAACACCCCTGCAGTACTTAGTTATTATGAAGAAATTGGCCACTATTTGGTATTAATATATGTTTTAAAGACCTTTTTGTGTATCCTGTAAAATTACCAAAATGCAGAAGTGAGGGAGAAATAGATAAAAATATTGATGAACAATTCTATGGGTTAATCAAGTGTACAAAAATACTCTCAACTGAAATGTATCATCCAAAATTCCTGAGGGTTTGAACTCTGCTGAATGACACTTTGTAACAATTTTTTTTTATCATTCCTTGCATGTTGTGCTATAAATTGATATTTTTCTGAAACAATTACACAAACCTCACAATAAATAGAAGTTGTAATGTATTAGTATGATAGCCCCTAGGAAAACATTCTGCAGTTTGTCTAGGTTTGAAGGATAACTCCTGTAATACAGGTTTTGAGGGGAGGTTTATGAATTTCTGCTTACTAGGTTAATTATTTTTGATCACATGCTACTTTGCTTTTCCGAGGAGCTTTGGTGGGAATACAGTAGACTGATCTGGGCTTTTCACATGTGGGACTGAAGTGTTTAAGGCATTGCTCTGATGACTTGTGCTTGCCACACTACACATTCAAGGCTTTTCAGCTTAGTTACCCAGGGGAAGAGCACACCACAGCTCTCCAGAGTCTGCCCATCAGTGTGTGCCTGGTGTGGACACAACCAGAGGGCTGTGCATTGTGCAAGCCACTGAAGCCACAAAGAGGTCTGTGCTCCAAATGTATTTATTCTCCTTAGTTTTAGTGCATTTTATCTGGCTTCTCTGAAACACAAATAGTCCTGGAGCTACATGGAAGGGAGGCAGGCTTGTTCATCTTCTAGGAAACCATGTGAATGCTTGTGTATAGGAGAACAGCTGATGCAGAGTGAAGCAATCACTTTTTTTTTTTTTTTTGCAGGCTTGAAAGTAGGTGGTTCCTGCTGCTAATACCAGATGTGCCCCTGATGCCATGATGGCATCATGGCATCACCACCAGGTTTTTCTGGGTAAAACCAGCCATTGGTCCTGGGGCCATATGGCCACTCTCTTGGCAAACAGATTTACATCTCTTGGGTCTGTCTGGCTTTATCCTGCAGGTATAGAAGTCTCACCTGTAAAGAGATTTCTGCCTTGCTCTGAACCATTTTACACTTCTAGCCCTCTTCCCAAAACTCTTGGGAGAGTTTTTTGGGGATCTTTCCCTGTGCAGATCCCCAAATGAGTTTGGTGAGGTTTGTTTATGTACTCTCCTGTGCTCCCTTGCCTGCCCTTGGAGAGGAGCACCATCCACACCAGTCTGTGTGAAGCTTACCTATAAATGGAGGAAAGCAGTGTGTTGTCTTGTAGGTACTACTGGAGAACAACAGGTATGGCTGGAACCAACCCAGCCCAGTAAGTCAGTTATTGATGAATCAGAGTGTGATTGGTAAATCAGAGTGTGTTATTAAGGTTATTTTCATTAGCTGGTAAGAATGTGGGATTGTGGTTGGAAGGTGCCAAAAAATGCCTCCTTTTATTTGTGGTACATGGGGACAATTGCCTTCCTGCTACTCCAAGAAATAATTCATGTAGTCTGTATCACATTTTGTGAATTAAAAATGTGGCCAGAGCCTAGACTAGAGAGAAATGCATCTCAATGGGAAGTGAAGAGAGTGCAGAAGACTTATTTTCCTGCACATTCTCGGCATTTTCATTGCCACTGATTCTGCTGTAGGCTTTTCCCTATATCAGGATCTTCTGAGTTGGCTGTACCATCAGATCTGACTCCCATTCCCCTTTGCTCTCTATGGAGGTGGAATAGAGCCTTCATTTCCTTGGAAAGGGAACTTGCTTCCTGCTGATGGCTGCAGAATCCCAGCACTGGCTTCTTGAGCTTTTCTCTCCCCAGACTCACATCTCTGTCTGTGGTGTTTAGAGGAGTGGCTGTGGAAATCACAGAAATGGTCGTGTCCTTGCTCCTGACATGCAACTGGTGCAGACTGGGCTCCTTGGCATGGTAAATTTGGGTACTCAGGGTGTGGTAAGTCTGGCTGGTATCTGCCAGGGTGAGCCTGGTTTTTGAAGGCCTTTTCCCCATATGGTTGGTGGAGATACAGTGACTTCAGAAACCGGTGCTGAGTGGTATCTCTTGTATGAATTTGACCCCAGGAAGCTTTTTTCCACAGCTGATATATACAAAGCTGCATTTCTGCTTCAAATCTACTTGCTGTAATAGTAGTAGTATCTCTGCTCTTGCCATCAACACAAATTCAGGATGCCTGAAACAGAGCCCCCTAAACTGCATGTTCCTCAGTTATTGGGTGAACATCTTCATCCCCACACTTTGAGTCTGGGCAGCATCCTCAGGTTGAGTGTCACTAAGGGTCCTCATATCCAGGTGATACCCACATCTTACAGATTATTTCAGTGCAACTTTTCCACCTTTCTGTCTGACTATTCTCCATCCTAGTAGTCTTATACAGATTTTCATATGTCTCAATTACTGCAAGGTTATTGCCCTACCAATATATCCATCGAGATCCTGCTAAGAAGCTTGTTTTCCTGGCTTGCTGTTTTGAACATGCCAGCTCTCTCTATGCACCCCACCATCAGCTTCCCTCCTCTCTTACAGTGCTATTCCTTTCCTTTCCCAGGCATCATCTCTCATCTACTGTCAAAACATCCATGCCTGCCCAAGCAGGATTGCCTCCCACCCTTTCTCCCACCATCACTCGCTTGTTCACTTTTCTTACAAGCATTTATGTGTTTGTGCTGGAAGAAGCTCCTCACAGTCATCCAAAATGCTTCTTTTTCATCCCTGTAAACTTTCTGAGCAAACTTTTTTGTTCTGACTCCTATAACCAGTTTAGGACAGAAAAGTGGCTGGGATATGGACAGAAGAAAGCACTCCCTGTTGCATTAACCAACACTTCTGGGGTGCTTACCTGAATTTATATTTTTTTCTATGTTTAAGGGCAGATGTCAGAGCACAAGTGATGCCTAATGGCTAAGATCCCCATGAACTGGCCTTTTGTGCCAACAGATCACTTAAAACACTGCTTAATTCTCCTAGCACAGTGTTAACACCAATGAGGACAGCAAATAGCTCTCCGAACACACCCCTTCTCTGACACATTTTGAGAACTGCCCATTGCTTCCCTCCAGCTCTCAGCCACTGGCTGGCCTTTTCCCTGCTTTGGCTCTTTGAGCATCTTTGGCTCAGAAAGCCTTCAGTTGGGATTTTGGCTGCTTACCACCCCAGATGTACTGGCTCAGCACAGATGCAGAAGGCAGTGGGGAGGAGAGGTGTGCATGTGCATCCTGCAAGGCAGCTGCCCCTCTCCTCTCTGTTAGCACCGACCACAACGTGTCCTCCTGCATCACACAGTGGGGCAGAGGGACTGCAGCCCCCAAACAAGGCAACCCTCACCCAGCCTTGCATGAAGGGGGGATAAATAGTGCTAGGACTTGTTAAAGGCACACATAGAATCTTTAAGGTCAGAAAAGACCTCTAAGGTCATCAAGTCCAGCCATTAACCCCACACCACTGTACCACCACTAAACCATATCCCTACGAGCCACATCCACATGCCTTTTGGACACTTGCAGGGATGATGATCTCACAGTTTATAATTGGTTAGAAGACCTTTGTGTTTTATGAACCAAAGACTTTTTAAAGTACTTCAGTTGTGTAAATAAAAAAAATCATAACTAGATGGAAAAAAATAGTCTCCTTTCCTTTTAAAAATTTATCCTTCTAAAATTATTTTTTAATACTAAAATGAATTAAAAATGGCCAAGTGTTGAATTCTTGAATAAAGTGCCTCTAAGAACAGTACTGTAAACCTTCAATGCAAAAACTTTTTAAAATGCTTCTGTTGTTTATGTCTGCATAGCTCACCGTGTATTATTACATCTGGGTCATCTCCTGGTCATCACAAGCCTACTCAAAGTGCCAGCCAACATCACTCTGTGCTGGTGCTCTGCAGGTCCATGTGAACCCCTGGACAGAGTTATGCAGAGCAGCTCACTCCATTTTTCACAGTAACTGTTCAAAGCCATCTCTTTCCCCATGGTTTAAGCAGTCCCTATTTCCAGCACTGCTGAGGAAGGTGACACCCTTGGGACAAAGCCAAAGCAGCATGCCTGACTGCTCTGAGTCAACATGGTCATGGTCCCATGGCCGAGCAGTGACTGAAGCCACAGCTCTGCCGAGCCCCAGTCATGAGACTTCAGTACTGGTCTGAGCACCCCAGCTCAGACCCATGGTCCCCATGGTGTTCTGCAGGGCTCTTTAATGCTGTGCACGTGTGAGATGAAATCACAGGCAGCAAGAAGCATGCTAATCACGTAAATGGCTTCATTCTCTTGATTAGAGCCAACCACAAGCATGTGCCTGGCAGTGCAGTGAGGCAGGTCCAGATCAGATGGCAGGGGACAGGGTGTAAGGGCTGACCTTCACACTAGGTGTGTGCCAAGCCCTCTGCTCAGTGAATGAGTTCCTATCAGATGGATGCAGAGTCAGAGGTACTTGTGCTGGGGGCATCTCTGGGAGGACAGACTGAGCTGATCCAGCTCATCACTTTGAAAATGGGGTGACAGGGGAGCCTACGATGCCTCATGATCCTCTGGTGAACAACTCCTGCTTTGGTACTGTTTAAACAACAAGGCACATCAAATGTCTGATCATTTAGATACTAAATACTTGTTACTGGATTTGGGTTTGGTATGGGATCTCATGCCTTTAATTTGCCCTTCTGTTTTCATCCTGCAGGCAGAACTGATGACTTAAGCAGGGATTCCTCCTTTCACATTCTAAAAATATAACCCAGAAATACAAGTAATGTCTTTCTTAAGGGAATATTTCTGAATGCAATGAAGCTTGATAAAACAAGAGAGGGTGTATGGCTCGTGTTGGAATGTCAGTATATTTTTGATATGCATACAGAGAGATTTTGTTGCTACTTTGTCCTCTTACAGCAGAGGAGTCTCCAGTGCTGTGCTGGCCTACATGCATTCTATTACTTCAAGAGATCAGACACACAGCAGATTTTCATGGGTTTTGTCTTGTAATGGACACTTGCTCCTGGAATGAATCACTCTTCCAGTTTAAAGCTAGTAGAAGTTGATCCTGAATTTTTGGACCTCCCTTACCAGATGCATGATCTTTGAATGTGTTACTATATAAATTACAGTCTCATATTGGTACTTCTTGGCAATTGATACACAAAGGAGAGAGAGCCTAATACCAATGTAAAAATTGCTTTATATAGCTTACATTTCTTTTTTGCAGCACATTTTATTTTTAACATTACATTGGTTATTTCCAAATATAGACTGCAGTGAGATGCAGCCAGGGGAGAGAGCAATGAGTACATGAATGTGGCTTTCCTGCCCCTGCACCGCGCTGGTGCTGCTGGGAGTGAGGCACCTGTGCTGCTGCTCCTCTGCTTTCTGTCCCACACACTCCTCTCCCTCCCAAAAACGAGGGGCAGGTCCTGGACCTGCATTTGACACCTGCCCTGTGCTGGGGCCATGGCTCCCATCAGACACCCATTTGCAGGAGGTTGCAATGCAGTGTGAGTGCTGTCGGGGAGAAGGACCGTGTGGCACAGGGAGGTATTTTGGCACAAAAGCCAGTGCCTGACACATGCAGTGAGAAGCAATGCTCCTCCCACCCAGACACTGCTGCATCCCACCCTGCTTCCCATGGGGGCTGCCAGGGAGATGCTGTCACCCTGAATGACTTCACAGGCAGCAACAGGCTTGGACTTTGACCTCAATGACAGCAACCTTTGCTCTTCCTTGGGACAGACCAGCCATTTGTGTGTTCTCCTGCTTTGTCTTGCCTTCCCACCTCAATAGCTTGTCTCATGCCCTGGCCCTGCAGCCACAGCTGCTTTCATGCACTCCCTCGCACCTTGAGCCCCCTCAGTGGGACAGGGGCCCAGCAGGAGGGAGCACATCAGCTCTCTCCAGGGCAGGAGGAGAGGTTTGCATGACTCCAGGAGGAAGATGCTTTAGCAATGCAGTGATTAGGGAGGGAGGGAAACCCTTGTGTGGGTTTCTTCACCACCAGGCACAGCTTCTATTGGAGCATTGGGAAACATTTCCTCTACCTTGCTTGCCCATAAGCTGGTGCTGGACACTTTTTTGGGAAATGAGCTTTCAACCTTTGGATCCAGCTGGCATTTGAACACCAGGGATGGATTGAAGTTCTGCCTGGGGAGGTGTCAGACCTCTGCTTGTGTCCCTGCTGTGGGTGAGCAGAGATACAGCATTGGATGGGCAGCACAAGCCTGATGGGCAGAATCCTGTGATTCAATACTTGTTCTGGTACAGGTGCCATAGGGCCTTGAAACTGAGTTTCCTTCAGCCTCAGAACAGTTTGGCCATGCAGTATCATATCCTGCTCCTCTCACTTGTTTCTGTCTCTTTGTGATAGCAGTGCTGTGCAGGCTCCTGAACCAGCTCACCAGAAAAGCAGCACCCTGAAAGCTGCAGTCCCCAGTCTGGCTCAGGGGTGGCAGGCAGCACTGCTGTGTGGCATCCTGAGCTGTGGCTGTGGGTTCCACCAGACGTGTGTGGGAGGCCCGGGAGAACCAAAATTTGCTGGGAGAATCAGAAGGGGAGGACTCTTTTTATTATTAGCCATGTCACCCGCTGACAGCCGCGCCTCAGACGTCCACCCACAGCACTTCCTACTCCTCTGAACCAGCTGCTCAGCTTGGCTCCACAGGGAAATGCTCAGCCAGAAGCTCATAATCCATATCTGAATCCTCAGTGTAAAATTAAACCACCCTGCTGTCAGAGCAAGGAGGAAGGCACAGCTGGTGCTCAGCTTGGCGGGGTGATGGGGAAGAAGGGCTCCTCATGACCAGAACTGAAGGGCTCAAGGGCAGTCAGTGGAGCAGTGGCTTTTCTGGGCATCCATCACAGCAAAGTCATTGCTGAACTTCTTGTCTCTCCCCTGCTCTGATTTCAACTCACTTCTTTTTGTTTTTCTGTCTGTCCTACATTTAAACTTATGTTCAGCCTTGCACTTACCTCTAGGAATTCCTCAGCACTTGGGATGGCATCCAGGATAGCTCTTTTTGTCTGCAAATTTAGTTACCTCTCAAGTTCTTAGCATAGGGGCTGTGCATTAGCTGGCAATGTTAAATCCTACCTGGGTTCTGCCAGGGGAATTGGAGATAGATGAGAAATCAGGGGTATTTCAGGAACTCTCCATATGGAAAGCCTGGGGGACCATCATGGATATTAAGTCTAGTGAGAATTCCCCAGTGGCCTACTAACACAGATTTTTTAAAAAACAATTCATAATGAAGCTTCCCTTGAGCTCTGATTGTAATGGTGCTGGTGTCTCTAATGCTGTGGGCAGGTATCTCTAAGGGATTTCATATTTCTTAAAAACTCAGCTCTGTGTGACATCCTGCTCATCTCCTGGAAATCTCTGGGGCACAGGCTCTGGCAGTCCAGGGGCATGAGATAATACAGGCATTTGCAACCATGACTGGCAGATAAAAGGGGCCTGATCCTAACCTGATCCCTGACATCACCCCAGAATGTGGACTCAGGAGCTGCACCTACAGCTCCATGAGGACTTGGGGGCAGCAGAAGTCCCTTCCTCCATTCTCCTCTTGCCTGCTCAGCAGCCTGTTTAAATGCTAATTAGCACTGATCCCCTTATTTGCCATCCTATGTGCCATGCTCTGGGGGATCACAGGGTGGTTTTGGGGTTCTCCTACTGCAAAAGTCAGTGTGTGGTTTGTAACTGCTCTGTTTGCAGTGACTCTGCCACTCTCCTGGCTCCTGGAGCAAATGCTGTTTTCATCCCTGAGAAGGGCTTAGCAACCTCACTTGAGCTTAATGAGTAAACTTTTATAATCTATTAAGTATTTTAAGGATTTTACAGTATTTTAGTTGTATAAGGTAGGTCTCTGCAAGAAGGAAGAGCTCCACCACCCAAGTTCAGGCTGCCCTGGGTGGTTTTGTTTGCAGGTAGGAGGTGCCATTGGTTCAGCAGGAAATAGGATACCTGCTGAGCATCAGCCTCAGGTTTAGCTTCTGCTGAGGGGTAGGCAGGGAAAAGCAGTCCCTTTGGCAGCCCTCTCTTTAAACCTCCCTCCAAGGTGAACCTCCTGTGGAGAGAAAGGCTTACTTAGCTCCTGGTGAGTTACAGCAAAGGCTTAAGAGACTTTAAAATGATCCCTGCCACTGTCTGGCTGCCTCATCTGAACAGGAAGTTCAGAAGCAATAATTATGCTAAGTTAATTGCTATTAACAGTTTGTCACTTGGCATGGAAGGTCTAACTGTGGGTTGAAATCTCTGTGTATAGTCTGGGTCTTGACCTGACTGCTTAGATCTCTGTAATTTTAATAATTGTTTCAAGTTTCATTACTGGGTTATTTTATTCTGTGCTATGCTATGCTGTTCCAGGTGTTATGACTGGCTGTAACTTTGCAACCTGGGCAGTAGTGCTGGCCCTGAGTGGAGGGCAAGATGGGCATCCTGTATCTAACACAGTGCAGGTCCCTGACATCCCTCCTGGAGGGCTTCAAGGCAGCAGAGACATTTTCGTCATAGAGCAAGGGCCTGCACCAGGAAAATGCCTTTATTTTATCAGTCTGGATTCTCAGTTGCAGGAGCTGTTCAGTGCAATATGTGTCTTTAAGCACGAAGGTGAAGGTGGTGGTAGGTGGATGCCAGCACACTGCTGGCTGGGGCTAAGGAGAGATCACCCCAGCACAGGCTGAGGATTCCCATCAGCTGCCAGAGGAAAAAGCAAAGTACCTGGTCTGCCTCACCCCAATCTTGGCTTGACCTGGTTCAAATAAATCCTCTGCCAGCAGTCTTCACTGCTGACTTTAAATAGCAACATCTTCATTAACTTAAGCCTTCTCTTGACCTTTGTGGCTGCTCTCTCTGCTGAGCCTTTCCTGTTACCCCTATCTCCAGCTGACAACCAATCCTTCCTATGCCTGGGGCTAAAGGCTTCAGACTCAGGGAGATGGTTTAAAGCCCTGGTGTGTAGTCCATGGGCAGCAGAGATTTGCCCTGCAAAAATTTCTCCATCAGTCCTCACAGAGGAGCAGCCTTCCTTCCTTCCTTCCTT
>VXAC01008313.1:72204-101473 GCA_013399225.1 Rhipidura dahli | reverse complement strand
CAGCCCCGCGGCCGTGATTAGTAAGGGAACTCTCCGCGCTTTCCCCCCCGCCTCCTGCGGGGCGGGGGTCACCGTGGGTCCCTCTGCACCGACACACACACCTGTAGGACGGGCGTGCACAGCGCCGGGGAGCTGCCGCAGGTGCACGCCGGCCCGGCCCGGCCCGGCCCCTCACGGCCCCTCACGAAGCCGGCGGGAATCGGCCCCCACACCGCCAACAGCCACAGCTTGGACGGGCCCGGGCAGGCACACGGATCGCCGCTATTGGCCAGGGTGGTAAAGACCTCAACATGGAATCACAGCACAGCATCACTTAGGTTGGAAAAGACCTCTGAGATCACTGAGTCCAACCTATGGTCTAACACCACCATGTCAACCTGACCATGGCACTACCTGCCACATCCAGTCTTTCCCTGAACACCTCCATGTATTCTTGTGCGATTCTGTGATTTTACAAGAAAATAATTCTTCATTTTTGCTCTCTGGTTTGCCATTTTTATGGAAGCATTTTTGGAGATACATTGTGGTTACGTGTTAACAGAAGACTCCATCATAAAGTTCAAAATCAGATTCCTTGACAAACCTCCAACCCAACAACTTCAGTGTACCTACATATATTAAAAACCCTGTCAATACATAATACTTATCCTGAGCACATCTACTTGTTTGGGTCATCAGATATGTAAAATACATTTGACTTTTACAATTAACTTGTGCCTCTGGCTCATTTCTGGCCACAGGAGAATTTCCCCACAGTCCCACAGCTACCCACCCTGACCCCCCAGTCCTTCCAGAATTGGAAATGGAAATACATACTCTTTTGTATATGGATAGCTATGAAAGAAATTAATACTTAAAGCTTTTATTTAACAGCTATAAAGAAAATTGGTAGCTGGCCATGAATCTATCCTCACTCAAGTAAAATCCAAGAGTAAGAGGAGAGTCTGCACCAGTGCTGAGAGAAGTCATACACATAGGAACACAAAAGAGTTCTACTTAAAAATACATATGCAGCACATACACTCAAGAATAGACAACTGTGCCCAAGGCCTGTACAGATTCACGCATGTGTGGGCTCTAGTCTGGATTCCCAGAGCCAACAGATAAATAGTTACTTAAAGGTACACACCCCACCCTAAATATTACAAGGGTGGGAAACAGCCTTAAAATGGACACTTTAGCCATAGAGTCCACTTATCTTAAAGGCTGTGAGAAACAACAAATGAGATTTGATCACCCTGTTCTGTAATGAGTAATCATTCTCCTAGTGTTGTACTTGGGCTTTAACTGTTCATTTTCCTCCCTTTCTTGAATTTTTTTTCCATATTCAGTGATGTTAGGCTCCGTGCATTTATTTTTAATCAGCCCTCAAAGAACACACTCTTCATGCCTGGATTCCACATCCAGTCTATTTTTATGTGCTTTTAACACACTCTCTAGAAGAATCTAAATCATGTCATTCGCACTGCACTCACCACACTTAGCTGGATAGCTCCCTTCCTTTGTGAAAAATCTGTAGTGAGACATGAGACATCTTGTGGTGAGTTCTACCCAGCATGAAGTTCATTTTCCCCCATTTCTTTAGCACAGTCTAAAGTCATTACCATGCACATAAAAATCTTACTCCTGGAAATTGCATACAGACACCCTCATTGTTAGGATATATGGCCTGGCCCAAAGACCAAAGTCAACAGCAGGACTGCAATGAGCACAAGACTCAGCTCTTCTGTTCCATTTGAGTGCATGTTCCATAGAAATGCTGGTGGCAAATTTCTTCCAAAAACTGGCATTGAGGAAAATCAATCTTTTTCCAGAAACCAGCTGATAAAATAGTCCTGCGTTTTGCTATCACAAACCAACTTCTGTTTATAGATGTACCAATGAAGATATTGCATATAGCAATTAGAGGACATTGAAAGTCCTGGTTTTACAAAACAGTTTTGCATCTACTATCAAAATCCCTACAGGATTTGGAAAGAATCTCCATAAGGATCTCTTTATTGAATAGCAAGGGGCTCAACTACAAAAATTTAAACCAGAACATACATAAAAACTTCAATGAATTTTTTTCTTTGAGAGCTCTCTAAATTTACGGCAGTTTCTGAAAATAATGATGAACTGTGTATTTATTTTTATACAGGTAAGACCTGCTTTTTCACTGTGAAGCTTTCTCCTATTTAAAAGATTTTTTCCCCCTTAGAATTAATCTGAAAGGCTTGGTTTATTGCAGCTGATAAAGTTAAAACCTGGATTTGATTCTATCTAACTTGGACCAGTTGAAAAACATAAATGCACCTGATGCTTGCTACTGTTCTCTTCATAGGGGCTGGCTGTTGTAATATACAGACTGCTATTTGGTGTAAGGATTGGAAGGCACAGGTAAGGCACATTCAAGCTCCACAAGACACTTAGAATATTACAAACACAGGCAATATTAACAAATATTGCTTTATTTTAATATTCAAAACCACATTCCTGTTGCTGCAGATGTACTTTATAAGCATGACCTGCACACCAGTGGCCTGCCTTCACACAGTTAGCTAATCAAGTAAAAGCAGAGATAGCTTTTTATTATAATGAACATGATGTTTATTGCCTGCATAGTTGAATATGCAAACACATATTAAATAAAACATGTAGAAGCATAAGAACACAATCCCCAGTGACTAATGCAACCAGCTAAATATATTCTGCAACTGCAATGATATGCATGACAGAAGAATGGCAGAGAAAAGTCCAGAACCCACAATTTTTTTTTCAGAAGGCTATTCATAAGTAAAATTGTCAGCTGAAACTCAGATAACTGACAGACTTGTTTTGAAATTAACTTCCTTGGGAACAGTGCCACTGATCTTAGAGCAAGAGTTCCCCTTATGTTCCTCATAGGTTTTATCTGGTTCATTTCATTTGCTACCCAATTTTAAGTGAAATTTCAGCTCAGGAGACACATTGTAGAGCAGGGTAGGCAAAGAGGACCCTGAAATCATGACCTTTATTAAAAAGAGGTATTTCCAATTCCAAACCAATTTCACTAACCTTTCATGTGCTTACATCACCACTGCTTATTGTATTTTCTAGTTATAAAACATCGCTCTGGCAAACGGCAGTAAGGAAACAGAGCCAACCCAACAAAGCCTTCTCAGTGGGAAGGAAAACAAGAATTTATATCAAATCATCCCACTCTTTTTATCTTTCCTGTTTACCTCTTTCATACTTTATCAGAGTGTCAGCCGCTTGAAGCCCCATGATGGTTTCACTGTTACATCTCCACAGTGCTACACTAATACACCAGCCCAGCCCTTCCTGAGAGGAATATTGCATCTGTGCACGTGGCACAGCAGTAGGAAAGAGACAGAAGGAACTATAATCTTTACAGATATTGTTAAAAGATAACTAAAAGGAGATTTTAATTGATAAAGTAAATTGTTTAATGATATGCTGTGATGTAAGTCCTAAAACCCAGGACATTTACAGCTAAAATTTATGCTTGTAGGACCATGATAATACAAGACAAAAATAATTTCCTATCAGCTGGAGCAGCATCAGCATAGAATAAGAAATGAGGGCTTGCCCAGAACACTTGCAGCGTGATTCAAACAAGTCAGGCACAAAATATAAGCTTTTCCTATGGTCTTAGTATGTATTTCACAGAGAGAGATAACTCCATTAGGTGACTAAGCTCTACTACATTAGGGCAGGATGAATCATCCTCTGAAAATGTCATTCATTACATCCTAAGAAATACCAGTCTCTATGATACCTCTTGCACGGTTTGACACAAGCTTTGATGACTACTTTAAACTAGCACTCATCTTTTAAAGGGCTGTGATGAGATGTCATCAATTTACTCTTTAACTCACACAGAGATAAACTAGTTTCAAAATAGGAACTACACTTTCCAAGGCTCAAACAGGGAGGAAAAGGTCAAATTAGTAACAGCATAATCATTACTATTGTGTTTGAATTGCAGTATTATGTAGACCTGGACCCTGTTTTACATAGAAGACAACATTTTGCCCCAGTAAGCCTGGGCACCTCGTACAATGCAGTGCAAGTACATGAGAGAGTGAGCAGATGGAGATGGAATGAATGAGGAGGAGGACAAGGCAGCAATGAAATGATTGAATTTGATATAATGAGCAGCAGTCACAGCACATTAGTTGCCTAGTCAGTATTTACATCAATAATATAATTATTCTTTTTAAAATGGCTTTCTGTATTCAAATTAAGAAATATCATTGCATGCAAGTTCTTCATAGGTTATAAGAGAAACTTGGGTTACCAGAGGGACACCATGTACCTAAGGCCTGTACATTCTGAGAATTAAAGCCTGTTTTAGCATATCTACCACTATATTGTCATAATAAAAAGAATACAGACACAGTTTTGTCAATGAGAAATGACATAAAACACTTGTACTTGAAAACTCAAATCACAATTATTTAATTTCCCCTAAGATAAACTTAGGGTAAAGCCTACCACTCAGAAAATTACTACCACAGCTACAAATTTATTTTCAGTGATAGACACATTTTTGGTAACTGTAATGCTATACAAACTGACTGTAAACTTGGCAATCTTTGGCATAATTAGCTCAATAAGAATCATATGACTAACCTCAGAATATGGAAATGAGCTTCCTCATCTCATTCACACAGAATTCTTATAGGTTTTTTTAATGAAAGGAACCCACTTTCCAAGGTAATTAATGACACCTTGAAGGACTGACATAGCAGATTTTACTGCACAGTATATGACATGGCACTAGCCTATTCATGGTACAATGTTGAAGTGGGGGAAAATTAAAAATCACACAGACCTACCCTGTGCAGGACACTGTATGTATTCATACAGCTGATTTTGTACATAATCTAAAATCAGTTCAGACATTTGAACTATGCCTGAAGGTTTTACAGATCAGTTCAAAATTTCTCTTTACATATTACTGAATTAATTTCACTCATTTTAATATGACAGTTTTCTGTATTGTAGTTTGCCTTCTCCTTGGTACATTTTTGTTATAAATAGTGAGACTAATTAAGATAATTCATGGATAAAGATTCTGTACAGTCATTAAGGGGATACACTGAAAATAAGTGTTTCCCAATCCTCGGGGTTCTATGTTGTCAGTATAAAACTCTCATTAAGCTGAAAACCCAGAAGTATGAAGGAAGGAAATGGTGAGCCCATCAAGACCTTTCTGGGGTCCCTTAGGCTTTCACCCCCAGTTTAGCTGCCTGTAGAGACTGAACCCTATCAGTCCCCAGTTTTTTTTAACAGATACTACAGACACATTGCTCAAGGACCTGTGAACAACAGCTGAAGTTACCAGAGAGATGGAGATTAACTTCTGTTTTAACTGAAGGAGACCTTACTCATTTGCAGGAAAACCTGTGTGAAAAATCAGTCCTTGTCTACTCATAGCCTGGCTGTTTTAATGGCCACGGTTGCTGGTCTCTAGCTGAATGAATCCACCCTCTCACTTTTAAGTTCCACACTTAAAGAGAAGTATGACTAATTTTTAGCTCTGCATACTTGCTATCATTACCTTTTGCTGATTCCATGTCAGCAGAATAAAATATTTTGTGATACTAAGGAGGGGAAATATAAAACCATCCAAAAGTGTGTAAAGAAATTAGGCTGTCACTTTGGCATGGGACTCTGCATGGAACTGTGAGGTCTTCCTTTCATGTCTGAGGATTCCTCAGTTCAGTGCCAGTTACAGAGTAAAACTTGCAGAGTTCTCTCTTTCCTTACCCAAGCTTGGCCCCTAGCAGTTGTCTCCTGGACAGGGAAGGTTCACTTTCAAGAACAAATCTGTACATAAAATTAAATTATCCCACTTCCTAGCTTTCTTTCAGAAAGGAAAGACAAATAGACTAATATAATAAATTATGCAGCAAAGTCACAGAATACTTCCAGCTCTGGTTGTAGTTTAATGTATGCAGCTCGTGCTGGCAGGAGTCCAACACTTCCCCTGTAACAGTTTCTGCTGGGTAAGCTCACACACAGTTGTGCCATAGAGCTACTTATGTTCTTACAAATTATACCAGACACTTCTCATTAGCATTACACCTGAAATCCCATTCCTGAGCTGGACATTATCCATTACCTCATAAAATTACAATGGAAAGCATAGAAAGAGCAAGTTCAGGATACATTAGGGGAGTGATTCAATGGAGAAAAGCAAAAAATCCCCAAGCCCTCATAATTTACCAAACGGAATTACAGACAGGATCCATTGCTACCTGGTAATTGTTGAAGAAAACTAGTATTAGAGCTGATTATTTTCTTAGATTACTTTGAAAAATTTAAATACTAAAAATATTTAAAGTCCAGTTCATAATACTCATCAGACCCACTCTTTGGTATCCTGGTGTATCCCTCAGCATTCACAACCCGTGGAGCTACACAAAATGTGTATCATACATTTCATTTGACACCAGGACATTCACAAGACATTCATGTTACATTCATATTTTCACACATGTTCCCCTGAAAAATGTCCTTTCTTTTGCAGCTTGATCATGAGGATGCAGCAAATACAGAAAACTCAAGAAAGAGGAAAACCCAGGCAACAGAAAACAGCTATAAAGACACAAAACATTTGTAAGCCCTGGGATTCTGCCGTGCATGACACCATTACCAGGGCATTGAGGACACACCTCAGAGGAATTTCCTGCACTGGTTTGTTTCATAAAGCCACACTTTTCAAGCCCCCTGCAGGACAGACACCTCTGCACTTTGAGAAGCCCCCACCTTCTGCAGAATGTCTCCTCTACACTACCCTTTTTGGATACAAGGCTAAACTCAGAGCAGGACTAAAAAGACAACCATTCTTAAGGCATTAGGTGTGTTCACACTGGAATTTGTGTGTTTCTCCAGATGACTGGATTCCTACAAACAATTGCTGCAGGAGGCATTCATTTCCAACAATCATTATTCAGATACTTTCCTCCTATCAAGGCTATCTCTATCCTTGGAGATATATTCAGAACTTAATTTACAAGGTTCTGAAGAACCTTATTGAAAAGTGAGGTCAGCCCTGCTCTGAACCTAAAATTTTGTCTGGTTCTGTGAATTACATTTGATTTACTCCAACCCCGAGATTTGCTGTCTTTAATCTTAACAGTTACAATCTTTCCTAATGGTGGTTCACTGAAATGACTGTAATTCACTTGATTATTGTAATTCATATCTAAAAATAAATTCATATTTCCCCTAAATTGGTTAATGGATACAAAGGGAAACTGCCCATCCACTTATCTAAAGTGGTAGCAAGAAAGATATCTCTTAATTTTCCACTTTCTAAAGACACAATATTGTGTGTGAGTGTATATATTTCTATGTATGTTTATGCTCCAGTAAGGTGCTACGTAAGTCCTGTTACAGGACTGGTTCTTTAAAAAATTATCTGAGAGACTATGCCTTTGATTTCATCATGTTTTCTCATCATAATTACCTTCCAGGCAAAAACTATACTGTCAAGCATTTGCAGAGGACTCATGAAGGCAACAAGGAAGTAACTTAATAATCAAAAAGTCACTTCTGAGAGAAGACAACAGCCTTTGCAGGTTGAGAAGTGAAGCCTGAACTGAAAGTAACAGTTGGAAAAATAATGAGCCATAATAATAATAAAATAATAAATAAACCCACTTTTGAAGATTCTTTGTGGTAACTTGGCACTGTGAATTATTAATAACCAAAGCTTTTAAGCTCTGCTAAATTAACTTAAATAAGACTGCTCTCCTCATTTAAAAATATTCTCTTTAACAAATTGTTAGGCTAAAGGATAAGAAAATTATTAGATTAGAATATGTCTATCACTGATCTAATAGGGGACACTGTCAAATTATTATGTAACAAAATATATGCTTGTTTGGGTAACACACAACTCTTTACTTTGATCACTGCTTCTGAAAATCCTTACTTATTCAATGCCTTATTCTTCCAGCTGGCCAGCTTAACTACAGAAAACTGACTGTAATAAAAGAAAAAAGTGGCAAGTGATCATGTGAGAAAAAAGATTAGAAAAGGAAAGGTGGGGAGCAAGGGGTTTGTGCAAGAGTACATTTGCAAAATTGGCAAGAACATCAGAAGTTGAAATTACAGGTTTCTTGTGGGAAAATGCAGTAATGGGGGATTCTGGAGGCTCCTGCCAGAGCAAAAGGATTAAAAGGTAGCAGCTCAACAACACATGCAGGCAGCTGGTGACCAACATGACAGCAGGAGAGTGTGAGGAGAGTTTGATTCTGCACAGGCTGCCTGGCTCTGCACAGTCCTGGCAGGTGGTAGAGGGGTAAGAAGGCTGAATCACTGGTACAGAAGCAAGGAATATGAAATGTCTTCAGGATTCGTTTTGGGAAAAGATTAATTAATATCTACCAAAAATAAGATTCATATATAGTTTCTGTTATGACTGCCTAGTGACTGCTTTTATGCTCTTAAAGAGCATCGTGCAGTTTTTACACTCTTCATATTGCTAGAAACTATCATTTTTAGAGGCATATAAGGCTCATTTCCTTTGAGGTGACTGCTCTGTGGTAAAGCTCTAAATGTGGTACAACCAACTCTGAAATAGAAAGACATTAAAATATTATTAGTGTTTGGTCTTTCTCCCCTCTCCTGTAAGAATTCTGCTGATGTAGAGAAATTAAAAGCAGTAGGAGACCTGAGAACAGAACATAAGGACTGCAGAATCATATTCTCCCTAAAAACTAACCTTTGGGAAATTGAGTGGACAGTTGCTGAAAAGATACAACTACCCTAGGGCACATAATTTTTATGGCATTAACCTTTCCTTCATAGAGCAATGCCAATATCTAACATGCTGCATACTGCTTCTACAGTGACTAGACAGCATCCAAATTGGATTTAAGCACATTATTTAGCTTATTAAGGATCCTAATGTCCAGTATTTAATTCCATTAGGAACAATTAAACTTTCAGCTAGCAAAAACAAGAAAAGAAAAGTAATCCCACAGAAATGAGAATATCAGATTTGTCCCAGCTGACTTTGGCATTAATTACACAGCCAAAGCCAACAGTAAGTTTAGGGAAATCCAGGTATGATATATTATGTACAACTTTAAACAATGTATATCACCCACACAGGTTTTAATTATGCACTCTCCAATCTATACCACAACTTATAATAATATTGCAACTAGCAACTCCAAAAACAAGGATAATGTAAATGGGGATGCAGAGCAGACTTTGTCACATAATCTTCCCCAAAGACAGAAAATGTATTGGATGGAGAAATTTTCATTGCTGTTGATACACAGCAATTTAATTCTGAGCCAGTAACTGAATCTCACTGGTTTATACAATGAATTGATACTTCTACACAATCTTTTTATTTCAGTTTTAAAGAAAAATATCATCAGTGTGGATGTTTTAAAGAACTATAGAGTAATAAAGTTTATAAACTAATTGCGGTAGTTATGCTATGCAAGTGTTAGAAAAGATTTCTACTGTTTAAAAATATCCCTAAGCATACTAAAAATATCCCCCAGAGAAAAGAAAGTTCAAGTACATGTTCATGTCCTATAGGTACACAACTCACTATGCCCTCCCTTCTAGGAGAGCCAGTAGGAAAAGTAAAGCACAGGGCATTCACAGGGTACCAGGAATTTTTTCTCCCTGCATTTCTTATGGTCAGGGCTGAAAAGGTCATTGCATTATAGAGAAGAGCAAAAATCCTGGGAACTTCTCCAGGTTTCAAGACAATTCCAGAAAAAAACCCCATTCATTAATTAGTTTTCATCAGAGTATAGCTTACTTGGATCCTACTGTCCTTGACACCTTCTCTTCGTGCCTTTTTGTGCTTTGATCTGTAAGTAAACCAGGCACTACAAAAAGCGGGGGAAACAGTACCTGCTTCTTGTTATGGGCTGCCACAATCAGTCAGTGCCAGCAGGGGAGGATGAACAAAGAGGGAGGGAGGGTGGCTCCTTCTGCATTGCCTGGGGTGACCAACACAGCTCTCACACACAGGACATTTAGGTGCATCTGCTTCTCTGTTACACGAGTCTCAAACAACCTGCTAAGGTGCAAAAGCTTACTAGGGTATTACTGTAACTTAGGAGAGCTACACTCAGAAATTGATTGGGAAGACTACAAATAAAGAACATTTATTGAATTACTGTGCTTTATCCATTTCAAAGCAGTAGAAGCTTTCCAGTGCCTGCCTTGCCAGTAGAAGACATTAAAAGGTTTCATTAGCACAGTCAGTGCTTTTCATCAGCACCAGCTTGTCCTCTCTCAGTTGCATTGCTCTCAGTGCATGATTAATCTTGAAATCCTCTTCTCTTTGAATGTTTATCGTCCTTTTAGATATGGTTGGAAGTTTAATTTTTCAGGGCATTGTCAAATAAAATGTGTTGCTGTTCTTGAAAGTTAAATACTACACAGCTAACCAGAGCCTCCCCTGTCTCTAGCAGCAGGCTATTCCTTTCTAGCAGTGATGGAACTGATCTGTATTTTGGCACATACATTTTTCATTGCAAAGCATTACTAAAATGAATAACAGAAATTAGCAACTGAAAAGAATTGTGAAGGAATTACTTCCAGGAAAGGTTCATTTCAATCCAAAAGTCCCTTAAAGGAACAACACAGTAAAGGTAGGCTAATCAATGTATGGCAATGAGTTTCACAAAGATCAGAATCCGGGTTGATAAACTTTGCTATGTTCAAAAAAGAAAAGAAGAGTCTATTGGAATGGGAAATTCTCATGAAGTTTCCCTCCATGCTCTTTGACAGACAATTTATACATCAAATTCAGCAAGATTTTAAAAGGACCCGTGGTTTGGTTTTTTTTTTTTTTTCCCTTGGAATGAGGTTAGAGGACAGTCAGTGAAAAGAGCTGCTTTGTAAGATGACCTCTGTAACATCCTGGACGAGTGTAATGACAAAGACTGACTAAGCCATTCACTTCCTAGTTCAAAACTCATGTATTTCCCTAAGCAACTTCTCTGTGCCAGATGCCCTAAGAAATATGCAGGACAGTCAAAAGTATATTTTCCCTGAGTCAAAACGAGCCAAAGGGCTACTTTTAATTGAAGTAGCAATTCTAAACCAAAGACAGTCAAAGTCACTGAAAGCTATGGAGTAGGGTTTTCAGCTATAGTTTATTTGTTTCCTACTAAATCCCTGTATAACTTCAATTCCATCCAAAACTGTATATATTTGATCCTGTCCTGGTATTTTGCATTTATCTATGGTATTTAAAGCATGACATTGTTTTGAAATGGTTTTCTTTTTTTGCAACATACTTAATAAAACAGCTGAATATATTTCTAAATTATTGTTCAATTTTTTATTACTATTATGGTAGAACTGCTATCATAATCTTTATACTTTCTGTAATTCCTTTCAGGACCCACATTTTTCATTCAAATGGCTATGCAAAGCTTTAAGAGCTAAATCATGGGATGAGATCAACAATTTGTAACAGCATTTTTAGAATTTATTAGAAATAAATCTGTATAACACTTCAGATTTTTACTTCCTTGTTCATATGCTGTTTCATGTCACATTGAAGAAAAAGAAAAATCTTACTCTACACCTAAAGGGGATTACAAGCCTTGGAATGTAAATAAATACACAAATAAATGAACACCCAAGAAATACTTAGTAGCAGCAGAAACCATACTTTATTCATCTAAGAGCAGACTCCAGTACACATATCTAGGGTTTCACTTCAGTGCAATATTTGCAAGGTCTATTAAGAAAAATAAAAATTCTAGATTGAGAAAAAAAAATATTTTCAGAGTTATAAATTCAAATATAGATCATTTGAGAAGTTGATATTTTGAAGTCTGCCTATTTTGATGGGTGATGTGAAATACTTACTGCTGGCTTTCCAGTACCACCACAAATTCACACGACTAGTTACTGTCTCCTATGCTAGAGGGCTTACTGGCCAGTTTTTAAGATTTTTGAAAAGCTACTTAGATATTGGAAACAGAAAAAAAAAAAAAAGAAAAGGAGGAGAAGAAAATGGTAAGATGAGAAAAATTGCACAAGAGAGAGATTATAAATTATGTCCTTCGTAGGCAGAAAATAAATCCCTTAGAATCCAAAAGGTAAAGGAGAAACTAAGATTGACCTCCTGCTGTTGAATCAGCTCTAAATATTCTTAGTCATCTGGATTCTCAGCTATAAAAAAGCTCCCAATTCAATGGAGAGTAAATTGCATAAAGAACTCTGCAGAGTGTATATCCAAGGCAGAGAGAAATGTCAGTCAGGGTCTCCTGAGAAGCATGAAAATAAGATATTGCTGTATTGCTACAAAACATATCCCCCCACAAAAAAACCTAAAAAGGACAAAGCCAATCAGTGTAGTTAGCACAGTTCATAGCTCTCTGCTAAGAATTCAGAAGTTCCTTGCACATTAACATAATTCCCACAAAATTTAGATATGTGGTCGATGACATAGCTGAAGTACACGGAAGTCAATATTCTCACAGGTACATATATTAAAGCATCTGCCCACCACCAGTTAGTAATAGTCTAATTCCTTCCTTTAGAAAAGGTAAGCTTAGGAATTTTTAAGAGTAACAGGTGAAAGAATTATACCTACTCTAGAGATCCCAGTGAGTATACTTACAGGCACAAGTGGGAAAAAAACTGAAAGCCAGAAAAAACCACGTAATATATAGACAGAGTAAATGACTAAATTATAGCATTATGCTTAATTATTCTAGTGTGAGAATTCCTAAGGCTAAAACTGCAAAAGTGTGAAAGATGAGCAAAAGCCTGCATGTAATGATACAAAGAAGTTCCAAGTTGAGACTGCTAGGTTTGGGTAGTTAAGGCTGAGTCCAGCAGGCAGCCAGACTGCCCTGTCCCAGGCATTTCCCTTAGAGAGACAGAGCTAAGGTTGCCTCACAGCTGCTACCTGGACATCTGTTTTCAGCACACATGTCAAAAAAATTACTTCACTTTCCAAAAAATGAGTTAAAACATCTCAGAGGAAACAGAAATAAACCAGGTTTTGCACAACAACATACAAGGTAGGGAAAACTCAGGTTAAAGGAAAATTGAACAATACTTTTGGATAATAATTGGCCTCTGGAATCTAAATATATGGTCTGTCATAACAGCTTAATGAGCTGGTACTGCTGGAGAAACTAACTTCTAATATTGCAGAGCTTCTAGGAGATAAATCTCAAAATCTAATGCTTACATTAACTTCTTTAATGTAAAAGGTACTAGCTAGACAACAATAAACAAATGCAACAACATACCACTAGAACTCAGTGATTCAGAACACAAGTACACACTGCATAAACAATGCCTTGAACCAGCAGAAGCCCTTTACAGCAACAGAACATAACAGATGCTTGTGCAGCTCAGTTCTGTACAGCTCAAATGTGCAGATTCAGGTTTGAGCTTGCAAAGTGTTACAGAACTTGCGGGGCTTTTTTCCCTCCAGCTAGGATAAGCAGATATAAACTTCTAATTCTATCCACTAGGATCAACATATTAAATTAGGATAATTTCTTTGAATTAGACTAATGAAAGAATCTGAAAGAGAAGGCAGAATTCCAGGTGCACCTTTTCTATCATTTGTGAATTGAATTGGACAGAAATTTTTGGAAATGTTGTGAGTAGTAGTTTACAGGACTAACAGAAAGAGAAAAGCTGACACTGAAAGGTATAAAGCTTAGTATCATGACAAGAATGAAGCAAACAGAGACCCTGGTTTTCTTATCACTGAAAGTTTCTGCACATCTGCTTAGATAATTTCTCTCACAAGGTTAAAAATTAATTACGAAAAAATTTCACTAAATATTGTTTAAAAGGGCAAGAGCACAGAACTAGATCTACCTGTTATAACATTATTGCTTAGCAGAGTTGATCCTGTGCTTATGAGCAAGCTCTAAGAAGTGCAGAAAACCTTGTTCTGCCTTGTTGCAAGGGAGAAACTCTCTTACTATTCCTCTAATGTAAATCACTCTGATCTCCACCTTTTCTTTTACTTCTAACCTGCGGGCTACTCATGAAAAAGTAATATTTTTCTGAGGAGATTGAAATAGAAATGGACTAACATGTATGCAACTATTCCCTGCTGTAACTTCCAGCAAGCACATTCCCATCTCCTTCCTGGGCTGAAGTACTTACTGACCATGACATAGCTTCACTGTGCTGGCCCTGCTCAGCTCCCAGCCACGAGAGCCAGGCCAAGCCCTGGCTGAGGGCTAAGCCCCTCTTCACCCACTGCTGGAGAGCTCAGGAGAAAGCACTGCCAGGACACCAGTGGCACAGAGAGCCACAGCATCTCAGACACAGTGCCCTGAGAAACAAGCTAGGACTCGTGTACAGTCCTCTGTCACACCCTGTACCCATTTACGCCTGCTCAAATACTCTTACAGTCAAGCCAGCAAAGGCTGGCAGACTTTCAGAAAAGCAGATTTATCCTGTGGTCCATGCAAAACAGACACTTGAAATACAGGCTGGCAAAGCCATACATTAGTGGCCACTTAGTTACTACTGCACCTCTGCAAATAAAGAGTTTCTCTGACAGACAGCCCAGTCCTATAAATACAGGCACATCCCATCACTCTGAGCAACCATCACCAAATGAGTCACCACTGCTGCCACTCCCACTTCATGGCTGCTCTGCCCTGTTAATGGTGGGGAGGACATGTAATGAGACTTTTAAAGGAAGGGTGAGAAAACTCACAGACCTTTTAATTACCCAAATACCTAAACCCAGATGCACAAATTCTGCATACTTATCCTATCCAGTTGCTTTAAAAAAAAGAATTACAGCTGATACAACATTTGGATCACCTTTTGATCCTGAAGACCAATGATAATAACAAGTGATTGTAGAATGTAATCTGCTACAACATATTTGTTGTTTTCCACCTGTGTAACTTATCAAATGTGGGTGTAGAATTCTTATTCAGATTTTCCAAATTATGCCAGAAATGGAGCAAGGCTAACTGATTCCCCCCAACATTCAGGAAGAGAAATCACATTTCCTAATCCCCATCTACAGGTCTAGTTACTCAGTACCCTCTCCCTTATTAATTTAATTAAAAACTTACATAATAGCATCATGATATCATCAGACTTTTGGATCCCCTGATGCCATTAGAACTGATGGTACAGAGGCCATGAGTCTTGCTGCTGTCTCAGTGTGAAATAGCACAAGCAAGAAAAGCCAGTGGATCCGCAGTGATTTGTGTCACGATGGATCACAAACATCACTTGAAAACAGTGAACATAAATTGCAAGATACAAAACTTGCTGAAATTATGTGACAGAAATAATGCCAGACAATGACTCAATTTTCTGTCCACATGGAAATAACTTCCAAAATGTGCTGATGAAAAACACCAAACACCTTAATTCAAAAGGCAAAGAAGGCTCCGTGACTCCATTGAGGATGAGAATTTCTCAAGGAAAGGTCACTTAGGTCTTAATGTTTACAACATAAAAAACTTTTGCTTGACATGCTGCTATATTCTCCCACTATTTATGACATCCCCCACTCTCCACTTGTCAGATAACTCTAAATGTATCACAGGAGGATCTATGCATCCCACAGGAACCAAAGCACTGCTTTCCCACTGCCAGTATGAGGTAAGGAGATAGGCAGCAAGATGCAGAGTCTAGGAATTAGATTCACAGGGAAATCCTAAAACTCCTCAACTGTTACTTCTGAAGACCAGTGCTAAGCACCACTGAAATCCCCAGAACAACTGATTGCCTGAAATCCAGAAATAACAATGCCTAATTGCCTCTGCAGGAAGGCCCAAGCGGGCGTTCATACGGTGCATGAGTCTGTGGCTGAGCAGAAAATTGAACGCAAATGCCTCACTCTCACACTAATAAATGTTCATCTGAAGAGGTCCCACCTTGATCTGCAGTCCACAGAATCCAATGGTACCAGTGTGCACATGCAAGCCAGGAAAGACTGTGCTGAAAATACAGCTTAATCTTTTCCCTCAGGCTCCCTCATACCACGGCAGCTGGCAGCCTGGGAAGAGCCATCAGGATTTTTCATTATAATTAGCATGCACTAAAAGATAAGCAAAATGGTGCTTGAAATTTTTGTGTGAAGCAAATGTTGTGGATGTAGAAATGGCTTAAGAAAAACAGGAACAAAAAGTCTGCCAATATAAATAAGCACACCTATCCTAAACTGAGTTACTCATGTAAAACCTGCCCTGTGGAGAGTTGCATTCTCCTTCACAGCAATATTTTATTGGGTTCCATGGGATATGTAGGCTCTCAAATGTAAAGTGGTTTAAGAAGGAAAAGAATTCTAGACTTATAGAGTATTATTAACAAGATTTAATCCCAAAATTATTGGTCCAGCTCAGAGGTACTTCACTTCCCTGTATTCTGGCACTTCAGAACATCACAATCACTTAAAATGAAGTTGCAGGCATAGGGACTCCCTTCATTCCCTCCCGTGAAAGAACAATATAGGGACAGGAATTTTGTTGACAGCAGTCACGAGTGATTACCAACTAACAGAGAGCAGCCTGTAAACATAAACATAAATAATATACTGATGGTTGCTGAGAGTATTTTATTGAAAAATACACCCAGGAACTTGGCAATGTACCTACTGTATTTTCTTACCTCAGCTAACATGGAGCATGGCAACATCATGTGGCTTCTCTGAGACTGACACCTGCTGCTTGAAATCATGTTCACCTGTAAAGGAAACACAGGATATTGTGTCCATCTGTGAGAAGCTGGCCTTGTTTATAACAATGTGCTGACAGCAAACTGGAAAAGACCTGCTTAAAATACAGTTTTGTACCAAAATAACAAATGGTGAGCATGAAATCAGTGAAGAGGATTGTTCATGTTCACTTCTTTATTCCACTATGAAAGATCTCAAAGTTAATTTAGATTTTACTAGTTTGTTACATAGATCACAGACTTTTTTGCTCCAAATAATAGTATCTATACAAAGATTTGTACTTAAAATTGTACTAATAATATCCCTACAAACATTAAAAAAAAAAAAATCCTTTATCTCTTTTGCTAGAGCTTTTCTAATTCTGTTGACTTCAAAGAAACTTAAGCATGTTATAAACAAGAGGACTTTGCTGAAGAGACATTAGTTGAAGGCTTAAATGTCTTCAAAATTTAAATTTTAACCTATCAGGCTTCTACAGAAGCATGGGAACACAGGACTAAAAGGAAGTACCAAGCTGTGAAGTTGTGCCTTGCAATCTCATTTCAGTAGAACTTTGGATCTTAAGGATCCACAGAATATTTATTCTCAACACTGCACCTATAAAAACTTTCCTATTCCCTTGCATGAAAATTAAGATCTGTTGTTAAAATTAAAACAAAGGAAAAAAAAAGCAATAACTGCCTAAAAGAAAAATCTGCACTACTAATCTCTGCTATAGGAAAAAGCAGAGCAGAACACAAGGAACTGTATATGTAATGATATTAGGAAACAGCCCATGACTGATACAGTAAATTGACTAAAATCTCTAGAGAAGTTAGAATCATCAAGAATTAGAATACTTCCAAATGCTGGGTAGTCCCTCTAGATTGATCTCTTCTTCCTTAAAAACACACCACATAACCAATATAACCACTATTTCTCTGATTATTTAATTTTTAAAACTCTATTTTAAAAGCTTCCCTCTAGGCTCTTCCTAAAAGATACTGAAATAGTACATTAGCTGTCTTCTGTTTTTCCTAGTTGTTCCCCTCACTGTTCTTCATTTATGTCTCACCATTTACCCATTTTTCATGCTCTCTCCTTCTGGCCTCCCTGTGTTCTCCCTCCAGTTTCTCTTTATCCTTTCCCTCATTCAGTTTCTTGCACGTAGCACATCTTTCAGCATCCTGCATCTCCTTCTCTCTGTCTTCCATGGCCTCCCAACTTCATCTTTTATTCCCTTTCTTCCTCTGATATTTTAGTAAACTGCAGCTGACTCTTTCTCCCTCTCAGGCCCTGCCAGAGTATGTGCATATTTCACACAGGGCTTGGGGCTCAGCAGTCCAGGAGTCAGCACACTAAAGAGAAGAGAAAGCAGATGCTTCCAAGCAATATCAGAAAAACAAACTCTGCCCTGTGTGTACAGCCTGGCTCCCAGCAATGCACTGATCATGTCTGATGCTCTGCTTCCCTCGAGAAGGTGGCTGGGGGAGCTGGCACTGTGCCTCCTTCCCCTTACAAGAGAGTCAGTAGCAATGTGAAACAACTGCTCAATTCTGTGAGACTTCTGTATGCACCACCTGGGGGTCCCTTGGACCTGGGAGAATTTTAGCTGTGACCCTGTCACTCTGGGCATTTTTAGCCCTGTCTTTGGTGCTCTAAAACACAGCAGCAGTTATCTGCATTCAGCTTGTGTTTATCCAAAGCAACGAACAAAAAAGTGCTTCATAAGCAAGAAAATATGGCATATGTTCTTGGAATTTCTCTCAAGAAGCTGAACTTATTTATCAAGCAAATAGAAAACGGTGCTCTACTGTTGATCAATTTACTTTTATGAATCCAGGACCAAACTCTGCTGTTCATATACCTTTCAAATCCTCTCTCAGGATAGAGTCCCAGAGACTCCCTGACACTCCATTATACAGTTATATAATGTAACCATTAATATTGCATATGGAGATGTGCATGCACAGCTACTGCACGTTGGGACTATAGACTCAGTTCATTAAAGAGACACCAACATAGCAGTTATTTATTATTTATTGAGTGCTAACAATACATTGAAGAAAAGGGAACAAGCTCTGACCATTAAGGACCAATATGTGGCTGTTCTTCAGCTGTTACCTCAAGAATAAAAAGGACCTACGATTCATCTTCTCCACAACAGCATCAGAGGAGCAACTTGCTCTTGTTAATGTTGTGTAAGTACTGCAGATGTGTGCTGGCCGGTGTCAAAAGCCCTCAGTGCACTCAAACTGGGATGAACTCTAGAGCCTGAGATGTATCCCAGAACTTTTTTCCATAGCATGGAGATGGGCACTGATCAGAGCCTGAAACACTCTTCACACATACAATACATGAAATTGCCTTTCCAGTGGTTGCTGCTATGAGTTTGGAGAAAGATGAGTGAGCCTGAATGAGACATCAAGAAACCATCTGTGAGAGCATGGCTGAAATGCTACAAGCATCTCTATAAATATCTTGTGGTAAAGAACTAGTTCTGTTTTAATGATATAAAGTCTTTTTATGTAACTAGTTACTAGGCAGCCTATGAAACAGTTTATCTGGCAGTACCCCACTGTATGCATTAGGCAGCCTGTCTCCCTCGAGCTGCTGTTTTGGGGGCATGCCTAACAACAACCTACAGGATCCTGTTCCAGACAAGCCTACCCCTGCCACATATCATCACTGATCTGCCTCACTGCCAGACTAGGGTGTCATATTCACAGCTGTGCTGGTTTGGGAAGAGACAGCAAGCACACACCTCCAGGAGGAGCTCTGGACAAGAGCATTTGGCTGAGCTGCTAGCAGCAGCTCTGAATGACGGCAGCATGGGAGCCAAAGGTGAACTTCACACTTGGCGGCCGTAGGCTGAATATCCTCACTTAGCACAGTCGATGCAAACCTGCTCTCAGATCCCATTTAGAACAAAACTCACTCAATTTATATGTCCCCTCAACATGAGAAAAGTGCATTCGTGTTTCTAGGGCAGGGTTTTCATAGAATCATAGAATCATTAAGGTTGGAAGAGACCTTTAAGAACATTAAGTCCAACCACCAATGCAGCACTACGACTGTAGCCCCAAAACCACCAACTCTCAGCTCCTGTAAAGGGGGTAGGAATTGGGCAGCAAGACCATGGCCATAACAGCAGAATGTTTACACAAAATGGTAGTCACTGCTCTGCCTAGGGCCTGGAAATGAGTTCTATGGGCAATTTCTAGGCATATCTACTGACTCAGGTACTTGAGATGCACTAGGAGTCTTCCTCTCAGGATGTGACTTCAGCAATGAGCTCTGGGAAACTTTAAACAACTTTCAATGTAAAAAGATGCCTAGATTTTAATCACTTCCAATTTACTCAGACACAGAAAAGGAAGTACTTGTGCTCATAGCTTGAATATGACTTCAAGGGATTTATTTAATACTGCATTTCTGTCACAGCCAGAAAAATTAACTCAAATATCCTCAGCTCTGAAATGGAGCTCCTGATTCTCACTGTTTTGCTACTTCTATTATCCACAGTTGTCATTTGTATGTCTTGTCTTCTGGCATTTCTGGTGAAAGGCAGTGTGTTATACAAGTTCCAAGCACATCTAAGATGCTACTGTATCATTACTAACTGTCTGTTTTATTACAGGTTTCCCTGTAACTTAGGATTTATCTAGAAATACAAATGGCATATTCTATTTCGTTTGTCCCTTTCCATTTATGGGTGAAGTTCACCTATACCAAGGAAAAATTACTTACCAATAAATCAGGAGATGAAAGATATGCTCTAAACTTAGAAAGAAAAAAAGAATCTAAAATTCAAATAAAGCTCACTAGAACTATCAGTAGCACTTATGCTCCCCAGTGTGGTAAAAATGTAGTGGCTTGTGAGAAAGTAAACAGAGAATGTGTCTGGGGAACATTGAATTAGCCAAGGAAAAAGGAAATAAGGTCACTGTGCTGTGAAGAAAATCTTCATGGTAAGAAACCATTTTTATGTGCCAAATCTATATAGTCTTCATAGAGGTAATGGAGAATAGAGAAGATGATGACATTTTAATGAAGAGAGAGAAAGAGAAACAAAGAATGATGATACTTTCCTCTGAGTAACTGACATTTCCATCTCCCATTTGTATCATATCTATCTATTTATCATCAATATCTATTTGTAAGGAGGGGGAATGCGCTGCATGAATATAAAGCAGGAGAGTTTAGAGTATGTGGGCTAAAGAATATGTATATACATTTTGATCAATTTTCTAAGGTGAACCAGCTGAGGAATTCCTGGAAGGTCCAGATTTCCTGCCCAGGTTAATAATCAACACAATGAAACACACAAATTGTTCTGAGCATGGCAGAAGCTGCCTGGGGAAGCCTTTGGGACAGTCCAAAATTCCCACCAAGATAGTTCCTGTACTAATTAGTCAAACACTTGGCTGTGAAGGTGGCTAAGAATTCATTCAACCACTTTGTCTCCTTGTTTAAATTGTCCACGATTTTGTCTCTGCAGGTGGCCGGATTGAGAGCTGCAGCAGCACCCAGGGGTGGTGGATTGGTGAGCACAAAGGCACAGCCCTGATGCACAGCTACACAAGAACTGTGGTTGCTGTGCAAAGTTGAGGAGTTTCAGACTTATATTGCATGGCTCTTGTTCCTGCTGAATGTCATTGGGGCAAGGAAAAACTTTAAAGTTAATTTTTTAGTAACTGATACTCTACTTATGAAATCTGCTGTTAGTGAAGATCTTCCTTTTGATTTTTATCTGTGTTCCAGCTACCTCTCAGTTCCATGCATATGCACAAAAACAGGTGCTTTTTCAAATACTACTCAGGCTTTCACAGATAACAAAGTGTCCATTCTTACATCAGAAAGAATTCTTACGTGATCTAAAACTGACAAAAATCATCAGAGAAAAATACTGTAATAACCTGTACCATATTCATGGTGGAAATACTGAAATGTATATTCAGAACTATCTTTGGAGGAACAGAGTTCATCAAGTTATTCCATATATTCACACTATTATTCCTCTTTCTCCAAGAGGATTTCTCTTACACTTCAAGCTTGGTGCTGCAGTAACTAAAAGTCTCTTTTCTCTGACATACATATTAGTTTTGATTCCAGGGTGTAAGGACAGAGGACAGACAGAGCAGTGGGAAGCTAAATCTGTGAACAGCACAAACATTCTTTGAATAACTGACAGAATAGAGATGAGTCTGGTATGTAATATAACCTGAATATCAAACCAAACTACAGAATATCAAAGAATTTGTCTGCAGATAGAACTGATAAAACAGAGAATTTTGTACACTAATGTCTATACCCTTTTCATGTAAAATTCTAGGGAGTTTGTTCTCAGCCAAATATGTGATGTTTCCAAATTGCTTTTCTCTTACAAAATATACTGTAAAATGAAAACATAGGAATAAGATCCTTTCAGGCTTTAGATCTGCCAGAGAAATACATGAGGGGCATTTCTCTCCAACAGGAGAGAGAGCTTATCTCTATATACATAACAGGAAAAAGGAACAGAAGAAACACAGAACACACTGATGGTAAAGATGCTGGGGGAGAATTACTGTATAAGATAACTTGGGTGCAGATCATACAAAGACGGCATTTAGCATATTTTCAAAAGCAGAGTGTGAAACCAATGACATAAAATGTGCAAGAATAGGTTGCTATCAGCTGAGAGACACACGAGAGAAGAACAGTTGCAAATCACTCTGATTAGAGCAGGGAATGGCACACTTGGCTGCTTTTGCTACCTGAAAATTCATGAGTGCCACTAACTGGTGAACTTTAGTAATGAACTCAGATGCTCTTTCCCTCTGAAGTGCAGGGAATTTACTCTCTTCACCGCTTCCTTGAAATAACCTTCCACCTCACAAGTGTATTAATCCACAGGCAACAAGGCCCCTGTAACATCTGCCAGGCTGTCAGAGATTGCCAACAGACAGCAACATCTATGTCAAGAGTAAATGAAATATGGGGGAAAATGTCACCAGCAGACTGGAAGCAGTGCAATATAAACCAACACAGTATTTTCCCCAGTGACTTCCACATATGTCACACAAATGTTTTGTTTCTTCATTATTTGCTGACCTTCCGATGGGTGCATCATTTGTGATGATATTGAGAGTTAAATTGTGCTCTTCTGTCTTGAAATTAAATAAAATTAGTTTTTAAAAACTGTAAGACAGTTAGAGCAGCATAGAGCGACAATCCTATTACCATGAAAGATGAAAGACTAAGAATTAGAGAAACTATATCCCTCTCTTTCTTAAATTACTCATTATCTGAAGATTAACATTAGAAGGACCTGGAAGCCTGTCAAATACCAAATCAAAAGCTCCCACAGGAGTTCAGACAGTAAAAAGTGTTATCAGCAAGAAGAGGATTCATGGGATTATGTTTGTAGCGACAGGATTAAGTTTTGTCCAACAAGCTGCAGAAATAACAAGGTCATTTTTCTGCTAAGAAGATGAGGAAAGAAGGCACTTGTTTTGCAAGCAGGCAAATTAATGTGGGATTAACCAATGAAAGAGTTCCATAAAATTACTCCATTTGTGAAATCAAGGCAAATCTTAATCCTATAGCTTTGTACTGAAAAAGAAGCCTACTGGAGTGAAAGAGCAAAATTCTGGTGCTGACATAAAATACCATCTACCATGGATGTGACAGCAACTCTCTACCATAATAACAGGAAGCCCTTGCCACTCAGAAGGCATCCACACAGACACCCTCCCACACAGGCAGCTGATTGTGGGAATCTCTGCAGAAACTCACCAGAATAGTTAGTGCAGTGTAACTGTCTGGAATAATATAGATCTTGGAATGGCTTTTTGTCTTCATTTTGCTCCCTGATTTAGAATCAAAATATTCAAATATGTGGAAAGTTATGTCTTAGTCTGCAGCTTGCCCTCCAGTCAGGAGAGGATTTACAAGGCAAGGCCATATCAGCTGCAGTTCTCTGTGTATTACCAATGGCCAGGAAGGTATGGATGACACCAGCCATGCAATGGGGCAGCAATATTGCACTTGTTTTAAACCCAATGGAACCAAGGCTTCAATCCTGAAAGCTCTGAACAAATAATTCACAAATAAAACATGCAGATTTAAAGGGATTTGTTTAAATTACACCCTGGTGACACTAGAATTACTGCTGCCAAGAGTTCCTCACAAGCCTGGCTGGAGTGCTGTGGAGGCGGTGGATGAGTCAAGCTTGATTGGTGTATCCATGGTTGTACCTACACAGGATAAGCATCTTTTGTCCCACAGCTCATTGCCTCACTCAATGCTCAGTTGGGTGTTTAGAGTCACTGAAGTGTTTTCTGGCCAGACACACTTTCTCTGTTCTTTCCAGTTTGGGCATTCCTTATCTCAGCTCTGGGAGTGATCAGTCACTGCCACTACCCAGCAATGTGGAGGATGTGGAGCTGGCCTATTGTGAGTAATGGGCATTGGCCTGTCATCATCTGGAATCAGATATCAGACAGCTGCTGATAAAACTTATCCAGTTGATTAATGCACTTTTTCTGTGTCTCATTAGCAGTATTATTAGAACGAAACTATAGCAGAGTGAGGCCATACTGTGGTTTCCTTAAATTTATTCAGTATTGACATTTCTGTTCTGATTTTTAAAATACAATTAATTGCCAAATATTCAAATTTTGAGTATTGTTGATTAGTTTTGAGTAGACATAAATATCACACATTTTTTGTTGCAAGGATCAATTTCACCTTGTATTAATTAAAAGTTAGCTTATGTCAGCCTGTGAAATTTACTATTTCTAAATATTTTTGCAGAAAAAGTTAATTGCACTAGTGTTCACCAGAAGTGCAAAGAAGAAGCATAGAGTATATCACATGTATATCAAAACTAATTTGTATTTAAGAATAGCTGCATTTCAAGTTGTCTTGAACAGCTGATCTGCAGAATTTCTGATGGTGGTTTCTGGGGAGCTGGGCTGAATACACTGTAATGGTTTTCTTCCCAGCCTTTAGCTGCTGCTTTTCTTTCAGCTGCATCCTAAAATACATTAAGTACTTTCCTCATGTGACTATCTAAGCAAATTATGTATTGCCAAAAAGATATGACACAACTACAGATGGGAGAAGGTATCATTCTTCTTTTTCAAGATCAAAGTCGTGCACAATGTCAGCAGTAGAAGAGTCTCTATGACACTGCTGCATAATAATTTATCAGTTATTTCCCATTTAGAAAAATTTGATGGAGGCTGCCATCTATAAACCTCTATATGCTATTTCTTCAGGTTCCACTTTTTTGTTCTATTTCCTTCACCCCAAATAGGCTTTGACTCAGCTAATCTAAAACAAAAACCTGGCATTATTTCTACAGAAATAAAATTCACTGACAGTTCTCAGCTTCTGCATAAGACCTAATTTGTGCATATTAATGTGTGCAAAAAGTCACAATTAAACTTCAAAGAACTCAATTATGATAATCATCTTTATACTTCATTAAAACTTCCTCCTAATCTCTGTTCACTAAAAAAAAAAAAAAAAGAAAGAAAACTACCAAGTCACAGTAAATATGTTACACAAAAAAAGAAAGAATGCAATTTTTTTTCATCTGGGAGGTTTAAGAATAGACCTGTAAGTGAAGGTATATGAGTTGATGAGCTGTATTCTGGGCCTGCCTGAGTACCAAAACACTGTCTGCACTGGCCACCACATATGCTGAATCATTCAGACCCTCAAATAAATTTACAGATTTCAAAATAAAAGTGAAAGAGGGCCTCTATGTAGTCTTTACATTTTTTGCTGACCAATTATGTACTTTATGTGCAACTGGAATACGTCACTAAGGGTGGATGTGAACTGCTGGATCTTCTATCTACTATTTAAAGGCATTTTTAGAGGAGTATATAGCCATACTATAACTTCAGGCCAAGTAAACAGAAAATATAACCTCGATACGTGTTTGTGCTTTGGAGCTAACCATGAAAGACTCATTGTCTAAATATGTCATTGCAGCCAGTGATTCAGAAGTAGAATACTTCCATCTGGCAACAGATGGTCAAGATGGATCTTAGTTGCATGACAGTTTTCTGCTAAAAGAACTAGTCTTCACAATCTGTATAATCAGATAAGCAGGTTCTTTCTAGTATTATTGCCATGAGAAACCACACCAGAACATTATCTCACAAATTCACTTAACTTTGTAGACACCTACACCCCTGCTTAATTAAGCATCCTTCTACGTATCACAGGCACTTCTGCATTTCACTGCTAATTTTCTCATTGATAACATGCATTTTATATATGTAGCAGCTGTACAGTTTTCCTAACATGTTAGTCAGTGTTGCTGTTGTACCGCGGGTGCATAGAAAAACCACACACAGTCCAGGCTCAGTAGAAATGGCAGCATGAGCTGATTTAATGGATTTTTCCTGAGGTTTTTATAAGTTAGTTCACAAAAATGTGTTAAATGGCATAAAGTAATTGGTTCTCTGGCCATCCACCCCTCGAGGGGATTGGCCCAACCCTAAGACACCCATTCCCAAATGTTCTTCTAGTTGAAGCCATAACAATCTGGCAAAAACAAGTCGCAGGTGCAGATATTTTATATACTGACAACTTTGTTTTGGTTAGCTTGCATGGGAAAGACAGAGTTCTCACAAAATGCTAGAGAGCTGAAGAAATTCACTGCTAAAGGCCTTTCTGCATCTCCAAGTTGGTGCTCTCTATCATTCAATATGCTGTGATGAGCTTATCAGCAGCTGTCCTTATTGACTGAGAGATGCTTGCAGCCTGCTACTAGCATTTGCCAAGGATTTGCAAAGCCATCACTGCAGACTGAACCTGCTGCATTGTTTCACATGTTTTCAGTCACTCATTCATGAGAGACAGTGTCTGTGGGAGTGACAGACGGCTGATCACCAAGCTAGTCTATCCTATTTCCTCCCTCACCATACCAGGTATGTGGTGCCCATCACTGACTTTCTTCTCCAAAGGTTTGTGGAAGAATATTCCAAAGCTCAACACACCCTAAGTAAAGTCAATATTTACTCTTTGCAAAAATCCAACAGATTCTGTTTCATGGTAACTAGGAAAAAAGAAAAAAGGTTACTTTCACTAAATTACTTGTTCTTTGGGAGTCATTCACTCAGCTCCAAAGAAAAGGGCTTAAACATCAGTTCTACTGGAGAGTTATGAGTCATCAGATTAGAGAAATCAGCTCTCCCATTTTTATGTGATATGGTAAACAAGAAAAGCACTGCAGAATTAATTCAGTGCTTGCTTTGGTCACAGAATCTGAAGTGGCTGTTGCCATGGGTACATAGAATCAAGTATTTAAAGGGAACTTAAGGACATGAAGGAGGAGAAATGACAACACATCATGGAAGATTCAAGAACTGTAGATGCCTGAAGAAAATGATGATCTGAAACACAGAGACACAGAAAAGAGAAGCAGCCATTCATGCAATGAATACAGGTAAGAAAAAAGACAGCTAATTGTACTATCAAGGTGGAAAAACAAAAAGCAGAAACTGGCAGGCACACCAAGAGGGAAAGAGCAGCTGGGTCCATAAGAAGAGAAAGAGGCAATGAAAATAAGCAGGATCATGAGGACAATGAATTGCATTACACAGAAAATCATAACAGAGGTGAGAAAAGGACCAAAATAAGGGATAAAGAAATAGCAGATAGAGGATAAGGTGCGAAGCAGAGTCACAACACGAAAACCACATTATGTAGGAATGATCGAGGATTTCCATTGAAGAGTCTATGAGCAAGTCATCAAAGCTGATCTGGAGGAAAGCAAAGATGGTGTGGCAGGAGCAAGAATACTTGTCCTGAGCTACAAAAAGTTCTCATGGGAGAACAGAACCATTCATTAATCCTACTTCATGCTGATAAATGTCACTGCAACGTTTCATCAAGAACAGGATCAAAGAGCTGCCAGCTGGGAAACTGACTTCTGTGGTCTTTAATGGCATTCTTCCAAACACAGGAGTAGGAATATATATTAAATACAAGATTAAATAAATTTCAAGGTGACTCAATGTCTAATCTTGGAAGGAAGGGTTTAGGTTGCTTGGCCACTCAATAGAGGACTTTTTTCTGATGAGGTATGTTAAGGAAGGGATTGTAAGCAGACACAAAAGATAATATTAAGTAGTATCATCAAGTGAGTCAGTGACATAGCTGCTAAAATCTGACTTTTAAGATAAAGTAGTTAAAAAAAACCCCAACAGTAAGCAACACCTGAAAAGTATTTGCATTAAGGAAAAGAACTGCTAGAAGGAAAGCTTATTGAAATAGCAATTGTGATGAGGATACCAGCATCAAAAAGAACTTGCTGGCCTAATAAGGGATGTAAATCTAAATAAAGTGAAATGACATTTCACAGTTAAAGATGTAATCAATTCTAAGGAAATAAGCAGGGCTGCTGTGGATGAAGTAGAATCTAGGTGAGCCAAATCAGTGTGTAAAAGCAGTTCTAGTGAGTAATGGCAAAAATGTGTGATCACCACAAATGCCTGTTGGGTCTTTGCTGTGAGATCAGAAAATGTCCATGTAAGTGTTTTTACCTCAAGGCACTTACTAGAAAATACAAGGCTTGTAGGCAGCTAACAAAGACTACTGGGACAATGGCAGTACTTGAAAATGCGCAATGATGTAACTTCATTTGAGTGAACTTTAGCATGCTCTGGAAGAACAACTGTGTGGGCAAAGAGGGATGCAGCCTAAAATGACTCCTATGCAATTAAGCACACAGCTCAAAATTTCACACACACTGTGCTGGAAACTGACCTTTTAAAAGTTTTTGACTATGGATACAGCCACGATCCATCTTCAGTTTAGCTACAGCTATGAGTTATATTTCTACTAGGCTTCTAGCTAACTTCCCTAAACAAAACAAAAAAAATGCTAAATGCCATACAGTAAAAAAGAGTGTAAATGCACCTCACTGTCACAGACAGTATCAAGTTTTTTCTGGTTTTGTTTTAACTAGCATTAATATAGTGTCTGTTCCTGAGGCCCAAATGCTATTGCAATAAAAACAGTACAAGGGATAGATAGAAAGATAAATTAACATCTTGCTGCACATCTTTAAAAAGAATATATTATGAACACACATTTATCAAGACAGGCAGCACTAGTAATAATAGAACAGGCAGTTACTACCTCACTGAAATCTGACACTGACATTTGAAGGACAACTTGAATTGTGATATTTGAAAGATTCTGGAAGAGAACTTAATAGTTCCTGATAAGGGCATTGTCACGGGTTGACCCCGACATGACAGACAGTCGCCTGGTCGAATCGCGTTTCTCTCAATGTTACCTATAAAATCCCGAGGAAGGCGGGAGTAGGGACCTTTTCTTCCGGCTTGGGGGTGGTGGCCGGAGCGCCACGGTCCCACCGGGGGCCCCGCCGGGCCCTCGCCGGGCCGGGCCGGGCGGCCCTGCCGGCCCTGCCTTTGTCCCTTCCCGAGGCACAGCCCGGACTCTGCTGGGGCTCTGGGGGGGGCGGCCCTCAGGCTCCTCCGGCGCGGCCTCTCCGGGACGGGGTTTTTCCCCTCACGGGACAGCGGGGCACCGACGGAGCCTGCAGTTCGCAGCAGCCAGCACACACTGCACGGAGAACTG
>VXAC01008313.1:7827-72151 GCA_013399225.1 Rhipidura dahli | reverse complement strand
GGCATTTTTTAATTTCTTTCTGTCATTCTTAGAAAGAAAGGACTAAAGACCTTGCTTTTACTGTTGAAATGAATTGGACTTTTGGCCTTAATGTGCAGAAAGACAGATCTCAAGATATTGCTACTTTCTGAAGTTTTTTGCTTTACTTTGGGGATATCACTTTGCATACTTTTGTACATAATTTCAAATACTTGGTGATGTGATTACTTGAGATGTAATTCATACTTTTTAAAAACTGCCTTCGGAATTGTTTACATTGGTGTCCATCCAGACTTACTGGTAAGTGAAGTGCTAGCTTCAGCTGTCTTGAAAACCTGCTTGTTACTTATAGATATGAAGAATTTTAAACCAGATTTTCAAGTTGTTCAAAATGAGATTTAAAGTGACAGTGGATTGGTCTCCTGGCACTTCAAACAGGTACATCAGAAAAATTTTGCAGAGTATACAGCAGTGGGCATGATGGATTAAAAAAGACAGGGAATAAGTACTGCTGACACCAAGGGTCCACCAAGTGAGCTTGTCTCTGGGTGGTCTTACACTGACTAGTTTCTCACCAGTCTCACCAGTCAATCTCTACCAAGGTGTCTCTCCGTTTCAGTTTAAATAATTGCTTTCTTCAAACTATCCAAAGAAACATAAATACATAATTGATGATTTCCAAGAATAATGAGTTTTTCTAAGTATTTCTAATGTACATAAAAGAAATCTCAGAGTAGATAGGTAGTAGAAAGCTAGTAGGAAGCTGAAGGTCATAATTCCAATAAGAAGATCCCTTTATGTTTGGATTTAATGAATGATACACTGCCAGTGACACATATTAGGAAATATCTCTAGCAGAAAAAAAAATTACATTGTCAATATTGATAATAAAATACATGGCCAGGGTTGTTTCCTTTCCAATGTATTGGACCGTGGTATTGTAGAAGTATCCTGGGGGAGGGGCTGGGCAAGAGGAAGTTGAAAACAAATCCTGTAAAATTTTACAGCCATACTTTCCAAATAGGCATTACTACACGGAATGAGGCTTGGTTTAGAACCCCATATTCTCGTATTTCACACATACTTAGCACCTCTCAGTTTCATTATTGAAAGTCTTTTCCCCAGAAACTAAGGCATGTGGCTTGAGAAAGATTTCACACAGAAGATCAAGATCTTTTAACAACAGTGTAAACTTGAAAAAGAAGCTAGTACCCGTGTCCTTTGTACTTCTATCCATTGCTGTTATCTATACCTGGATCTCTCCATGTTCCCAATGCCTTTTGCTTCCTTCTGTGTCTGTACCATGACAAAGGTGCATCTGTTTCTCAGAGGTCTCAGCTCTGGGCATACAAAATGCTTTGTTCTTCCATCACAAAGGCCAAAGGCCACATGCTAATTTTCCATTGAGAATTCAGTCATCATTGGGATGATGTTCTTTAGTTATGTCACTTTATTGACTGTCATTTTAGTTAGGAAAAAAATATTTCTGTAATCACTTTAGGCTCTTCCTTTTTAAACTGTCTTATTAGATCCCATTCAGGGTGTCTAGCTTGGGGTGAGAGGCTACGTTAGGCAGAAGGGCGTTATGGCCATCTAACAATACATCAGTATAAATCAAGGACTTCAGCAGAAATGCTTTGGTCACTGGAGCATTTACTGAATTTGTTGTTTCCTTTTCTATTTTCAAAGAAAAAGGTTTTATGAAAGGGAACTTTTGGTGGTTGGAGAATCTAGAGAACGAATTATGCTTTACCATTTTTTTCCTGATAAATATTACTGAACACCTATTTAGTATTCTACATTTTTATAAAACTAATATTCTGAACCAAATCCTAACACTTCAGAGATTTATCCAACTGCCTTCAGTGGAACATTTCGTATAAAGGAAGCAAGTATTGTGTGGATCAACATTTGCAACATTTCCTTCAATTTTAGCTGTCAATAGCAATTTAGAAACATTGGAAGCACTCTGTAAGAAAAGACCAAAGACCTATCTAGCTTTATGTATTTTCTGAACAACCATTGCTGCTCCAGAAAACATTTAACTCCAATAATGTACTGTTTAGTAGAAGGATGAGCTCCCTCCTGCTCTGAGTAGCTGATCATTTTATGCCCCGAGGCTTAAACATTCTTGGTGCTACAGTGCATTCAAATGTATGTAAAGTTCAGTATGAAAAAGCATCATATATAGAATTGAACAGCCCTACTGCAGAAAGTATCTTCTGTCAAAATCCAAAAATCATTGGTGAGTTTGCAACTGTATATTAGAAGAAAAACCTACTTGATGAAAATATGCAAATATAGTTGTTGGGTTTTTTTTTTTTAATCCAATATATTTCCTTCCAGTACACTTTATTCCTTGCTCACAGAGCCCTTGACATCAGCAAAACCATTACTGTTTACATCCTGCAAGCTTTGCACAGATTCATCCTGTTAGATGAACACCCTTAGAAATCAGAATCCATTTTTCCAGGGAATTTGTATCCCAGTTTTGCTACAGCTGTGGGATGCTTTGGCTCCTTATTTACATACCAATCCACCACTCCCTGCATACAAAAAGCATTTTGTAAGCTGCACAAACACACATGTACCAGACTTCAGAAAAGGTAAAGTCTGTTTTAGGTCCTACACTCTAAATTCTGAAGACACAGCAAGGCTGCATATCAACGTCTGCTCAGCAGAGCAATCTTTAGCTATAATTAGTCTTTCTAAATACTAATCAGCATTTCATCTATGTGAGTTCTTGTAATATATTCAATTCCCCAGTGCATTAAAAAACATTTCACTTCATATTTCAATCTCTCATTCATTTCTTCCAGAGGATAGATAATTTTAGGTAATTAAAAATATTAAAAATTATTGCCATCCTTAGCAACATCAGTTGCTCGTTATGCCTGTTAAATCAGCATTTAATAGAACCAGGTACAAAGTACCAAGAGTCTTTAGAAAGTATCCATATGCATTAGGCATTTATGTAAACAAACTACCTTACATGTTTTTAATGAAATTAACTGCTTCTGTTGAAGGAAAATAAGGTGCCCAAATTATTTTTAAAAGGCAATGAAAGGAAAAGGCAGGGCATGGCAGAGCACTGGCCTGGGGACGGCCGGGACGATGGGCAGCATGGCGAGAGGCTACTCTCGGTGGCTGTCTGCCCGCACGAAGCTGCTGCCAAGAGTAAGAGGAATAATGGGATAAGCGTGGAGAGCTCTAATAGCATGTGATTGCTTCTACATTACATGAACTTACTGAGAAAATTTTTAATAAGCCAAATATTTGAGGCTTTTTTTTTTTGACTGAGCAAGTTGGATGCATAGTCCCTACTGAATGCACTGTGTCGATGCAATGGAAAATCCCAGCAGGAATTGCTGGTGCCAACTGAAACAGGATTATGCACACATGACTGACGGTCTCTCACAGCCAAGGAAGGAGCAATGCAAAGCGCTGTTGATTGAGTTTTAAAAATCAGTTATGCTCAAAAGACAACAGACTTCTATCTCCTGTTGCAGAACTGCTGTTTGACTGCCCGGACTCCAGGGCTAGGAGTGGACGTGGGCCTTGGTGTCACCCCTGTTGTGTCCCAGGCCCTGCTAGCACCGTCCGTGCTTGTCCCCCTGCAGCCCTGGCCGGGCCCCCTTGCCTCACCCTCGCCATCAGTCCGCACTGCACACGGATCCCCCAAACAACAGTGGGGAAGCTGGATAAAAATGCTACTTCCACAGAATGCCATATTCTCACAGCTTGAGGAGCCACGAGGAGGACAGCAGTGCAGCCGAGCGGAAGCAGCGCGGCGCTCAGCAGAGGGCTCCAGCCCCGCGCAGCAGCGCCCGCAGCCACAACATGCTCCTGGCCGGCAGCTCACAGAAACCTGCCTGCACATCACGGTTAACCTGCTCGTTGGCTTGAAAGAATAAATAAGCTGCATGCTTTCTCTTCGTACAACTGTATGGAGATCATCTTTTTCCTAGCAGAACAAAAAAAACCCCATCTATGGCACTCCCGACTGAGGAGCTGCAGAGACTGCAATAAAATGGCTCATGTCCTTTTTGCTTCTGTGCGATATCCAGCACACAGATAAAAGCAGACAGCAGAGCAGGAAGCATGCCTGGGTTCATGTGCCCGTGCACTCTGCATTAGTGACCTATCGTAACTTGTTCTGCTTGAGTGAACACAGTGAAATACTTGTCCTCTTCTCTTATTAAAGATGCTCTTAAAAAACATGCCTGGATGTCAGTCTCTGCTTCCATCTTCTCCTTTACTGAGTGCTTTCTAGGCTACAGAAAAACTGTGAAGGAGCCAAATGCAGACAAAAATAAGCCTTAGTACTGAAGAACAGTACTGTCTTTCCAGTTGTTGATAATGGCCACCTCAAAAACATTTGAAACAGCTACTTAATTGAGCCTAACATGAAATACAGAAGCAATCTGACTGGCCTGATTTTGAGTGTGTGCTGGGATTACTCCCTTCACTGCAGTACAGTTGCTTCTGAAGTGTGCCACTGCAAGCAGATCAGCTCTATTCTAAATTAAACACCCTTCACAAGCACATTCAGAATATGCTCCAACCTTTATATTGTGCCTTGCAATATATGTTCTCTAGAGGGTAATACAAACAACTATTATTTCTTTTTTATTGCAGTCATTGTTGGATATTTTAAAAAAGCAAGGTTGCTTTGTGCTCAGTACTGTATGTTTATCCACTTAGCAGTACATCTATTGATTAGTTTTGCATCCTTAATTGTACAGTAGAGGCTAATTGTACAATAGAGGACAAATGTACAGCCTTTCCCTCACTTCCCCTTATACATTAACATTTTTATTCTCAGACTTATTGCAAGTCCATGAATATGAGTATGGATTGACACACATGAAACTGGGCAAAAGAGTGCGAAGTGTACACATGCATAGGCAACCTTCACATGCAGTATGCACAACTGAGATGCAGCAGTTACAGAGGCAGACATCACTTTATCTGAACTGAAAGCTGTCTGTAGCTGTAACTGCAATGAAGACCCCAAGGACTCTGATGATATGTTGATCCCCCATGAGAAAATGTCATTGAATTTAGTGTATACTAACACATTCTGTACAGTTTTGTAGTATTTACTCTAGAACATCAATGATATTCCTATTGATTTTCATATATTTTTGCTTTTCTGTAAGATCTTTATGCTATTTCTGTATGATATTGTCCACTTGAAAAATAAACATTTTCAGCTTTATCCAAATTTAGGGAATTTTGCATATGGGATATCTTATATTCTCAATGTTTTTCTTCTTCAGTACTTACTGTAAAAAACAACCCTCTACCCTTCAATAGAAATTCTAGCAAGGCTGAAATCACACTGAGAAACTCTCAATTTATGCTCATACCCTGAAGATGAAGGATTTTCCCTAGCAGAGATATTGTCCAAAATAGGGAGATTTTACTCCTCATGATGTTCAGTGACACACGTGGCAAATTCATTTGGTCAGAATGTAAAACATCTAAAGGGAAGAAGAATTTCTCTAATGCCCCCTGTAATACAACAGACCACAGGTGCAGAGTGCTGCTGGTGCTGTGAAGCTCAAACCTGTAGGCAGAAGATGCCCCAATGTCACAACTGAAACTGCAGGCAAATGATCCTGAGCAGGCTACAAACAGCAGGATTTCCCATGGCAGCACCCAGGGAATGTATCCATGTCAGGCCTGGGATGGTTACCATCCTTTCTCTTTGGCCTATACACAGGACAGAATTGTATATTTATTTTCCTGATGAATTTGAAAGATTAGAATGAGGTAAATGCAGCTTTGGAGCAAAAGTGAATTTAAGGGAAAGCTGGAGTTTTTGCATATTTCTAACCTAGTATAAGCAGGAGTTCTCCACTCTTTTGCCTGAAAGTTCAATTTATTTCAAGAAATCTATTTTAATTAAGCAGGAAGATTTGAAACACACCATTCTTAAAATGTATGTCCCTATTCTCTGACTGTTTTTCATTAATAGAGGTATCTGAAGTAGGCCATGAAAACAGTATATATATATTTATTTATATTTGTATTTGTGTATGCATGCACAAATTAGACTTTGAGTGAATATAGCCATACCAGCTTTTCACAAGGTAGTACATTAGTACATTCAGGACTTAAAACTATCATATATTAAAATATCATAACACTGTAAAAAAAAGGAGTATGTAATCTCAGTAAAAATGTCTATTTTAATTACACCACCAGCAATTTGAAATAGAAAATTAGCATTTTAGAGTTCATTTTAGAGCTAAGGATGAGAGGTGCTAAAAACACACAGTGCCATATCATGCAGATTTTCCTCTTTGGTTAGCTTTGCTACTGTGGTAATGGGAGTCAAATTTTTCTTCTCCTTTTTAAATGGAAAACCATCAGGACCAAGTCAGTAATTTCAAAGGGTGCCATTATCCTATTACAGAGAAAGAAATGTAACAGTTTATTAGATATTTCAGAGCAAATGCAGCTCTGCACTGAACCTGCATCATACTGTGTGGTCCATACCTGGAAGTTTAATGTTAGAGTGAAGCTAAAATGACTGGCTCTTACCAAGAAAGGACAAGAATTTTAACCCCAACAGATTTATCACATCTTTTATCCCTGACAAGTCTGTGGGCAACAAAAGTGTCCTTTTTGGAAGAAGGAAAAAGAAGGTCTCTGCACTGAGCTGAATGTACCAGTCTCCATGGTGGGGCAGAGAGCCATGGCATCAGTGCAGATAGACCTTTCCACAAACACAAGCTGCTGAAACAAGGAGGACTCGACTCTGTGAAATACGAGTTTGTGATTTCATACTTCCTTTGAAATGTCATATGTGTGTGTTTCTTCCACAAACATAATTTGACATGACATTAATTGAAGGTACATTTTAAAGACTGCTACTCTCAGTGGATCTTAGTTCAATGGTTTGTCCAAATTTAGTTATTTTACTAAAGTACCTCAGCTAAGAAGTTCCAACTATAACTTCTTGACTACAGAAGTCAACAAAGCTCAGGAGTACATTTGCTCCTCCTAAAACCTGAATTGATTCCTGGAGATGCCTTTGTCTCAAGGAACACACCCACTCTTTCCATTGACTACATGGAAAACGTGGGCACTGTGTACCTAAACTTGGGCAGAATTAACCTGTGCCCAGATACCTGGCCCAGATGTCTGTGGCTTCCATGTGACATGGAAGAATACAGCACTAAGGGAGAGTAATGTTGGGCAAAGCATAGGAGAACAGAACAGTGCTCATGAGACATCCAAGAACTTTGCAGTACCCATCTCACTGGGGAGGTTGCAAAATTACCCCTCTTATCTTCTGTGAAAGATGTTTAATACAGCTTTACCATGACTCCTTTTTTCCTTACACAGCTATTTTCATTAAACACAGATCACTGCACTGCTGGGCTGATAGCATTAAAAAATATCAATTGACCATCAAACACTCCATAATGACCAGTTTTCTTTCCAGCATTAATAGGCCTTATATAAATGATAAAATGGAGTTATTGTCCAGGTGACCTTATGTATTTTCATTACAACACATTTTGAAATATAGGTGCCAAGATAGTCTTGTCTTTTCAAGTAGGAGGGGGAAAGCCCTGACAGAGGAAGACAACTTTATATATTTCAAAGTAAATATTCCCTTTGATGATGTATCTTCAGAGCAACTGTCTCTGTTTTCCCAGATCTCATGTTTGGGGCAAGCACACAGGACATTCAGAGAAATATGACCTTATAGGGTCCTTTGTCTAGTTCAAATTTTAAAATTAATATGACCTAAAATATACAGTAAATAAACATCTGAAACACACATTGTAAGGGAATGCGTATTTTGTTCTTACAATGTGTTCCAAATGGTCTTCTGTATTATAACTATAATAAGTCAATTCCTTTACTCAGTGAAGCTCTACAAATTTGCTGAACTGGTAACCCTTTCTTTTTCTGATGTATAGTCTGAAGAGACATAAGAACAAAGCACTATACTAGGTTTCCAAATCCTACTGGAAATGAAAGAAACTGCTCTGAAATCCCAGAAAGCAATACTTGGTTCTAGTGGTTTTTGTCCACAAGGTGCCTATGTTTTCAGCAGTTCCTGCCAGGAAGGTATTTTGAAAGATTCATTAGATGCATTGACTTCAGTCATATGCTATTTTCACTGGCTTAAAATAAAAATGAAGGCAGAATCAGGCTATTTTCTGGTTCAGAATGCAGCTGTTCTCCCCCTGATGGCATAACATATTCATTTAATAATATTCAAAGCATTCTAAACCAAGATAGTCTATCAATTTCCAGTTGTCCATTATTTTTTTAGTTTCGCCTCATAATCAGACTTGATTGAGAGAAAACGGGAGGAAAAAATCCATACATTATGTACGTGTAGTGTCATCCATGATGACATTTCCCTTCATTCAAGCAGAAAGACAGAATCATTTTCTCCTGGCTATGCCTTCTTGAGTCTTTCTTTCTCTTTCTGCTTAAAAAAAATATATTTAATAGTAATGATCCAACATTATATGGTACTGAAATGATGAGAGCAATACCAGTGGGGCAGGAAATATCAATACCATTAAAGCAAAGTTTGATGCTTTGAAAGCTGAATCCCGTTTTCAGAAAGGAACATTCAAAAGGTCTCAAAAAAAAAATCTCAGGCAATTCTAGACAAAACTGCCCTGTATGCATAACAAACAAATGTGAGCTTTATGGAAGTATGATTTAACTTTTTTCTCCCATATATTCATTTCAGTAAGCTGTTTCTTTAGAAAGACAAAGGATTGCAGTTCCTCATGAAATACTTTAAAATACAGTTTGACTGAAGTCTTTACCTTCGATTGGGTCCAGTTTTTTTTCCTTTTAAGTGTAATACTGTACTAACCTACAAAGTGATTATGTTAAAATAGTCGGGTTTTATGTGGTAGATTACCTATATAAATAGGTAAATATTTATATAGAAATATCGGGTACTTTCCATTAACCATAGTCAAAAACTGTTTCCTTTATTTCTTTGCATTTCCTAAGAAAACATGAAGAAACCAAACATGCATTTTTGTTTATTTGCTCTTTCTCAGCACAATCATTTACTAAGCAACACATTTTGAAGGGACTGTGGCTGTTTTAATAAATACCATTAGTGTCACAGGCACTCAGAGCATAATTGCCTGAAAATTTTGAGGGCAGAATCAGTAACTGAAGATGTAAAGGTTTCCCTCAGGCATCCCAGTGAAACTTCTGCCATCTGAGCTGAGCAGTAGCCAGCATTTCCACCCACACCCTGGCTGCACACAGAACACGTTGCTTAGGCCCAGTTCTCATCAACAGCTCTCTCCCAAACCAGCAGAAGGTGAACAGCTCAGCACTGAGAGCAGGTCAATATCATTTGAGGAACTGATGTTACCAAGTGTAAGTGAGTAACTAATGCCATCTGCAGCATTTAATTGCAGGTGAGGATTCAATGGAGCAAAGAACTCAGCAGGATTCTTCCATTTGAGGTTAAACACTCGAGACTGGAAGTGAGGGCAAAGGATTGCTGTTGGTTTGCAACAGTTTTTACAGAGAAACTCTTGAGAGAAATTGTGCTGTCCTGACACACTGCTTACTGCAAAATTCATTCCAGATAAAATTAGCACTTAAAGCAGTGTTTCACTCCCCAGACTTTGAGCAGGTTGAGAAGGTGGAAAAGGTCAAGGGTGAGGAACAGCTATGCATACTTCCTTTTCATTTTTGTATTTAATGCCATATTAATGCATGTCCCACTATATCAGGTGTAATCTGCACCTCTCTGCTCTGTATCTTATTGAAATTCTTCTTTCTTGGGGTGGGTTAACTAGCAGAAAATAACTCAGAAAAATGCTCTCCTCCTTCTTATTGTGAAGTAACCTATTCACTACAAACCTTGTGGTAGCAGGGGTAACCTTTGAATCAATGCAATTTGCATCTACAGAGCTATGTAGGAATTGTCCTCTCTCCTATCTCTAGAGTCCACACAACTCCTCAAGTAAAAACCCACAACACTTAACCTGGCAGACTTCTCTTACATGCCAGAGGTGCATTTTTAGGAATAGTTTTTATAAATCACAAGTGACTATAATTATTTTTTGTACCATGACTTAAGACGACTTCCATTTCTCCCATATTCAACCATTTTCCAAAATAAAAAAGCTGATCTTACTGAGAACTGAAATCCAAGATATTTGATCATTACACTGCTAACACTACAGGGTCCCAATATTTTCATAACAGGAACAAATCAGAAAAATAGCTGATGCATATAAAAAATATCTCAGCATTGCTTTGCCAACCCTTATTTCTTGTCTTTCCTATTTTAAATTTTAAAACACTCCTTAGAGATTCAGAATATATTGAGGAAAAAAGTGCTTGAGAATTTAAGTATAGCAAAAGATGATAAATTATTACATACATATAATAATTTTAAGTGTTACATTTAAAGGGAAAATCTGTGAGATAATTCATAGAACAGTGCTAATAATAATGACCCATATTTCTTGTTTTGTGACATTTTTACAGGAAAAATCATCCCATTGTGTCATTAAAAATGTGTCATTGCATTAAAAAAGACACTAGTCATGGAAAATACCCATTGAAAGTCACAACCTCAGGTTCACTGTTTCCTAGAGGAACTTTTTGTATTATTTGGAAATTCTTCTGGAGATACAGAAGGAGTTAAGAATTGCTGTGTTGTTATTCAGTGATAGTGTGACTGGAAGAGATTAGACAGAGTAGGGGCTGAACTCCTTGTTACCACACCTGATCCTAAAAATTCTAGGGACAGTAGAGGACTCGCATAGCTGCTCTGGGAAGAGGAATCAGTGTTGTTAGAAACTGTACCCAGCTGAGTATCTTTAGAGTTACAGTAACTCACAATAACAACAACAGACTTTCTTCTAATGGTCTCACAGTACTGAATTAATTATGGTTTACATAACACTCATACTATCTCCTAAGTCTGCAAAGGACATTACTTCCATTTTACAAAGGCATAAACTTCAGCACAGAGAGCTTATGAGAGACAAAAAAAAAAAAAGTATGGAAAAATGTTAATGACAGAAACAACAGCTTTTTTATGTTCTGTGCCAATGCCACCCTTCTGCTTTTTAGAAGGTGATTTTATAATCCTATTTTTCTAGGTTTTTGGAATGTCACTCCTGGAAAGAGTCACATAAACGAGTAGGAAACTGAAACTCTTGAGGAAAAACCTAAATACACACAAGGAATTCTCAAATGTACAAATTAAGCAAACTGAAAAACAGACAAACTTTCCCTAATTCTCTGTGTAGAGCTGTTACTTCACCAAACAGATGATGAAAATATTCCAGGCAAGAAATGAGATTACTTAGCTGAGAATGTCCATGAAAACAAAGCATTGGTTTGAACAAGGAGAGATGAAGGTTGATCCCCTGTACCTGTCAATATCTCTCACCACATCTTTGATACACCAGATATCCATTACATATATTCTAAATGAAAGGTTGGGTCAACAGACTGCAAAAGTGCCCTTAGGTGTCAGTTCACAATATTGGTAGCAATGCACAGAAGCACACTTAAAATGCATTTTCCTAACATTTAAAACCAATCAAATTGGATGGTATGAATTTGATGTAGAACATACCTGCACATCTGAGAAATCTAACTAGGCAAGGGATTAGGGAAGCAGGACACTGGTGATTTGTTTGTAATTCCATCTCCTTGCATAAACTGCATGTTTCTTCTGCCAAACTTGGCAATAAGAGATACTGCTTTCCACCGTGTTCCTTATCTTACCCAGCTAAAGTGGTGTTTGAGCTGCCTGCACTGCAACATCCTACTGGCCCCAGCACCCTGAGATTGCTATCCTGGATTCTATTAGCTGGTCACAGATAACAGATACCTCCCCACAGACAGCAGTGGAGCTACCAGGATGAGAGAAAGACAGGCTTCCTGGCTATGTCTTCAGCCACTTTCTTGAAAAGTTCTGTGCTAAAATGTTGAAGGACAAAGAAATAGAAGGACAGGGCAAGACAGGATGGGACAAGACAGATGGGACCGCCAGCCATACCTTGGACAGCTCCTCAGCATCACTTCTGCCGGCGAACATGGGATGGTGCCACGTGGACAGCAGTGACCTGGGTACAGGTAATATTTCGAGGGGTATGGTAAGCACAGGGCATGGGCCCAAGTGAAGAGAAGGGTGTCATATTGCTCTTCACTTCAGGGCTCAGTCTCCTGGTTTCTGCTTTCTGTCTCAAATAACTACTGCCCTAAGCATAGGCGGCTGGCCGGCAGTACACAGGAAACTGCACGAGAGGGAAAACAAATAATTGCAGCATTGTGGAGAAAGCTGCAGGGAGTTTGGAAACAGCTACGTCAAAGGTAAACAGGAGAGGGTGAAAACATTAAAATGGAAGACTGGAAGAGCTAGATAACACAGAAGGATAAGGAAGGGAGGGTGGAAAGGAGGCAAGAAAAGTAAGAAACTGTAGAGGGGGCAGCGAACAAGACTTTGAGGTAGAAGACAAAAAAGAAATATGGTTTGCAGGAGATTGAGTGATAGAAGTGGGATGGTGAAATGGCAAGGAAAATGGGGAAAATACGTGAAAGGGATATGAACAGGAGATGCACAAGCATCTGGAGAGCATAAAATAAAATGGGAACATACAAAAATGTGTAGCAGGAACTGAATTACTGAGATATGTAACCCATATTACAGGCAGTGATACCTGCTTTGGGAATATCACATCAAATCTCCAAACCTCACATCCATATCCCAAGACAAATCAATATTTATTATTCCAGCCACTAGTCCATTAACAGATGAATGGATACACTTTAACTCCCAGGAAAATATTAATACTTTCCATCCTCTTAACAATGATCATAATCTTGACATCACAGCAATTTAAAATGGAGCATTTTAACCTATTTAATTAAGATGATAGGGGCATTCATTGCTTTTAATTTTGCTTTTGTGCTATAAATAAATCAGCTGATGACATCTGAGATCCAGGAGTCATAAACAATTTTCATCTGGTACCAAAGATGGTGACAGGGTTCATCTGCATATTCATCAAGTTGCATGCACATAAACAAGAAAGTTTTGCTGATTACTTGTCCTACTTCTACTGTAGTGAAATTTATAATATTAGGATCTTTCAAGCAGATCAGACTCCCTGAACTAAATTCCACACTCTTATTTAATTATTATCAATTAAATGTAGAATTTTACATCAAAATGGTAAACACTTCTCTTACCAAAGCAGTAAAAATGTAGAAAAAATAGTTGAGATAAATTATTGCCCTTAGAGAGACAGATGAGCCAATTCAAAGAAAGGTAAAATCAAGTACTAAGCAGTTACAAAACTAATACCTCCTTCATTTATTTTCCTTAGTTTTAGACATGTAATTTGTCACTGGTCACAGTTCTCTATTTATGACTAGAATTCATATCCAGAAAGCATTCTACCAGAGCAGGAAGGCAAATAATAGTAATGAAAAACACATGAAAATTACATTCTACCAAATAAGTATTTATATTGATATTCTGTTATCAAAAACATTTAAATTCCAAACAAATAAATCCTTCAGTCAACATAAAGGAGCTCCTGGGAAAGATTAATAAAACTACACTATTGTGTATTTGAATTAATTTGGAATTAATAACATTTTTGTAAGGCTTTGCTTCTTTGAAAATTCAACAGTTTGCTTTTTAATTTGAGTTAAATTAAAGCTATCAATAATTATATTTCAGTGCAATTCAGGGGTACTGCTGAAAACTGGTCAGAGTGACATCCCCTTTGTCCACAACAGGAAAAGAGATTTTAATGAATTTCTGGTCTCTATTTAAGCTGCATATCAATCTAAAATCCTAGTATGTAAAATGCTGTGGGCCTTTAAAGTAAGATCTCAGAGAAGGAATGCCTCACTTTTCATGGATTTGCAAGTGTTTGGATGAAGTTACTGGTTTTGCTCAATACCGTTTTTACCAAAGCAAACCACTCAGGGCTCCCTTAACCTCCAAGGAGCTGTTGCCTCAGGCAATGCACAGCTCCTTGCTCCTCAGTTAGCTGACAGCTGCTGGTCTGTCCATGAAAGCCATTTACTCCCACAGCATCCAAAAGGAGCTTATCCCCTTTTCTAGATCTCACCACCTAATTCATAAACCTTCCCCTGAGGCTGGAACTCCCTGGAAATGGTAGATGAATTTTGCTGAATTTGGGCTACACACCTTCTCCCCTCTGTACAGCTACAAAATCAACAGTAAAAACTAATTCCTCTTAAGTTTTATGAGCAAAGCTTTAGTCCCTCACTTGGGGGTTTCTTACCCTGATATTACAGAAGCCATAAAGATGTCAGATAGTCCCTTGGAGGCATTTCACTAGGCTGAGGGACACACTGCAGAAATATAAGGCCAGCAGGAGAATTCTCCACCAGCCAGTCTACAAGGCAGAGGCCTGCAGGAGTTATGCTTAGTGCAATATTTGGTGTTACTGAACACTTCCACAGGGTATTTTTGCAGGCAACAAAGTCGAGGTACACTTGAGATACTTTGGTATATCTTAGGTAACACTTTGAGCCCTAATTTCCCAAGATGTATACCATTTTCTTTCTAGAATGTGTCAAAATCAGGAGCAACCACCCAGGGAAATCCAGGTACTAAATGGAAGAACATGAAGCTAAAAGCACTCATTAAGCCATCAGATATGTCTAGCTCCCTGTTTTTCCCCATTTCTTTTTATTCTACTGTTTGTGTTTACTGGAGCAGATACACAAAACAAGAACTTACTGCCACACTGCACCATGACCTGCACATAGCTCAGGCATTCACAGAGTCTCCACTTGTGCTTGCACTGTTGCAAAATCCTCTTATATCTTCCACATATCTCCATTTATTTCCTGCAAGTTGCACCTAATAGTTACAATCCTTAAAACTCAGTGAGAACTCACAATAGTTTGAAGGTGTTTAAGACGTTCCAGTCAGGAGAGAAGAACTGCACCAGGAGAATTACCCCCCTTACATCATAGATATCTTCTCATTATTACAGTTGCCATTACAACTCTGTTTGGGCTTTGCACTCTGAACTTTAGCAAGAAACTTCTGTGGTGAACAACTGCTGACTGTTCTCATCTACATTTCCATTCTTAACAAACTTTCCCACATTTAATTCAGCAATGTCTGATTTTAACAGCCTTCTAAGCATAATCACAAAGGAGCTGAAAGCCACCTGACAGCTCTACCCTCTCACATTACAGAACCAAGGTACAAAATTATTGTATAACCTCTTATATTTTTGCCCCAGTGCTAATTTTATAAAGAACAGTGTCTCCGTGAATATTCAACTCGTTTTTATAATCCAGCTGTTTCTACTCAACTTATTCATAGATCAAGTTTTTATTCACTTTTATTCTAACAAGATGATAGACTGATTCTTGCACCGTGCTATTTCTGCATTTATTCAACATTTACTGACAATGAGTTTTTCTGCTGCCTGCTGATGATAATTTTTTTCAAGGAAAATGTTATACAAATAATAAAATAAGCATTTCATGGTTTTCTCCTTTCTGTTAGTTCAGTCAGAGTTCTCTGGTGCTGTAGAGTATAAATATTAATCCTGATATATATTGAGTGCTATTGTGGAATTGAAGTCATTTTTAGCTCAATTATCACATTGCTTTAAGACCTCATAAATGCAAAACCGCCATATTTATGTGCATATGTACACATAGGGTAGGTCTTTAGATATTTTTCCACTACCTCCTATCTTGTGTTGTTACAATTCACTTGCTAAATTTCCTACTCAAAGTTGTGCATGCAGTTTGCCTTTCTCACAGAATTTGAAACATGTATTTTTCACTAAAATTCTCTATTATGAGAAAATGGTTATTTAAGCTGAAAAAACATGAGTCAGATTCTTGGATGTGGCAAAACCATTTTGAGAAACAAATATGTGCAGTGGTTAGAAAGGGGTGGACTAATAAATATCAACAGGCTATTGTAGTCCTAAAAATGTCAGACAAGTATACCAGTCCTTTTCTGACATGGCATTTTGTACAGACTGCAGGGCAAGGAGAATTTCTGCTGGGACTTCAGCATTTCCATTTAAACAAATGGGTTCTACCATTAATTGCATGGCTACACTTTCTTACCCAACCTCTCTCTGCCTGAGCTCATGCACCAAATGGCTGATATCTAACAAGCTTGTGATAACTTCCCCAGATTCAAGCAAAATATTTGTGACAGATCACAATAATCTGGATTTGTGCTTTATCAATATCTACACAAAGTTGCTTTAAAGAGGCCAGACATTTTGATATTCCAGAAGTGGGATGGGATTTTCACATTCTGACATTTTCATGCCTTCATGCCTGTAACTGAGATCTTAAATACAGATGTATGCAGGTAGCCCAGAATCTACCATTATCAACATCAAAATGAATGCATACTGCACACAGTCCATAGCAAACACAGACTCCACATCAGCCAGCCACAAGGCAGCTTCACTAAAAAGCAACTCACCCTGTTGCTAAACCTGACTTAAGGAGAAGCAGTTCATACAAACCACAGTCCAGCATTTTGCTTCTGCAGCCACATGGCTTGCAACCCATTACTTGCCTAAGGCCAGAAAGCACAGGCATGTATGTCTGCAAAATATTATGTAGATGTGTTCATGAATAGTATTTATGTGTTCATAAATAGTATTTAAAGTCACAGATTCAGAAAAATCATCCTTAGCATGACTCATGCAAATTATGCAAAACTCATTTTTCAAACCAAACACTTCAGTGTAAAAGGCAGCAGGAAAGTCAGGAATCTTTCAGAGTCATCTGCTACTTTAAAGCTGTGACCTATATCTAGCAGCCAAGGAAAAGACATTAGAAGACAGAGCTTTACAACAACAGCAGATTATTAGGCATAGCAGAGAAACAATTGCTTGTTGCAATTACAACTTCAAAGCAGAATTTAACTCTCCCATCTGCACTGTGGATCTCTTTTGTATGTTTTGAATTTGTTCCACTATGAATCTCCCAGTGCTGTCACATGCCATCTATCCAAGAGTGCTGTGTGCTGCCAACATGGGATCTACACATGGGTCAAAGAGGAAAATTTTGCCCTAATATGAAAAAGCAAGGGAAAAAAATCTTGCACTCAAAGAAAGCTAATGCAAGTGTTGATAATTAAGGTGCTGCCCTTGATACCATTCAGCTGTCCAGTTTTGCTATACCCTGTAATTTTTTCCTTTCATAGCATTTATAAGGTTCCTATGTAAGGTACCTTGTTTAGCTGCTGAATAAGATGCTGCCATGTTGTCTGACATGAGCTTTGTCCTGGGAGCCAGCAGGTTTTTTTCCTCCAGTTAAAAGACTACTCTGAGGCAGTTGCACCAAAGACTAGAAAGCTTGTTCATAAAATATTCATAAAAATTTATCTGTCTTATGACCAGAACAATTTTTTAAGTGGATGACTGTAACAAGCAATGTCCCCTCACTTGCTCAGGGCAGATTTACTTATGGAATAACATGTGAATTCAACACACACAGGCAATTCCCCCAAACAGACATTTTCCTGAGGGACAGGGAGATGGGGGACAGGGGCAGGGGATGGGAGAAAGAATATATAAACAAACACACACTGTATTTTTGAATTCTGATATGGCAAGCAAAGCAGAACAAAAAACATCTGTCAGTTCCACTCAGCAAGGCCCAGCTCCCATATGCCACCCTCTCTCAAGAGAGGATTACTGTTTTAATATGCTGAGTTCACATCATCTATTCTGCACTCAGTGGACAAACAAAAAAAAAAATCTATCTATATAATATGAATTAATCCTGATCCATGCACACAGTCACAGAAGTGGCATTTCTTGGGGGAAATTGTGTGGTGACCAGGAGAAAGCAGCTTTCCTTAAGCTACTAAGCAATGGTAACTGCAACTGCAGCTGCTGCTGCAGCCTCTGGCCAAAATTCTGCTTGCTACAAACCCCCAGAGCCACTCTCTGACCAGGTAATCTGCACAGTCACAGACTCACCAGCTCCTCTAAATCTTTGTGCTATTATTTCATACTGCTTTTGCAAGTGGGTTTATTCAGTGATATAGCACTGGTTCCTGCTTTCTGTTGCCATGGAAGCAGTGAAACCACAGCTACTGCCTGTGTCCAGCATTTACCAAAGCCTGGGAGTAAAGGCAGGCTTTGCTGCAGAGGGAAGAGAGCACCTGGACAAAGAGACAATGACCTGCAGTCCCATTTTATGCAGCACAACTTTGCCAACACACTAGATTTTACTGGAAAATAATTTCAAATCATGTTTCTAAAAACTGTGGCAGCTACTGTCCACCTGACAAGTGCAAAGAAAGGTGCTGGCTTCACCCTAAAGAAGCTTTTTTAGGGGGACATGGTCGTGGGTCAAATGGAGCTCCAAAATAGCAGCTTGGGATCACCAGGGGTACCTACTGATTGCCAAGTTTTCTTTTTGTTTATGGAATAATAAATCACTCTTAAAAACTCATTCCAAATGAGTCAGAAGAGGCCTATAGTCCACATCTATGAATTTCATCTTTTAGTTCCCCAGCTTCTTTAAATGTTTCTATGAAGTTGATTGGTTTTGCTGAAGCAAAGCATAAACAAACAATCTTATGCTTTATGCTAAATGATCCATGACACTTGTCTGAGTTTGCTTGAAGGTGGGTAGAAAAGCTGTCAGGATAAGTGCAGATCCTGTACATATGACTATCCAGCACATAGATGCATTCGTAAGTCACACATCACCACACTTTCTTGTAGGAATATCATGAAATGGACAGGAGGTGTTTCTGAATTAGTTACCACCAACACATTTTCCTTTAGGAGACCATATGGATGAGACACTCCCTGTGGTGGACTACCCCTAGATAGACACCAGGTGTCTACCAAAGCCTCTCTATCACTCCCCTCCTCAGCTTGAGAGGGGACAGAAAATATAACAAAATGCTCATGGGTCAAGACAAGAACAGGGAGAGATCACTCACCAGTTACTGTCTTGGGCAAAACAGACTAGACTTGGGGAAATGAGTTTAATTTATTATCAATTTATTAATTAATTTATTGCCAACCCTTTTGGCATCTAGGAATCCATTGCTGGCAGCACACCAAGGCTGAAATGGTGAAGGAGCACTTTAGCTGTACCTTGGTTACTTATTCCTGAGAAAGTGGTTGTCCTAGCTGAGTGTCAAGAGAGAACCTTGAGTGAAGCCCAGAAGTGAAAGCCCAGAGACAAGGGTGGGAAATGCACCCTAGCCATGTCCATACTTGCCCATCAGTATCACCTTTAGGCTAGCATGAGACAGACCTGCCCCACGCTGGGACACAGGCACTGATGAGCCTTCTCCTTCCCTGTTTGACTAGAGTCCCATGTAGCTGTGAGAGTCACTGAGCCAGCCATGCCAGAGTCCTCCAGCCAGCCAGACCTGCTGACAGCAGATGTAGCTGTCCAGGTCATAGGCTGCTAGGAGTGCCTGATGCCCCTTTTGAAGGCTGGGGATGATAAGCAGCTCTTTTGCAGAAGGTGTGCCATGGGTGAGGAGCTGTGTTGCCAGGTGAAGGAGCCACAGGAAGAAGTGGACAGGCTACACTGTAGTTGAGCAAATGAGCAAGAGATTGACTGATTATTTTCAGAGGCACTACAGTCTCAAGGGTTTTGGGAGTCTTGAACCTCTACTGTGCTGGAGAAGCAGGTGGACTCAGAACCCTACAGGGTAATTAGTCAAAGGACTGTTTAGTCAAGGATCTGTTGAAGATGAAGGCTCAAACTGGGTTACTGCACATACCAGGAGGAAGGCTCATCCTCCTTCTCAGCATTTGACTGACCCAGGGGAGTGTTCACAGGCCCAAACCTGACAGAGCTCAAGAAGCATTTGGACAATGCTCTCGGGCACATGGTGTGGCTCTTTGCAGGGCCAGGAGTTGGTCTTGGTCATCCTTGTGGGTCCCTTCCAACTCAACATATTCTGTGATTCTGTGGCAAGGTCTGTCACTGACAAAAAGTAATTGCTTCACTTCAGCTAACTCATATATAACCCCTCTCCTAACTCCATCTATCAGAAACAAACACAGAGAATTAGCACTGCTCCTGCCCTTACAGCAGTCACACAGCTTGCATTGTATCCTTCCCACCAGACACTTCTTTATAGTAAGACTTTGTAAAAGAGAGGCTGGCTGCTACCCTGTGTTTCACACATGCACTAACTGGCCTTTAGGCAGTACGATGATCAGATATAATTTATACTGGGAATCTTTCCAGTTTCTAAACTTCTATCACGATGCAAGTTTCTTGGTTCATTTTACCACAGAAGCACCTAATCCCCCTGGCTCTCCCAGAATGAAGCAGTTGTGTGTGAAACAGGCAGAAAAAGTACTCTTTTTATTAGCGTGCTGATTATTTTCAATCCAGAGTCATGATTTCACAACAATCAAGGCTGATACATTAAATGCAGCTTTAAGTGGTATCACTCCTTAACCACTCTCCCCAATAATAGTTACATATTTGGCAAGAGCAAAATCTTACTACAGCTACTCAACTCTTGCTGTTTTACTTGGAATAACCCACCATCAAAGTTAACAAAAAGGGACTTATTTTATTTAAAGGCTAGACTCGTACTGATGGGTACAAACCACCACCAAACATCCCCACACCAATCAGGGTAATTTGCTGGAATTTAGTGCTGCTAGACAGAGGCATATCTCTTCTGCTCCTGAGCTAGCAGAAACCCTGTAAATCTTTCCTAACAGGGTTAGGACAAGAATATGTGTTGGTATGGCAACATGTGTTGCAGCTCTGAAAAGTCTTTTTCAATGATTTGGAGTCAGAATACAGATTTGCCTTCCACACCTGCCTGCAGGCATGAAGTACATTTTTGATTCCACCCTCTCATGAAGCTTGTCTACTCAGTGCAGAGCATGGATTGGCATATCCACTCTGGATAAATGAAAAGAAAACAGCTAGAAAAGAAAAGGGGCAATGAAAAGAAAACAGCTAGAAAAGAAAAGGGGCTGATGAGAATCTTCACCTCACTGCCATAGCAGCCAAAATACTAACAACCACCTGAACAAGAACAGCAGGTAATTTCCCATTTTTCCCGAAAAGGAGAAGGACAGGAAATAAATAATGACTGCTTGAGTCACACTTCTCTCCGTGTACACTAAAGCTGAACACCACAATGCAAGAATAAGCTTATAAGCACAAGACAGCTTTTGCAGACCTTATTAATGCACTACAAAGAATGAAAATGCTATCTTATACAGAGAATTCCTGCAGGCCTTATCGAGGGTACCTCTCATTGTCATCAACAGGAGTTTGCCTGGGAAAAGGCTGCAAACTTTGATCCATAAATAGGATCACAGCACATTTCACCATGGAAACAATTGCTCAGGTTAATTCTGTTCTCTTCAAGACTGTAGCAGGAATTGCACCAGATACTTCATAGATCAGAGAAATCACATGCCTCACTATTGCACATGGGGTTGAAGAGCTCAGTTTGGCTCGGTCCCAGTCACACTACTCCCCCTGACTGGCACTGAGACTGAGGTGAGCTGGCATTAGCATCTTGATTTCAAAAAGAGTACACCTGTAAGAAGAGAACATTGGCTGTACAGGAATGCTATTCCCTGGACAGTTCAACTCTGTTTCAGAAAAAAAATATTTCCCAGAAACAAACGCAGCAGATTCCCCAAGGAGCATCCCGAACACGCTGATGCCCGCAGGGATCCTGTTCAGATCTCTGTACGTGTCCATAGGAATCTGTACGTGTCCATAGGAATCTCCTGCCGTAGCCAAAGCATCCCCATGCGTGGGCACCCCGCCCGGAGCTCCCGTGCGCCCCGCTCCCCGCCCCGCTGCCCGGCGCGAAGGAGTTAAGGCGGCCGGGACCCCCGCCCGCCGCNTGGCCGCGGGGCCGCCGCCCGCAGCCCCGCCAGCATGTCCGCGAAGGAGCGGCAAAAGGGCAAAGTGACCAAGGACAGCGTCACCCTCCTGCCCTGCTTCTACTTCGTGGAGGTGAGTGGCGGCCACGCCGAGCGGGCTGGCCGCGGGGAGCCGCGGGCTCGGGGAGTGGCGCGGAGCCGGTCCGCGGGGAACCCGTGCGCCCGCGGAGAGCGAGCTCGCCCCGGTGCTCTTTCCGCACCGCCTGATGCAAACCCCTTACGTGATGCTTTTTCTCGCCGAAATCAGCATCGAAGGTCCCTATAAGGAGCAGGTGTAAATTAATCTCATCTTTGAGCGTTTTGAAGCAGGAATTATTTCTAAGAATTACTCAGAACGTGAAAGAGCTGCTCAGCTAAATCGGGCTTATGTGCACAGGAACCTCGGGAGGAAGACATATTTCAAGAAGGGCTGGCTTCCAGGCAAACGCCGCTCGCATTGCTTTGCTGGAATAAAAATCATGTTCATAAGGGCATGCTTAGAAAAATAGAAATGTACTGAAATAGGTCATCTCTTTTGCTGACCCCTGGAGTATGTGTTTCCTCTATCAGAGCTAAAAATGTCTGTTTGGAAAACAGAATGAGGTTCTCGGCACATCTTCTAGAGCAAAACCTGCTATGGCTGCTCAGCTGGTAGCAGGTGGAGTTGCAGACACTGGCTGCTTGGTGTGTCACTTGGAGGCATTTAGTTTCCCTGGAAAGGACAGTCACTTAGGTACTACTGGAAGATCATGAGTAGACACAATTTAAGCTCAAAGAAACTGTTGTGATGTGGATTTATCTAATGGCACAGCAGAAGGAGGAAGGTAAAAATGTTTTATGGGTTGAGTAAAGTATTTCAGGTGACCCCACTCTCAGGGAAGAGAACCTGTGGCACTTCGAGGCACCGAACTTAGGTAAGAGACAGATTGTGAAAGAACTTAATGGTAAAATATGGTGTAAGTTAACTATAAATGGCACTCAAAAGCATAAGATATATATAATACTTAATATATAAAAGACGAAGATCTAAACATAGGGTGAAATAGAAAACAAAATATATTTTCTCTCAGATGGCCTTGAAGGGCTTTGGAATTTTCTCCAGAAGGTAGAAGGGGGTTGGGTTGAGAAGGAGTTTTAGGTAACAGTGGGGTGTTTCTGTTCTGTAAGCACCTGGATATGGTCAGCAGCTAACACTAAGCTGCACCAACTGGAAAGCTCAACTGGTTGTATGGAAGCATCAAGCTCATCCTAGCAATGTGATTAGGCCTGCTCCAGAAATGCCCTTTGATGGAAGGCACTTGCTGTGCCATGTACCTTATATTAGCTTTGCATAGGAGGGAGAGGTCAAGCTTGGAGAAGCCCATAAGAAAAGGTAAGGGGCTTTTTCACTTTCTGTGCTCTCTTTACTGCTTTGGGAATCCATAGAGGAAGGGAGGTTGCTGTGACCTCAGCCTGAGCAGCACTCTAATGCTGGAAATGATGTAAGATCCTGCAAGACATAAAAGAACTTGTGCTGTTAGGAGGGCTGTGCTTTGGCCTGCAGCAAGACGGGATGAAATGCAGAGCAACAGCACAAAGTGTGTGCCTGCTGCTCTTAGGCGTTGCCTTATGTAATACTGATTGCATCCCTAGATGCAATATACTTTCCCTAGAAGCTCCCTGCAGCTGTTACAAGGAATAAGGCAAAGGATTCTGTGAGCAATGGAGAACCTACACAAAGGATTCTGTGAGCAATGGAGAACCTACACTGAGCTCTGCTTACAGTTCCCACATGAGGCAGGCGAGTCCTCCACTCAGGTGTGGGCTCTGAGGTCCCTCAGCAAGTCATTTCAAGGTTCATCCAGGAACAGGTGGACATCTTTTCAGCATCCAGTTGCTCTGAGGGAATCAAAGTCCTCAACAGAAAGGTCTCCTAATGAACTGTAAGACTTCTATGTTATTCAGTCACAGGAGCAGGCAAGAGCCTGTGTGAGCCCTTCCCCATTAGGAGTAATTTCTAATTATTGAACTGCAAGCTTATGGCCCCACTTGAGCTGAAAAGTAAAAACAACATCAAAAGAAAAAACTGACTGCAATACACCTGAACCTAAACGCTGGTTAGGAAACTTTTTGGTGAGTTATCAGCCCATTACACAGCAGGAGGATTTGAAGCCATTTCCCACTTCTCAGCTGAGTACTCAAATCACTTGAGTGAAAGGGTAGCAGCAATTCATGTGATGGTTGAAAGGAGCATGTGGCTTGTGTTCCCTGTGAACGCCCACCCCGCGGTGGTGCACACGCGCACTCATTCCAATCAGACTAACGAGAATGCCTTTCTAAAGCTTTGGAGGACAGCAAATGCCAGCACTTCAGCAGCATCAGGGAAGGGATGTGATGACTTAAAATCTTCTGTTGTGATTGGCTCAAACAGAACCAGATTAAGTTGTACCCCATAAAGAGGGATTTAATCAGAGATAATTTAATTGCAATGAGAAGTTTGCAAGTGTAAGGGATAGAGGAGTCACCCAGTGGTTGGCTGGCATTGCCATGTATTTCCTTTGTAAGCAGGAGGTAAGTTCCTAATGCAATCTAGCAACAGCCAACTATTTAAACCCAAAACTTACCCACTTTAAGTAAGGCTTTCTGAACTTTAAAGCTTTTACTTTCCTAAATGGATGGTAAGAAACAGGCTTTCAACCTCTTACCTTTGAATGCTGTCAATTCTTGGATTTTTTTTTTTCTTTTGGCACTCATTCACTTTTATTTTCCCTCTCCTGTTCATAGCAGACAGTCCCTTCCCACTCTGAATTGCAAAAAAAAACCCCATAGCCCATTAAGTTTCCACCTTCAAACAAGAAAAGTAGGGTTTGCTGACATGCACTTTCCAGCAAGACCTATGTCAGAGGTCTAGGCCCAAGGAAAACCACATTGTTTAGATAATACATTTCTAAAAATGTTTTTTTTTTTCTCCTCTTGAATGCTAGACTTGGAAAAAGAAGATGTTGAGTTGAAAGTCAAATTTTTTTCAATGTGGTAGGAAAGGGATGTATTCATGTTATACAAATAAAATATATTTTAAAGAGTGAAATGATACATGTAACAACCAATATAATGCACACATGCAGAACTTCAGAAACAGCAGAACACAAACACAATTCTGACACTAAGGGGTTTCAACTGTTAAGATCCTTAAGAATGTGTTATGAATGGGATTAACTCCAGTAAACAAAGGTGTTTAGTGGCAGTGACTTTCAGGCTTAGATAAAATATGATTGCATAGATGGAGGCAGCCAACTGCTCTGGAGGAAAGAAGACTGAGGTGAGACCTCAGAGCTGTCTACAGATTTCTCACAAGGGAAAATATGAGAGGCAGGTATCAATCACTTCTCTCAGGTGACAAGTGACAGGACCCAAGGGAATGGCAGGAAATTGTGTCAGGGGAGGTTTAGGTTGGACATTAGGCAAACGTTCTTCACCCAGAGTGTGGCTGAGCACTGGAACAGGCTCCCCAGAGATGTGGTCACAGCACCAGCCTGACAGAGTTCAAGAAGTATTTGGATAACAGTGTCAGGCACATGGTGTGATTCTTGGAGATGGCCCTATGCATGACCAGGAATTGGAATTCAGTGGTCCTTGTGGGTTCCTTCCAACTCAGGACACTTTCTATGAACTGATGGATAATTCAAACTAGCAGGTTTTTCCAACAAAAGAGTTAAAACATAAAATAATGTGCTCCTCATAAGATTATTAGAGCTATTCTTCATTTACATAGGAAAAGCAAAAGATGAATCAGGCTAAAGCTTTGAAAGACATAGAAATGTAAAGGAAAGAAAATGAAGAGAGGGTTTCTGAAAAATGCAGATGGGCCATTCTCTAGAAGCCTTAGAGGCAACTAAACATTATGAAGTAAATCTCAACACATTTTCAGTTACATGTTTTAAAGTTTCATGATTCATAAAATAAAAAAACTTGATGACTTATGCTGTGTCTCATAAGAATGTTTTAGAGGTTATTTTAAAGGACTGGTAATAGTCCTGCTTAGCAGAACCTCTGATTAGCATACACTCCCCAGAGCTGAATAATTTTAGATTGCCTTGTGCACACTTACCTGAAGGACGTGGTAATCACCACCATCAGGCAGTTGGGCCTCTTTTATTCCTAATTATGCTTATGGCATTTTAGGGTTCTGTAGACTGTATGGGTTATCTGAATTTCATTTGCATAGCTGAGAAAGACAAAACTTTCCATGAAAATTCATAGTCCCTATGGCCTAGTGGGAATTACTTTTCTTGTTAAAATCTACATGCCTCTGGGAGAGCTTGAAAATGAGTATTCCTGGAATAAATTTTGATTTTTGTTAACTGACTTTGTTTTCAGCATAGTCAGAGTATATCATATTCACCTAGAGAAGTAATATTGATGTCTTGAAATTTAATGTGAATCTGGAAAACTTCCAGAGTTATATAGTTTCCATTCCTAGCAGAATGTTCACACTTTGGAGGCAGGAAAGACAGACATGTTTCTTCTTGTTGAAGGAAGAAGACTGTCTTTACTCACGCTATTCTACTTCAAAAATTTCTGGTTTAAATCCTGTTCTCATGGAAGTCGCATAAATTTTGCCTTTGACTTCAGTGGCGTTACTGCTTCATCCAGTGCCTAATATCTGGGAATGCAAAAGGTCAAGGTGCTGTCAATCTGCATGACTCGATGCATTTATTCTCCAGCTAAATTGTGTTGCTGTAGCACAGCCTTCATCTGTTGGTTGTGTAGCTTCCAGGGAATAAAATTGGTGATATTTTAGACACTGTCCCTTGTGCAGTTAATTTTTTTCCTTATGTTGTCTTCTGTATTATGAATGCAGATGGATAAAGCTGCTTTTTCTACATTTTCCAGAGCTCAGCTAGGCCTTAATCAGTTTGGAAACACTCCTTTCAGTACTGAAAGACCACTTATTTTTCTTGTTCCTCAAAGGAATTGGAATTCTCACCAGTAAAAAGCACAAAGATCTGTTACCATTGTAGAATTCCAGGCTGCAGAACTCAGGTCATGAGATCCCCCTGAAATAAGTGCACATGGAGAATGGACACTGTGTCTCAGTCACAGGTGCTTTACTTTTGTTTCTAACATACACTCAGAGAGCTGGGCTTGAAACGTCATTTGATACTCACTAGCACTTCTTAGTCACATCTGGAATGCTTTTCAGCTGTTCAGCCATGCAGGACCCACAATATTTAAACTACAGTGACAAGTCATGTATAGGTGTGACTGCAAAAGACACAAAAAGCCAGGGGAGTGCAGTGATTAGAGTAAGACAGAGAATAGGCTGTAGGACTAAATATTCCTTCCTAAGAACAGGATGTTCGCATCTAATGTAAGGATTAAACTATAATGCTGTGCCCTGGAGGGACAGTGTAGTCATATTCCTCTCTAGATTGCTTTTCTGTTATACTGAAATTAACTGGGGGCTACACCCAACAAATATTCCCAGAGGCAGAAGATGAAGTTATCCCCATACTGTCAAAGTAGCATAATATTTTCCAAATACATGTCTTTTTCTCTCAAAAGAGTCAACCATGTGTGAGAGGAGGAGAAGGAGAAATACATTTAGCTCTCTGCTCATTGAGCTGACCTAGTAACGTGGCTGACTCTCAGAGGATAGATGTCAGATTTGTTTATAAAGCTGCATTAGAGACCAATATCCCCAAAATATCAGGGGGCTATCCAAGACCTCAGGAGGCTGCTCTGCATTCAGAGCAGCTGTATAATTCATTGGCCAAGTCATCAATGTTGCATCCTCCCTGTCACTGCTATGCTTATGGAGGAGCCATACAGCCTAAACACTACCAGCTTTTAGCAGGAAAGGACCAGAAAAGGGGAATGAAAAGAGAGGTGCCACACCTGTGCAAAGGCTGTCTTTGGAAAACAAATGCAAGTGCCACAAGCTAGATGTCCCTTCTGGTTTTGGCTATGTGCTTGGCAAGTGTAGACTTTGAGGAGTTCTAGTGAAAGATGGCCCTACTTCCTTTTCAGCAACATCCTCTTGACCTAATACTTCCAGTAGTAAAATAAGGCCTGGATATATTAGAAATTAATGGAGATACATTTTCCCAAATTACTACCTCTTTCAAAAATTTATAATCCTACCATCTGTGATCTTTTATAGTTGTTAAAAATCTATTGCTTTGGAGCCAAAGCTAATAAAAACCAGCATGTTGAGGAACCTTAATGCACAGGAGCCGAGCTGTTACAAACATGGTATCTTGTCTGATGATCACATCACTTAAAAGTTCGATTTGTAGGGAGTTCAGAAGTGACTAAACAGCATGGGCAGAAGCCACTGAAGAAGGGCTGGCACCCACAGGATTAATTTCTTTTTTTTGTATGCATGGAAATCAGCATGTTTTAGAGAGTACAATAAATTGTAGCATTGTGTAGGGACTGGCAGCTTTGTCCCTTAGAGATGGGGTTTTTGAAGGAACTTCTAGCTGAAATTTGTTAACACTGACCTGAAAACAACTGCCTTTTGTTCAAGTACTGCTGTTCTTGATTTATCTTAACCTTGCAGCAGGAGCATAAAATAAATTTTTAAATTTATAAATGTAATCAACAGTATGAGCAATATCCTAAATCTCATTGTGTGTAGTTATTAATTGATTATAAAAATCAATTATTAATTGCTTATAATTGATGTAATTAAACAATAATAATTAAAATAAAGAGTCATCAATTACATTTGAAGTCACACTGAAAAAAGATGCATTACTGGTAATTTATGTATTTTAAATTTCTGCCTAAGAATGTGCTTTCTATTTAAACACATACTTTATATAATATGTGTATAATATATAGTATAGAAATATTTGTAAAGTATTTATAGATTATTCCTCCCCAAAAATATTTTTGCGAAACAATTTTTATTTTGTTGGTTTCTCTCTGTGCAATTGCTGCTTCATACTCATTAATAAAAAAAAAAGAAAAAGTCACTTTTAGTGTTACTGTGTATTCAGCATGACTGATATTTCTGAAACAAACAACAATTGTATCAGTAATATATCAGCTCTGTTTTTGGTCTTACACATACTGAGACCTTTCCATTAAGATCTGATAAAAGATAAGACATTTGAAGAGTTGCATGAAGATAGCTGTTGTATTTCCAAAGCTAGACTGTAACTGGCAGTCACAAAACAATTAAGTTAAATTCTAAAGTCAGTACTGGAAATACAGATAACTTAATTTTCCAAAATGGTAATCATAATAGATTTCAAAGACATCTGGGATTTGAAATTCAACTCTAAGTCGAAATAGTATTAAGTCTTGGAGAAGAAAGACCATTACATCATGTACCTGCACATAATTTCCACAAAAGTTAGACAATGGTGAGGTACAAGTACTTTAGAGAAAAGACTAATTCCTTATAGCTTTGGGCCAGATAACACCTGCATCCAAAAACAAGACAAGGAAAAGCAGAAACTCAAGTTCAGACAGAAAAGCAAAAAGCCCTTATACAGATGGAGGCCTTAAACTTCTGATAGGACCAAATGCCTTATTTTATAAGCCTGAGGCATCTAAGAATTAAGTATAGAACATAAAAATAAATCTAAAAATCTCACTTTTCTGGCAAGCCAGTCCCCTCCTCTAAAAGCATCCCATGCTTCATACTCTCTCTTCAGAGGGTCATGAGTTCTGAAAAATGAGAAAATGGCAGAATTTGGCTGATGCCATTTCTTAATACTGATCTATTCTGGGAGATGTTCAATCACAGTAATGACCTCAGTATTCACCCCTGTCAGGATAAGAGAAGCCTATCCTCTTTCCATTCTCTCCTCCTGCCCACTGCGAATCTCACAGCAAAGTACAAGAGGACAACAGCCAGGGTGGCTGAAAGCTGCAGCCGCTGTTAATAGTTGGCTAAGGAATACCTTGTCTCCTCCAACCCACCACAGACTTTCTTGTCTCATCCATCTGTTGTGCCTTGTCATTTAGACCATGAATTCTTTGGCACAAGGATTGACATTTATGATAAATTTAAGAGAATATTCCACAATGCCAAAGCCTTGCCGTGGGAACTAAACATATTTATTAATTAGACCATCCTCCTCCCAAAGACTTGGTTGGTATTTTTTCCATGCTGGGAAACCAATGGCATTCATTTGCTATCTCTTTGAGGCAATCCTGTTTATTTACTTGATTGCTTACAAAGATTACCCAATTCCCAGAAAACAAGAGAAACATCAGGAGGCAGCTCCCATACTCAGGAACCCCTTGCTTGATTTGGAAGGGTTGCAGAACAACCCAAGAATCTGAGAAGTTCCTGGCCATCCAAGTCTAAAAATTATTTACAAAATATAAAGTATGCAAAGAGTGTATCAGGCATCCCACAACCCATTCTTTTGACAGGTGGGCTTGCCATACCATCTTTAGTCTGCATCTGGCAAATCATGTCTTGACTTTCTCTGAGAGCTACATCCATGCTGCATCTGTCTTTTCTGCCCACCTTTTATACAAGCAGCATCACTACAGGGTCTGGATACGAGTTTGTGATAAGAGAGAACACCCATACAGTGCATTTTAACAAAGCAAAAGTCACAGAACTGCAACCTACAAAACAGGTTCAGATATCTGAGTACATGACGTTCCATGGCTGAACTCTCTCAAAGCCCATGAATTTTAAGATGTTATTTTCCTGAAGATAAATAGGGACTTTGGCTTAGTTAAGTGCTGATGAATATGAGAGTAAAATATGAATCTAGAATGTACGATTTTAGAGAATTTGGAGGAGCCAAGCATCCCTAGGTTCTGGCCACTCCAATAAGACTTCCCTGCTAATCCTTGACTTTCCACTGACCCATTTGTAAGACCTCTGCTGTCATACCAGACCTGAATTCCTGCCTTCCAGAGAGTGCAGTGGGGTGGAGTTGCAGGTGTAGGGTGAGAGATGGGGCATATACTGGTACTGGAGACCTCAAGGTTAGAAACAACTGACCTAATGGTCAGATAAAGAAATGCAGAGCTGCAACTGGCAAAACTGATTAAAGGGTAACAGATCAAAGAACAAGCATCCAACACATGTGAACCGTGCCACATACAGTAAATCGGGATGTCGTGAAAAGACAGAAATGTGTTAAAGGGCATTAGCAAACATAAAAAGGAACCAAAGTAGTTCCTAAAGTGAGGAAGAGTCACCATCAACATTATACTGCTCCTGAGAAAGGATTTGGGATATGCTACACTACAGCTCATTTTACACTAAGTAACTACTTGTTTCTCCTTGATATAAATACAAAAATCATGCAGTAATGTACCATACAAAGATACAAAAGTAAAACAAATTAGCCATAGCCTGATTTCTAAGGTTTAAGGACAAAGCCTGTTGGACAAGCCTCAGTCCCGAGTCCTTGCAAACTGAGTACAAAACCTATAGCTTGTTAGTAGGAATGATGATAGTGTGTTTAGTGGGATACAGCTCTCCAGGTTCCTTGTTTCATACATTCAAAGACATGGAAAACTAATCATAGGTAAATTTTAACAGAAGCACTTCCATGTACCTGGGGGTACCCCAGCAAGTTTGGGCCCAGTGGTTAAGCAGTAACCAACTTCTGAGTTTTGGGCAGGACCAGCATGGCTTCCAGGCATAGGCTGTATCATATGACCTACAGCAAGTTGTGCTTGCACTGGGCATCCTGGACAATCTTAATCCTCCCAAGGAAACCAGAAGCATGCCAAAATGATCTCCAGAGCAAGTACAGCATGTCCCACAGAAGAGTGATAAACAGCCTGGAGAACTGTTATCCCCCACCTCTGAACTCCTCTCCCAGCCCTCTCTTCTTTCAGTTCTCTGGGATCTATCACTGTGATACCTGTCCTGTGGGTCTTGGCCAGAAAGAATATTTGTTACATGCTCCATCAGTTCAGAGAAGTTGTTGTTGTGCTGCTGAATGCTGCTTTGGTTTTTCATGCACTGTGTAACACACAGGAGGTTTGCCCTGACAAGATCTCTGGGTATTTGTATCCTTGTTCAACTCTTGGGAACAGAGAACATCTTTCCTGATGCTTGGACAATTCCTCACTCAATACAGCAAAAGCTTTTAAAATATTAATAACATTAATTATTATTAATAGCAAAGTTCTGTGGTTTAATGAAGGCTTTTAATTTACAGTTTAAGAAAATAGCAAGGAGGAAAAAGACAAAAAAATATCTTTTTAAAAAATAAACAGACCACAAATCAAACTTTTTTAGTTGATATGCTGATTATCCTTCTGACCTTAAGGCGAACAGGGTTTGACCATTTGGGTCAAACTTTACATTTACAGGTCTAAATTACAAGCTAAACAGGGGTCTTACTGTATTATCCAGCCAAGGAAGAGTATAAAGACTTATTAGTCAGGATTAGTCAAGAATTGACATTGGAGGTTTTATTATTCTAATTAGGCACAGGAAAATTCCTATGCCATTTTGTAATTAAAACAATACACATTCTACCATCTAATTATATTTGACATTTTCAAGGTGTTGGGCGCTGAAGTCTATAATTACAGAAATGCTGCTGCCTTAAGCAGAACACTCCATAAATATTCATATATTAAATAGCCAGTTATACTGTTTAGAAGATTTTAGAAACATTTGCCTTTTCTTTTTAAGAAATGTGAGACTTCTAGAAGACACATTTAATATTAGTATTTTTTAAAACATAGGAAGAAAAGTGTCCTTTGGGATCTGACATACTGTATATAGCAAATTTGCTACAGACCTATTCATTAGTATTGTAAGCAGTTATGTCAGAGATTCATAATCCTTTAGAATTATATCTTTTCTTTAGCAGAATGGATAATTACAGTCAGAAATAACAAGGGAGTCCTGTACTGAAGTCATAAGACAGAAAAATGCAATTCTTAAATTTCCTTGATTTTTAAATTAATAATAGAGTTACAGCTTACATACAGTCGTATAAAGAAAAAGTTATTCACTGCCTTCTATTTTAGTGTTTCACAATAAAATACCACTTCAAATATTGCCTGTTTTTGATAGTTGAATACTGCCATTTAAAACAGTTGCCTGCCTAAAAATACTATGATCCAAGTAGAGTTTGACCTGTGGGTAGAGCATAAGCTATTGCTCAAGGAGAGACTTTCCCTTCCTGATATCAGAGAAATGGAAAAATACTGAAGATGAAACTCTGAATGCAAGATGTTCCATGAGTGGGCCTGCTCTGTGTTTCCGTTCTGGAAAATTAATTTTTGGGGACATCTTGATAAAAGGGCATAATTTCTCAAAAGAAGGGCAATAGGCATCTGCCTGTTTTGTCCATTTAGCTTACTGGAATAAATCTGTGTCCTGTTGTGAGATGCTTTGCCCAATGGGACATGGACCCTGACTAACTCATTAAGTATGACTTTCAAATAGGTAATAATAAAAGATGTTACAAATGTTTCAAAAGCTAAATGCTGTGCAGAAAGGAAGTTGAGAGCTCAAATGCTGTGCAGAATTTCAACATCGTAGCAAGAGCAGCACAGAGTCAGTGCAAGCTCCCTTGGACAGTCAGTGCGCACCAGGACAGGGGACACTGATTCCAGAGGCCCCTTAGGTCAATCAGCAGCATAGCCTCTGTGCAGGCAGGTGTTGAGACAAGGGCACCCAGTTCCACAACAATCTAAATTATTCTCAGAGTAAGAAGATTTCAGGGAAGTCCTCTTTCATCCTGCGCATCTGTGTGATGACTGGAAGCAGTCTAGCCCATGTTTATGGTCAGTCACTCTGCATCCAGCATGAAGTGAGGATTATATTTTATATATATGTGTGTGTATAAGTGTATGTGTGTGTATATACACATATATATATGTATGTATGTATATGTATGTATATGTAATGTAAATTATATAATTAATCCTGATAAAGAACTGGACTTTTTCCTGTGATGGGCAAGAAGCAGGACTCAATTTAGTGACACTATGTAATTATTCCTTACATATTTATGTCAGATTATACAATAGTTATTTGTTATGTATTCACTTAATATGTATCACATATTGTGTATGTTATATGCTGTACATAATATGTATGTATTTTATAGTATGTGAGTGCAAATACAAGTTTGGGTTATGCATATATATGCATATATGCACATTATGTATATATGCAAACTTCCTAAATGCCTGGTCTTATTTCTGTAATGCTCACAGAACTAAAGGATGCCAGTCCACATTTCCTCCCTTTCTACTCAATCACAGCCTCCATTCTATGTGACATTACAATGCAGTCAACTTGAACACAGATATAAGCAGACAAGCAACTGGTTATATGGATTCTTCCATTCAGCACCATCTTCAGATTTTGCTTGGAACACTTTCAAGACACAACTCACCCTCTTCAAATCAGAAGATCAAAGATAAGCTGTTCTTTTTAAACAAAAAGTTGTATTAAAAGATGTTTTGATTAAATTTAGCTAGAACCCTCCCTCTTTAGTCATCCAGAATTACATTTTATTCTCAAAAAACCTGAATTTTGTAAGCTTGATGCTTAAAAATTGGAAAATTGCCTGTCAATGCGAGAAACCATCGTCCCTCTGTCATGTAGAGCAGATTTTATTCATCATTTTCCCAAAACACATGTGCATCCCATCTTACCTCTGCTTTCATAGTGCATTGTAGAATGGGATGAATGACACTGATTTTAAACAATCAGTTGTTTTTGTAAATGTGAACTGAACGTTGCAAGAATACTATAATTTAAGTATGCTCAGAATTCTTTTAGGACAATCACTGTTTCTCATAATCTCAGGTGCTATTAACCGTAGGTACCTTCATTGCAGTACAGACACCAGAAAGGACTCATTGCATCTCAGTGGAGGAGCAGGAAGTTGTTCTAATATTGCCTTGTTCATGGTGGACTCTGGAAAATAAAAACCAAAAAGTGTTTCTGAGCATTTACTAAGGAGGTTGCAAAGAATAATCACATCCTGCTGGTCACCTCTGAGTGCCCATCTCGGGGCCAGGGCTGCTCTCTCTGTTCACTCATAAACCAATAGCTTTAAAATGCCTTTTTGTTGTGTCTTCTCTTAAATCACTTCCTCCCACATAGATTTACTGGTTGATTCTGTGCTTTCAGGAGCTGGTGGTGAGCAGAGGTGAATTTGGGCTCCCAGAAGGGCCAACTCTGCTCTTAATAAATTAGTGGAAGTAATTGTGAAGGGTTAGATAACTAAACAGCTAGAGGATAAAAGAATTGTGAACCATAGCCAAGGTTCTAAACAGATTGAGTCTTGCCAAAGTGAATTGCTTTTTTGATAGAATTGCAGAATGGATGTGCATTATCACATATTTAGATTCTAGGGAAGGACTGGATACTGGTTTTCATTAACTATTACTTTGAAACTTAATGCAAAATGGCTTTGATGTGGACTGTCATACATGACAGAGAGTTGCTAAATGACCAAAAAGGGTGACTGATGAACAGCAAAGTGCTGAGGCCCCACATGGGAGACTGCAGTCCTGATACTTTCCTTAAAAATAATTAAAGTTGTTCTATTAATGATTCATAGATGAAAAGGCTAAATTATGTGTGCTGAAGATTGGGCTGGGTGTTTTGACTAGCTTGGTAGACAGCAGGGTTATTGATATCAAATGAACGGGATTGTATCTCTAGAGAATTAATTATTTAGAGATAGTAAAATAGGCATGACAAGGAGCAGTGAGCTATAAACAGCAAACATCAAAGAGATTTATCAACAGACTATGTTGTCTTTGCAAAAGCATTGCTATTCCATTTCCAAACAGTAATTTTTTGCTTTCTTCTCTTCTAGTTGCCCATATTGGCATCTTCTGTTGTTAGCCTCTATTTTCTTGAACTTACTGATGTCTTCAAGCCAGTTCACTCTGGATTTAATTGCTATGACAAGAGTCTGAGTATGCCATACATTGAACCTACACAAGAGTCTGTTCCCTTCTTGATGTTGCTTAGTCTGGTTTTTGCTGGACCATCAATCACGGTAAGTTTGAAGTGCTACTGTCACTTAATAAAGATTTTGAACAGAGTTTCATAGAGTTGGCATAAAGAAAATAGCTCCTTTGGTTTCAGTTAGGCTGCAGAGTGTCATCCAGGCTAGTTTCCTTAGGACTTTAAATTCATATCTCATTCTTCTGTAACAAAAGGAGATATTCTCCTTAAAACATTCCCTGCAGCACTTCATCTACTCTCGCTGTCTTAATGGTGGGCATTAATGTTAAGAAACAGCATCTACAGTTGGATGAGAATAGCTTGAATCATTCTGTTATGCTGTACAAATATTTGAACTTTTAAAGACAGGGCATCTCCATACTCTCAGGTACATCAGAAATGCAAGAATTTTTTTAATTGCAAGCCCTTCACAGGCCTGAACTTGCCACTTTTGTTAGAACTAGCTTTATTCAGAGAGAAGGTATGTCAATCTTGTCAGTGAACTCAATTACAATTTCCCAAATAGCACCGAAACACCGCTAAATTGCAAGTTAGTCATTAAGAGCAGGCAAAAGTGGGCTGGTTTAATCATTCACCCAAAGAGAGGAGATGATTTCAACAGAACAGAAATATCCTGTCAGAATGATGGGTCACTATTACAGAAAAGAAAAGTAGAAATTGTCTTTTATATATAAATATATATAAAGGAGAGAATTCATTTTGTCTGATTTTAGCAGTTCAGATAGGAGTCGTATTTTCACACCACTCCTGTCTGGCAAATGGAGAGAGAAATTCACCTTGCGTGGGTGACTCTATGCACCAAAAAAACATGATCAACCTTTTGAAAGGATCTCTTCTCCCCCCTGACAGCAATGACTACGCATCTCAATTAGACACTTCTTGAAGGCCAGCTGCAAATATAACTCTGCTTCCAGCTCCTCTTAATTCCCTTAAGTTCAACTCATAAATTCATTTGATAATACTATCCAATTCACAGTTACAAAATCTATAACATGGGATGCCTGTATAAAAATTATCAAGTGCTGTTCTCTCTTTGCTTTCCAGAATGTTTTTTCTTTCTTTGTCTTCTTTTTTTTTAACTGAACAGTTCTTAACTGCCTTGATTTTTGTTGCTTTAGAAACCATTTTTGAAAGCATTTTTCACATCCAGTAGACTAAAAATTGTACACTTAGGAACTGGGAGCTAAGACTCTCAGTGATTCTGGTGCAAGTGATTGTTGCAAACACCAAATACTGTGACAAAACCAAAACATTGGTATTGGGGTTTGGCTGGGTTTCTTAAGTGTTTCTGCTAACAACAAACTGGACTTTTCTGAAACAGCTATAGAAGGAATCTATCTAGGCTCACTTGGGCCACAGTAGATACTGTGTGAAGTAAAACCTGGCTTTTACTTCAGTTTATGCTAAGCATAGGCAATATCAAACACCTTAAATCAGGATAAAATATGCCTCTTTCTTTATCTAGTATTTGTTAAGGGCTTTGATTATAGCTCAGTTATTTCTGCATTGCATGAAATTTTGCAATAGAAAATGTTATTCTTGCTTGAATCATTCTTCCAGCAGTACAGAAAATTAAACAGAAGCATGCCATGTGAGGAACTCAAACTCACACTTGAGCATGACTATAAAAAAGAAAGTTTGATAAAGAAAGTAACTCCCAAATCTTCAAAGTACAACTGGCTTTTTAAAAGCTGCAGGTCTTAGGAAGCTGCAGTTCATTTGTATTGGTGTGAGCATGAATGTGATGCTTGTGTTATTTAGAGCCTGGGCAGTGACAGTGCAAAATACACAACCTCCTTCAGTAAAAGCACTGAAGGCATTGGCTCCTTATTATTCAATACTACTTTGGAAGTAAGGAACATGGGGACATTTTTGTCTAATCCTTCCCTTTTTGTTGGGAAAAATAGGCCAGTGAAGCTCAGTGTAAAAAGATTACAATTGTACCATTGTCATACTGTAGAGCTTAGCATTTTGTAAGTTAGTTTTCATAAACATTTCAATTAATTACACACTTTCTAAAACCTGAAAAACATAGAAAAGAAAGCATGAGCTATGTGAGAATTGAGGATCTCCAGTAACGTTGCATATCCTGGCCTCTGTCTACTCTTCAGGTACTTACAGCAGTATGAGGCACAAGGTCATCAAGACTCAATAAAATACAGGTGTGATTAAGCCACATTTTAAATATCACCAAAGAGTATCTCTAAGAAGAAAAAAAAGAAAAACTGTGCATGGGGAAGAAGACAAGCAAATTCCACGGTCAATCCCTCTTTAAAGCCTTATATAAATATTAGAATAGGAATTTCATTCTGTATTATTTTTGTCAGTATAATAATTTTCCCAAGACTGGAGAACATATATCAGTCTATTCACTTTAGAGTAATTTTTTATACAAAAAACCCCTAACATTTATGATTTATTTTCCCAAGCCATTATTACAGAAGGATCTCTTTGGTTTTGGGGCTTTGTGTTTTGGTTTTTCTCTTTGTTTTTTTTTTTTTTCTCATTATTAGTGAGTAGCAAATGCATTTAAACAGGTCTGTTCTGTAGCCCTGAAGGCTTACAGAAAATAACTACCTGTATTATTGATGTATGTGTTATAGCTTCTGGCATAGATGAAATTTTGTCTATGTATTGAAAAACTACAGGAGGCTTCAGTGTGGAACACCTGGACTTGAAGAAATTATCAAGATAGATATTTTATGTCTGGAACATAGATAGACCTGAATTGCAGCATGACTTCCATTTGCTGCAAAGAACTCTGAATCTGATCCTCTGATAGATTTTGTTTCTAGTTACTCATTCTGAAATGTTAGGACCAGTTATTCAATCACATCAGTGAAGGTTCAAACTCTTACCAGTCACTGACTAAAAACCTGCTTAGAGGTAACAATGTCCTTCCCAACAGAGATTACTAGGACATTAGATCACACTGATTTGGGAAATCAGTTTTCAGGGAGAGAAATTCACTGCTGGCAGTTTCAGTCCTACTGCCCGTTCTGTTCCAGGAGTTTTTTTCTGTGGAAATGCCACCCTCTGAATTTTCCTTGACATAGGCCTTGTTGTTTTTTGCTCTATCACACAAGCTAATCCATCTGTCTGGTGTTTTCCCTGTACCAGACATTCCCTAGGACTTGGCTAAAAACTGTAACAGTTTTTCTGAGTTTTAAGTTTGGAATACTTCTGGTTTCTCTGGAAAGCTTCAGAAGTAAATTGATCAAATGTAGACAGATAATAGTGGCCACAGTTCTCAGCTAAGAAAAATTCCTTAAATAACCCTTACCACTGGCTTTTCCATGTCTTAAGAGAACCTTCACTACTTCGATCTTCCTGGCCAAGAAATTTCAATTTATTAAAACTTTAGCTAATAGACTTAGACTAAGCTTTTCCATTTTACCTCCTTTTTCCTAGGGTGGAGGTGTTAGTATAGGCAAACATCACTGGTAATTACAGCAGATTCAACATAATTCAGATGCTTTGGCATCTCATTGCATTATAAGCTTTGTGCATTGCATGGATTGGTTTTCACTGTAGCTGTGGATAGACAAAGTGAATCGTTTGCTGGTGAGAACTGCCTCATTAATTGCAATATTCAATCCAACCCTTACTCTGAACTCTGTACAATTAGTTCCAAATAGCTGTACTATTGAACAAGGAAAACAATCAAATCTGAAAATGCAAATGTATGAATGTGTCTGGATTTTCCAGCAAGTGACACCATTTTTTACTTATATTCTTCCTTTTTTAAGCTCTTGTCTAGGGCTTTGGTTATAATCTGTTTTGTTTGGGGTGTTGTGAGGGACCATAAGGACTGAACTTTTTCCACTGTCGTGGATCTGGTTAAAACCCAAGCCAAATTAAACAAATACAGAAGAACAGGCTGTCACATAATTAGAAGCTGCTTGGGATTGCTAGGCTTGTGGCCAAGACTGAATGCTAAAACTACTTCAGGAGCACTAAGACATTGCAGTGGCTCTGGATTATTTTAGAGGCGATATTTTATAATTACTGCTTTTTTATTGCAGAAGCATCAAGATTCAGCTGTAGATCAAGGCCTGGATACCACTGAGCATTGTATACTATATGCCATTTGCATTTAATTTCAGGGCCACCTTCTTGCCTGCCCTCATTCAGGCTAAGTTGCATTACTTTATGTTTACATATTGATACAAATCTTTTAAAGTTGAGTGCATGTCAGTGGATGACATTGGTTGTGTTACAGTTCTATTACAGCCCTTTAAATTCAATCAGGATCTTCTGAGTAAGTGCTACATTCAATTTAATGGCTCCTTTGTCATTGCAGATAATGATAGGAGAAGGAATTCTCTACTGTTGCCTGTCCAAAAGAAGAAATGGATTTGGAACAGAGGCCAATATTAATGCAGGAGGATGCAACTTCAATTCTTTTCTTAGAAGAGCTGTCAGATTTGTTGGTGGGTTTCAGTTGTTACTCACAAAAAAGAACTTTCCACATACATTCAGTTTTCTCCATGCAGGTTTGCTTCTCTGAAACAGCCTTTCAGAACAGTGCAGAGCATAGCACAGATTTTCTGCTAGAAAACATGAGAAGAAACTGAGACTGCAACAGAGCAGCCCCATAGTTAATAATGCAGCATCTACACTCTCAGTTTTCCCTTTCCTCTCCTGTACTATTGTCAGTATTTCTAAAAGAGTAATTTGTTTTTCCTTCCCTGCCCACCTTGAGCTGGCTGCCTTTTAATGATTTCAGTGTATAGCTTCCCCTGCCTGTCTTCAGTGCATCATAAGGATTCAACCCACCTGTCACAGTATTCAGCATGACAGTGAAAACTTGTCAGAAACTCTCAGGAGGTTTGACATTCTTTTTCTGGAATGTGTTTATCTACCTCTCAAAAAGGGCTAGAATCTGGCAACTTAAATGATAGAGGAACATGTTGAATTCTTTTGTATTACTTTGTTTTAATTGTCATTTATGAAAAACTGCTTGGAAAGGCAACTGGACTTTGATCCCCTTCTTACAGTTAGCCAATCCTGTGAGTGGCTAAAGGAAAGGTTTCCTGTGTTTCAGAAATCTTTCATTAGAGAAGGTAGCCTAGGCAAAGACAACCAGCAGGACAGCAGACTGGAAACCTGGTAGGACAACTATTCCCTGGGTTTTGGTAGTCTGGCAAACGGGGAGGTAGAGACCAGCGAGGTTGGCCAATCTGTGACCAGTAAAGCATCATAAGAGCAGCAGTGAGGAAGAAAGAAGCAGAGGGTTTGTAGATTAAAACAAGAGCAAGGAGGACTGTAAACATACCCTATGTCCACTTCTCCTGTTTGATATTCCATCACCAAAAAAACAAGTTCAAAGACACATGAATTTCCTCCCAAATTCACACCCTGAATTAGAAGGTTTTTTTCATATTTTAATGTCTTTAACAGTCTTTCAATTTTAGGATAAAAATAAATTTATGAATAAAAGTAGGGAATTACTATTATAGATAAATCTGTAGGAGAAGAGCAGTTGAAAATGTTCAGTAAAGTAATTTGCATTACTTCAATGCCTTATGAATTTGGCATTATTTATCAGTCTGAAGCATTGATCCCTTATGAAATAGAATTAAATATTTGGCTTAGTCACAAGGACACAATACTGAGGAAACATCAGAGGTGTGAAGGTAGTCAAAGTGATCACCATCTGGTGATTCTGTGGTGGCAAAAAGAGAACAGGTCTTCAAAGCAATGATCCAATGTCCATACTGCTAAAAGCCTGTCTTCCAGTGGGAAAGTCCAAGGACTGGATAAGTACATATGCTCTCCTCAAATAGTTGGCTACTCTTTAGTCAATTCAGAAAACTTTTTTCCAAACTGAAGAAGCTCCAGTGTAGCTGCCTTTTATGAAAAGATGTTGGAGCACATCAAACCATTAAAACAAAACTTTAAGTATCAACAGGAAGAAAACAAGCATGAAATTAATGCATATACTAAAGTTAACAAGCTCTGTTGATTTCTTTTCTAGGTGTTCATGTGTTTGGTCTTTGTGCAACTGCTCTTGTTACTGATATTATACAGCTATCAACAGGATATCAGGCACCATATTTCCTGACTGTTTGCAAGCCTAACTATACATCCTTAAATGTATCTTGCTCAGAGAATTCATATGTTGTGGAAGATATTTGCTCAGGAACTGATCTCAGTATTATCAATGCTGGAAGGTTGGTTCTATTCTTCCTTGTGTACATTTTTAAGTATTCATTTTATTTTTTATCTTCTGTCCCAATTTCGAGATTTCTTCCTAGTTAAAGTCTGAATGAGTTTGTTGGTTTTTTATAACAAAGGTGAATACATAAATGTCTTTTTAGTGATGTTCCATTTTCTACATAAAGATATTAGTCTTAACAGTGGGCTTTGAAAGACTTTGTAAGGTTCCAAAGCACAGTCGTTAGCAGCTGTTCTCCCCACTCGAAGGAGGCAATTTCCTATACAATTGTCACTATGTACAGCTGCTACTGCTTTTTGGGAGTGGTGTGTGGATAAGTTCCCCATCACAGGCAGGGAAGAAGTGTCCCAAGCACTTGGTCTGGGACCTCTGTATAACGTACATTACTGTTCAGGTGTTTGGGATTTGCTGGGCAAGTTTCTTTTCTATTTCTCTAATTAAGTTTTTTATGTTAACAGCATTGAAAAAAATCTGGTTTTTAAAGGAAATACCACAACAGTGCAAAGCTGTGTGTCCCTAAACATGTCTTTTCTTGTGTGATATTTCTAACTGGTTCTTTATCTCTTTTCCCACAACCATTTGCTGTTACTGGGATATTGCCAGTGAAGCGTGATGCTTGCAAGCAGTGTCCTGCAACTGCATGGTGTCCCAGGGAAATCAGGACATGATTACATAGGAGCAGGCAGAACAATTTCCACAATCACATCTCATTCATTTCATTATCTCAAATATGATGTCTGCTGCTTTGATTTGACTGCCTGTAGCCATTCCAAAGTGACCAATCACTCAGTTTAAATACCATCACTTCTAAAAATCCAGTGAAATTAGTTGTAACATATTAAGACTAAGCAATCAGTTTTGAGGTGTTTCTGTTCCCCTAGGAAAACACCCATATATTGATATCTCAAAGTTATTTCCATCACAGAGGATAGATTTAGCAATCTATAATATTCTGGCACTACCCTCAATTTCTCCTTAATTCAATTTTATTGCATTTTTCCTTTATTATGTTGTTATTTCCTTATGCCAGTCTCCACCACAGCAAGCAGCACTTGGTACTGGTTCCTCAGGAGCACTTGCTACTTCCTTCAGCCACCTACATAGAAATTATGGTATAACTTCTACAGTACAGGAGGTTAATTTGACTTCAGTAATTTCAGTTTGGAAGGGACTTGTTCTAAGTTTGTTAATCACCTTCATTTTTTATTTGTACTTCCCAGAAACTTTGGCTCCAGAAATTTGCCTCTTGACTCCTGTATGAAAAGTATAGAGAGGAGCACATAATTATCCAATGGATTACATGAAATCATTTTTCTGCAACATCCCCAAGTATCCAGTGGTTCCTATTGTCCATCTTTTCCTCTGTTATCTTCAAAGAGCCTTTTCAGTCCCTTCTGTGCAGCTCTCCAGTGAGGTCTCTATCCTGTGTCATCTCTGATGTTCTGACTCAGTATGACTCTCTCTCAGTAGGACTCTCTGGTTGTTCCCCCTCTGCACATCCTCCTGCATGAGCATTTAGAGTCATACACTGTCAGCATAGTTCAGGATGTGTTTTCTTTGAGACCTTTGTTCACCTTTTCAATACAGAGCCATACAAAAAGGTGACATATTTTTAGCTGGAGTTATTTTCATTTTAGATTAAAATATAAAAAACAGAGGAACAAAAGCAGTGACACCATTAGAGAGTACAGACAGTGCATTTAGTCTGTGTTTGCCCTGAAAGCATGTGAATAGAAAAGAGAACAAAGAGAAAATTGGCTGTACCATTGTGACACACCTTATATACTATAAAAATGCCATCAAATTAAGGTTAAGTTCCAAGTGGTAAAAAAATTCATAGAATCAAATATACTCATAAGCTCCACAAACACTCTAAGTAGATTTATGCTTCATTAAAACCTGCAGAGGGTAAAGGAGTTGATTAGCTATTATAAACATTTACCTTTTTTTTTTTCATGTCTTTATTCCCCTGTCCTCAAGCCTGAACTTGTACCACAGGGATACTATTTGTGAAAGATTTGTTCGGGGAGGTTAAAGGTAAAGGAAAACAAAGAAGAATTTAGGTCTGTCTTTAGAAATGCAAAAGGAGCCATGCAGATTTCATCCTGGCCAGAGTCATGGGCTCAAATTCAGGTCAACCGTGTGGCATGCACACTAAACTGCATGCACGTTTTTAACTGCCAGTTAATTATGTAGAACAGACAAGGCAAAATGCATAGGAAAGAAATTTAGAAAGAAGGCTCTGCTGCTTTGCAGAACAAATGTCTCTTTGAAGTAAAGGACTGTGCTTCAGTCTCTGCTATGTAAAACTAGCTCACTCAGGTGTTGCTAGGAAAATGGCTGTACGTGGAGCCCAGTCGGATAATATCAAAATTTTAGAGACCCTCATGTGATGGTTCTACATAGCTTCTCCATGCACAGAACCTCCTTTTCCTGCCAGAGAAGTAGAAGCTAAGCTGTCACTTCTAATTTTCATATGTGAAGTTTGTAACTCAAGACCCAGTCCACACCATTCAAGTCTCCAGGTTTTCAATGGGAGCAGAAGGCCTTCAGCAATATCAAGAGCAGACTTGATATCACATACTGTCTCAGAGAGTTTGGACATACTTTCATTTATTCTCTTGCTCTGGGCATCATGAAGGGGCTCAGTAATTCTTAAAATACCCTCCCCATGTTGTTGTGCTCCGCTAGCTTCTGTCATGATGTAAAAGTACTGAAATTATTTCAAAAAATAAACGTATAGACATAGCAAATAAAGATGTATTTTGACTGTCTCTGAGAAAAATGTCACCTGATGACAAATGCTACTGGTAGGTCACATATTGCTTAGGAAGTGTAAGATAGAAATGACTGTACCACCCAGTGTTTTTTTCAATGAGCACTAGCGCTGTGCATTTGAACTGAGAAGTATAATTTGAGTGTCCTTCCTTGGCAGGAAGTCATTCCCTTCTCAACACGCCACCCTGGCAGCCTTTGCCGCAGTGTACATTTCGGTGAGTAACCAATTCTGCTCAGTTTCATTTATACAAGACAAAATCTAGAAAGTAATTTGCTGTATATTGTCAAAGTATGTGTTGCCTGGATATCTTGGATGGATGTATGTTTTTATCCTACCAATCTGAAAGTAAAATAAAACTACTAATAAAGCTGGTTTTATTGTAGCTGCTAAAGAATAAGGAAAAGATACAACTGCTTCATATCCTTTGTTAAGAAGCAACAAAAAGTGCTATATTAAAGTATATTTGATGCCTCATATTACCCTCATATAAAATGCAGTGTTTATCTGTCTTACAGAGTGATATTTTAACTTACCAGTCAAATTAACCTGTATGCATGCTGCCTTTTCTTTATTGCTGTCTTCACTTGGTTTCGCTGCTTTTAAACTTGAGGCATTAAGGGCCATACATTCATGTGATGTAGTTTGATTTCACCTCCATGGATTTGCAGCATGAATGGAATGGAACAATCACTCCCAGAGGCCTTCCAGGTGTTACTGCAAAGCAAGTCAATAAAACCCATCAGTCACTAGCAGAGAATTGTGGGACATGCTGCAGCAATTACAGCTGATTTTGCACTTTGGAGCTGTAGCATTTCTTTAGTATGGCCTACAATGTTTGTACAAGTGACAACTTACTAGAAGTTTAAAAAGTAATTCCGTCATTCATGCTGTGAAAGTCAGAGGAAAACAACAGTAACGACCAGTTAATGACATTAGATAATAGTATTGTGCATGTATGGGGAGCTTGCCAGTATTTAGTGTGCTCAAAGAAAGGCCAAAATTTGGAATAATACTGATGAACCACCTCCACTTAAATTTTGTGACCTCCCTAACATTATGGCCTTCAGTTGAGAAATGGCTCTCTAAAGCATCTGGTGGTAGCTTTTGTTGGAACAGGTTATTGTGTTCATCTGGCATGACATCTGGCTTCTGTATTTCACAAGCAGTGGCTCCTTAGTCACATTTATAGAACATTTAGATGCTGATTGGGAACAGTATTGAGGCATAAAATCCTTATCCTAATTGATGTCAACAAGCAATACTGCCTATGTTTTTGGAAATCCATTCCTTGTGATTTCAGATCTTTCTGCAGTAAGTGAGCAAATTTTTACAGGTCTGTAATGTAAAATTAAATTTATTACTTGTAATATTACTGTGTACTAGTGATCTATATGTAAAAGAAACACTGAATGTGAGAAATTAAATCCTCTTAGGTACATTTACATTTCTTCAACTGCTTCTTCATTTCTTTCCTTTTCAAGATGTACTTCAATTCTACGTTAACAGACTCCTCAAAACTTCTTAAACCACTCTTGGTCTTTGCCTTTATCATCTGTGGAATTATATGCGGTCTGACTCGTATCACCCAGTATAAGAATCATCCAGTTGATGTTTACTGTGGCTTTCTCATAGGAGGAGGAATTGCTCTCTATTTGGTAAATATAATAGTTAAAAGTTTTAGCAAATAAAATTGATACGGCTGGAATAAGAGTACTGGTAATTTTTATGAAAACTTTTCATCATGGTCACATGCCATAATTAAAAGCATAGTCAATACGTGTTGAAGATGATTTGGGGATAATCACTTTAAAGGCAAAAAGGAAAAAGCAAACAAGTATTTCAATGTAAAGTGCCACAACAGTGCATGAAGTGGAATATAATCATCTGGCATTGTATACAGAAACAGCTCTAACTTTATGTGCTTTATTAAATACTTAAAAATACTCATCTTTTCTAATCCACATTTAAAAGCATAACACAAGAAAAATACTTGATTAACTGGTATTTGTTGCTGACCTGATTTTATACTGACAGTATTAGCTTTACAATCTCAAAAAAACGATTGAATTATGAGCGGCTCAGCTGAGTGAATTGCTCAATCTGCAAGAAATTAAAGGCAACATTATACACTTGTGATTCCTTGGAGTTCTTAGGCAAACCATGCAGAGAAACAGGATGGTCAAATCAGGTTATTCTCCTATGCTTTTCCTTTGTACTGGGTTGAAAGAGACGGAGCACACCTTAGAAGGGTCCTGTAAGGAAGCATGTAAGTCAGGCCTGTTTGCATCTGTCAGTAGGAAGCTCATCAAGCACTTGCTTTTGCTTGCTGCACTCAGTATGCCTCCAGCAGGAATTCCACTGCCCTGGCTGCTCAGAGGAGCAACACAGGTGCCTGAGAGCAATCAGAGCTTCTGCTGACACCAGTGCCTGAGTGTGGGCAGGTGGACAGAAGAGTCTTAACAGCCAGTGTGATGGTTTTACCCCCAAGAAGTCAATGATGAATTGTAGTATAATACTAAAATAAGGTCATTTTTCCTGACCCCCTTTTTCTGTGATAACATAACCTGAGGTACCTGCAGATGGTCTGCAAAGGTGACCAGGGAAAAGTGGCCTTCAAAGTGGCAGAAGAAACAGCAGTCAGGGTAATAAGAGAAACCCCATGAGCTGCTGAAGTCAACTACTGTGATTGCACTGTGAACAGAAAGGCATTCTGCTGAGAATATTATTTCAAATTATTCTGCTGTTGTAGATTTACCTAAATGGAGCTGTTGTCCCCATGTTTGAAATGCACAAACAGGTATGCTTTGATAGGTCTGCATATACTGCTGCATGATATCCCACAGTAGAGAGTATATTGTCCTGGATACCCAGTACTCAGTAAATCTGCCCCCAAAACTACATACCAATAGGAGAAGGGGGAAGGGAAATAATGAGAAACTACAAATAATTCTGAAAGGAATGTAAAGAGCAAGTAACTCAAGTGACTGAGTTAGATATTTGACCCTTTCACAGAATACCCTCAGTGGAGTCCTTTTAAAATGACAGCATTTTATAGTGAGTCTACTGATTAGGAGAATGTTGTATAACTAAATCTTATTACAGTTCTGCACAGCTTAGAAAGCAATTGATTTAAAGTTGATAAATTGTTCTATGATGTAGATATTGTATTACATGGTTATTTTGCACTAGAAAGGGCAGAATCTGCTAACAGCAGAGTACAAGTCAAGCAGTAACAAGATTCAGTAAATCAGAATAGACTGTAGTATCGTAAAATAGTTTTGCCTAAGAGACTTTCTCTATCTATTTTTCTAACAAAACGTTATTTCTGTAGCTGTATCTATTGCTTGATAAAAAGGAGAAAGCCCGTGAAGGGCTAAATTGTTACCTCAACTGTTTATTGCCATGAATAATATGCCCTGCTTATCCCAGTGAGACTACTTCATACATACTTAGAGGTACCAGATTGAGGACAGAATTTGGACTAAGGCTATACTAGTGAGGAAAGGAAAGTAAGCATATCCGTCAGTTTACCTGGAGTAATTATGTCACTGAATTCTATTTAAAAGCAAAAGAATGTTATTAAAGTACCTTAATATGTGTCCATTTTAACTTTCTTAACTAATTGTTGATGCTTCTGTCCAAATATTAGGGCCTGTATGCTGTGGGGAACTTCTTACCAAGTGACGACAATGCGACAATGCACCCAAATTTTCACAGAGAACCTCTAAGGTCTTTGACAGACCTTAGTCAAGATGCAAACAGAATCCTGCCAGGAAAAAATGGTGGCAGCAGCGATGGTATTGTCTCTCACCGTACAGAAGGCATCCTGAATAGAAACCACAGAGATTCAGGGTCTCTGACCAATCTCAAGAGAGCAAATGCTGATGTAGAAATAATAACACCACGAAGCCCAATGGGAAAGGAAAACATGGTTACTTTCAGCAACACCTTGCCAAGAGTCAACACACCATCCTTGGAAGATCCAGCAAGACGAAATGCAACAATACACGCATCAATGGATTCTGCCCGTTCCAAACAGCTGCTGTCCCAGTGGAAGAACAAGAACGAGAGTCGAAAGTTGTCCTTGCAAGTAATAGAGACTGAATCTGGCCAGTCACCACCAAGGGCTATTGAAATGAGGTCAAGCTCAGAACCCTCCAGAGTGGGTGTAAATGGTGATCATCATGGCCCAACTAGCCAATACCTGAAAATCCAACCTGGCAGTGTACCAGGCTGTAACAACTCAGGTCTTACTGGCGGGCCAAGGGTCTCTATTCAGTCCCGTCCTGGCTCATCCCAGCTAGTACACATTCCTGAAGAGACTCAGGAGAACGTGAACACATCACCCAAAACTAGTTCAGCTAGAGCTAAATGGCTGAAAGCTGCTGAGAAGAGTGTTGCATGCAGGAGCAATAGCCAGCCAAGAATCATGCAAGTAATAGCCATGTCTAAGCAGCAAGGAGTGCTTCAGGGCAGTCCAAAGAGTTCAGAGGGAAGCACAGTGACCTGTACAGGAGCCATCAGATATAAAACCTTGACAGACCACGAGCCAAGTAGCATTGTTAGAGTTGAGGCCCATCCAGAAAATAACAGACCTGTAATTCAGATGCCATCAGAAGGTGAAGGAAGTGGGTCATGGAAATGGAAAGGTCCTGAAAAAGTCACTCTTCGTCAGACATATGAGCTAAATGATCTTAACAGAGACTCTGAGAGCTGTGACTCCTTAAAAGACAGTTATGGGTCAGGTGACAGGAAAAGAAGCAACATAGATAACACTGAGCATCACCATCATGGAATCACTACAATAAGAGTTACACCAGTGGAGGGAAGTGAGATTGGCTCAGAGACTCTGTCCATTTCTTCTAGCCGGGACTCAACACTTCGAAGAAAAGGTAACATCATTTTAATCCCTGAGAGAGGGAGCAGTCCAGAGAACACCAGAAACATCTTTTATAAAGGCACATCCCCCACACGAGCGTACAAGGACTGAGAGGAGACATATCAGCTGGTCCACACCACCACAAAGAAAACACATCTTGACACAGGTTCTGCTCCCTTTGTTTTGAGCTGATATTTACCTTTATGTGCCAAATTATTGACCAGCAGCCCAGCATTGCTGATGTGCAATGTGCATGAGCCTGTGAAAAGCATGTGGTGGGGGGAAAAGCACAATGCCAGAACTAATGTGAAACATTTTCATGCAACTTGTTTCTTCAGATTCAAAACATTTATCTGAGGGTGATGATGTCAATTAAAACAATGGTCTTGAACACAGACACTGTATTTCCTGAATGTGCCAACTTTTTATTTTATATTTGTGTGCAAAACTGACTGACTTTTTCACAGCAAAGGCTGTATCAGTGGTATATATTCACCTTTGCAGAATTTGCACCAAATCTTTAATACAGGATGGTGCTGATGATAATTTTACATGTTTGGAAAAATTGCATACTTATCAGACTCTGCAAACATGACATATTGATGTGCAGTTACTTTACAAGTAATATTGCTAATACTATGATGATGCTGGCTGCATTCATTTAGCGTAGGAAATATTTACAGCTTTGTTATAGTGGATCTGTCACATTCAAAGATTGCAAAGGTTTTGTGTAGTTCTTTAAGATGTCTACTGCAACAAAATATGTGTGGGTGACATTCCATTAGAATGGAATGACTATCTATTTTGAATAGTTTCGCTGCTACCGCTCAACTTTTGTTTAAGAACAGGTGCTACTAATGAAGAGGCTGCTTCTTAGTGGGCTAACTTGTAGAATTGTTTTAAATTACATTTTTTAGGGGGTCTTATCAAGTACTACAAGTAATTCAGATTTTACATTTTTAAATTTCTTATTCTGTCCTTCAGCGACCCTCCCATTTTTCTATTAGTTTTTAAACAAATAATGCAGGACACCAACAACTGCAAGATGTGCAAATGTGAAAGGTGAGCCATGAATGAATAAAAATAGATGGCAACTTTCCTGACCAGCTTCCAAGGAGACAAGAATTAATATCATAGCTCACACTTAGAAGCAGTCATTCACCTCACTTGCTTAGTATGCCACAAGAACAATCACAAGTTTCACCCCAATCACCATCACGAAGGGGATTTGTGCTTCGCTTTAAAGAATGGAATGCCTTGGTGTTGCAGAATCACTGAACAAGTGTTGCATTGTGCCACTACTACAGTCCACCTCCTTTGAGACACCCTCCAGAGCCTTCTTAAGCATGATATTTTTTTCCCACCACTGCCACTTAAGAATATGAAAGGTCTCTGCACCTGAGAGAACATTAATTAATTAAACTGAGCTTTGAATATAATGAAAACACTTGCCTGCTAAAAATCTCCATTGCCAAAAATTATTGAAAGGGTAAGCTCTGGAAGGAATAAACATGGCATGTGCTAGAATGGGTATGCTAGAAGGAATGCCTCATTTCATTTGGCTCTGACTTAAACTTTGAAGGAAGCCAGGGGCAGTGTTCACCCACTGCAGCTCTTCATTCTCTGCTATTTCTACCTGAAAGAGAACTACTCTCAAACACCTGCCAGCTCGCTTGGTAGGAGGGGAAGAGAAAGGCTTAGCAGTCCCCTCACTGAATGTGTAGTACCAGATCAGGTCTGTTCTCTGGCTTCTTAAGAGAAGTGTTTTGGTCTAAGTCCTCTTCTGATTTAGGGTATCAGAAAACCAGATACATTCTCTATAGTCAGAACCTGTCTACAGGACCCTACCCCACAGAACTCAAAGGAAAAGCCCACCCTACCCCAGCCAAGTAGGAGGTAGAGAATGAAGAATCATCCTATTCAAGATAAACAGCACAACACAAAAATAGACCAAAAACAAAAAACCACAACCAAACAACAAAAACCCAAAAAAAGACCTCAAAACCAAAACAAAATCCCAAACCCAACTCTAAACTGAGGTATTTTCACAAGTATGAGGATGGTGTTTGTGAGTCAATGGAAAGCTTTATATACACTTCCCAGTTTTACAGGTGCTCCAGGCGTAGCTGAATGCATGCTGTCAAGCCAACTGTGCCAAGCAATGCTTCCCTCACCTGCCCATCACCCAGTGCTGTGAAAGAGTGTCAGTCCTTAAGGAAATGACCACACTCTTTCTCCTATTGATCCAAGATGACCCCATCATACTTAGGATGATTGGGAGAAGGTATTCTGCAGGTTACATGTAAGAAGCTACACAGTAGGGTTGCAGCATATTGTGTATGTTAAAAGCACCATATGTTGAAGACACACTTTAAGGCACATCAGCTGGGAAAAATAATCGTAGCTACCAGGAGAAAAAGAAAAAAAAATATTTTTTTTTTAGAAATAAGTTCTCAGTTGTTAGTATTTACAGGTCAGGATTTGTTTTTTTTTTTCTTTTCAAAAGGGTGTATCTTTAGTCCTTGGTATTTAATATGAAATTTTGTACAAGATTCCTAGGAATTACAAACACTTGGACTGTCACGAACAAAAACCCTTTGGATTTAGTTTAGTCTAGGTACAGGATAAAGCAGGTAGGATTAGCTTTAAAGGAATGGGTGAGACGCAAACACTGTTGGCCTATCAGTGCAGGGAAATAAAATGCAATCATTTGTTAGTTTGTAAGTGCAGGGGAAAAGAACATAAGTAGATGAACCTGGAAATAATGGAAAATTGAAATGGAGAATAATGGCAATAAAGCAAAGATTAGAAAATGTTCCCTCTGGCAATTTAGCTGTTTTGGAAACAGCAGGATTCCTGGTGGGAGTGTTTGTTCTTTATTCCTTGGTTTTAGTCAGATATATATTGGCATATGTGTTGCTTTTATTACTCTAAAACTTGCTGCACTATTTCAAGTGCAGTGTGATATTTTTCCTAAAGTTTCCTATTTCTTAAGAAAAGATTTTAAAGTTCTTGTGTAATCATTGAAATTATGTTCTATACATAAATATTGATATATTCTTTTTTACTCAAAGTGCCAAAGGCTACTGTTTTTAATAATGGCTTATCAAATTATATTACGTTAGAGAGCAGAAATGTAATAATATATACATTGGAACTCAGACCTCTGCATGTATATTTGATAAGGAGCCTTTTGTAAAATTACTCTTTGTTTACATTCCACTGGTACCTTAATTTAAAATTAATCAAATAAATTGACAGGTGACATCTTCTTAGTGTTCTGATTTTCTTACTTGCTAACAGGCACGAATTTCTTTGTTAGGCTGTGCTTTACTGAGAAAAGAAAATACTTAAAAATAAAATATGTTTTTAAATGAGAATTCTCTATATAAAGTATTGTGTTTAATAAAATGTTATGCCATGTTTTCAAATGGAAAATAATTTGTAAATTGCTATAAATGTATTTTGTTAAATAAGTACAGATCAATGCTACTGTGTGAGTTTATTGTGCTAACATCATGAAATAAAGATAAAATTCCTCATTGATGTTTGATAATCTCTGTGGTGAAGCAAATTCTCATTCCCCCCAAATTACTTTTCAGTATTAGGTATCTCATGATGTGTAAAAGTGGTCATCAGTGAGAAACCTCAAGACCTTGCACAGTGGTAAGAATTTATAAGAAACAGTGTCCAAACTTGTCTCTAACCAAAAAAACATTTTACAAAAACCCCCAAATGAATTTGGAACTTCAAGCCCGCATTGCTAAGCCCCTAGTGCCCCTAAACCACCTTGCTAGTGTTGGGTAGAGCTGCCAGACATGGGGAGGCCAGCTTTGGATTTGTGAATGAGAACAGGGCAGATGTCAGAGGCAAACCTGAGAGGACATGCTCTCCCAGGGGAAGAAGTTAGGATGCAAGAGTCAGCAGGCGTCATACACCCTTTGCTGGCAAACAGTGAAAAACATTATGTGTAACAGCACGGGGTCAGAAGCAGCCTTAGCTAGAAGCTACACAAGGCAGTGTGGTAAGCAAACAGCAGAGACTGTCTGCAGGCCTGTCTGAGACACCCTGCAATGGCAGCAGCAGGGCCCAGGTGCCTGGGGTGGAAGATACAGCTGTAGGTAGCTAGGGCATGCACTGACATTGCCAGTGGCATAACAAGGAGTGCAGGGAGTAGCAGAGCCCCTGCAGTGAATGGCAGAACAGCAAACTGACTCTGAGAAGCTTTCCCAAGTGTGCCTAGGCCCTTGTGTGGGCTGCTCCTTTGTAGTTGTGTGGCCTTGGAGCAGGTAACCTGCCGTGGCTGGGTGGCACTGGGCAGCTGCTGTCACTGCTGGCTCCAGCCAGGCAGTGCAGAGCTGAGCACTACAATGACACACACGTGCCATGCTCCCAGCCCAGGGTGGGCTGACATCACCTCATGTGTGGTGCAAATCTGGGTCACTCGGCAACCCCTGTCCCTTGACTTTCTTGACAATTTAAGATGGGAGCCCTCAGGCAAAAGAGAATCAAAAACCAGTATGTTGTCTCTGAAAGAAAGGGAAGTGTCTGTACAGTTGTGATACTGTTCCCTCTGTGGTGACAGAAGGTGCTTTCTTCTTGCAGCTGGGGCTGAAGACTGTCCTGACCCCACACATGAGAAGCGGATTCAGGAGAGGCCTCCCCTTCGGCCAGCAGCAGAAGCTGCTGTGGGAGTGCATTTCATGCCTTGAGAGAAGCATAAGGGGTGTGGCCCAAGGTTATGGTGTCCCACCCTCTGGGACATGTGTTGGTAGCCTGGACAAGCAACAGACAAGTGATGTCCCAGGTATGGCTCAGAGAGACCCTGTGAAGGATGCAACAGAGTAGAACAGACTAGGGTAGGATTCTGCTGAAAGCTGACATCTAATGCAAATCTGATGAGTTCTCCCCTGGGAATGGCCCCTTCCATGGATCACAAAGGGGCCTAGATAATTAGTTCAAACATTTTAAAAGGCACATCTTAAGCATCTGAATTTAGGCTACAAACAAAGTCCCCCTCTAAAGGGTATCTTTTATGTAGAGATTATATTATAAAACTTAATCTAAGACAAACTGACAAACCTTGTCATATTCTCTTAGACCATTTTGGTTACAGAGAGCTCACTGTGATGCAGACTGATGAGTAAATGTGATCATGCAAATGCGTTTTCAAAGGTATGCTTGATTAAACTGAAACTTAAATCTAGTTTGTGCTGGATTTTATAAGAGCTTCAGAGGCCTTGATATAAGAAGTCACGTAAGACAAGACTGTACCAGAATCAGTTTGGTGCAGGTTTATGAAGACCTTTTGTGTGACGGATCAGTGCACACCTAATTTGGCAGGAACATTTTAAAGGCACTAGAACCATTGTTCATAAAGTTACAAATAAAACCTTTTCACAAACCTCGCAGCACAGAATGTGGCAAACGTGGGATAAAACTTCCAAGCGTGTCCATACTCCTCATTCAAAATGAAAGTGAGGGAACTCCAGCTGCATACATGCGCATACTAACACACGCAACACAAAGTTAACATGTTCAAGCCAGAGTTTAGAAGGAGAATGCTAAACCTACAATTTAAATCAAGGAATGAATTGAGGCAAAGCCGCAAATACTCTCTCTAAAATTTTTCTGCTTTGCCTGCAGTAATCTCTTCAGGCATTCCAAATATCATTTAATTATACCTCCCATATATGAAACCTGTGATTTTGCCATAAAGGATAGTACCAATCTTCACATTCAATGGCTTTATCTGCACAGTCCTGCTTAAAAAAAAAAAAATGCTGAGAACTTCTCCAGAACTAAAGCAAGTCTGCTCAGCCCTAGAAAGCACTTCTCATGTTTGAGGAAAAAAAGAAACAAAAATTATGCCCCCTCCAAACCTCTCCAAAGTTCAGGTGTCATTCAGTGTTTTTCTACTCTATCACTTTTCCAGTGGTGCTCAGAAAGAAATGGGAGTCATGAGGATTTGTGGATATGTCAAGTCTCTGCAGCTACTAAATGATGCATAAGGAAAAGCTCTGCTCTCTCACCAAATCATTCAGAGGAGATTGGAGCATATCTGAGTGCAGTGTGATCATGCTTCTGCTCCTGCTTCAAATTGAGTTTGTGGATTACGATGTCTGTTCCTACCCTGTGCTGGGGCCAGAAGATGAGCTTTGCTAAGTAAATAACATCACACAACTGGGACCAATAGCTTTGCTCATCTTTACCTGTAAACTGCATGGCTGTGCTTTGTTAACAATACCGATATTTGAATTTTCTTTAAAACTAGCTATAGTGGTTTTTCCAACTACTATAAGCTAGGTTTATCAAAGTTCTCAGTATGCATTTTTTTACGTGTTCTGTCATGTACATGTTGATGTGATATTCTTTGCCTGAGCTACATAACTGATCTTGTGGGCCAGTCACCCTGAAATTTATTTGCTTTAGTCAAGGAGAGGCATGGATATTTACCAGAGTTCAGTCACTTTTGTCATAGAGCATCAGCAGGGGCTGAAAACTTATGGATGGTATCAGTTGCAGTCTCCTCTGTTATGTCTTGTCGTCCTGTAGCATTTAAGACAATTATCCTTGTTCTTATAAGAGAGGAGAGTTTTCACAGAAGTGATTCCACCATCCTTTATCTCCCAACAGTGATTACACACCAGCCTGGCAGGGAATAGTTGCGGGCTTTGGCCATTTCTAGGTTTTCCTTTCCTGAGAACTACTATGGGTATGATGACAAACCACTGCCTTGGTTTACTACCAGAGAATGAGCAGAAACCTGAGGAGAAGCATGCAGTTTAAATGATCAGAAGAGCTTCATATAGCACATTCTGGTTGGTAACATAAAACAAATGTACTGTGAGCTCTGTATGCCTAACAGATTGCAGACTTGTCTAACCTGCTAAACCAAGGCAGAGCATGGAAAGAGGTTTCTTAAAACTCATTTTTAATGAGATTTATGAAAGAGTTCTCCATTCACTAACTTATTTTATGATGCAAGTGGAAGAATTCAGATATAATTTAAAAAGCCCCAAAACTTATACCTTACCCAGGAAAAGAGAGTCAGGAGTAAGTTGAAGGTGCTTTAAAAAATGGAAGATTAAGCAGCACTGAAAGAACAAAATCATAATTTTTAAATCTGCATGTGATTTTTATCAAGCAGAGTAGGCAGCTAATGAGTACAATCAGGTCTTTCTTAATTCCTCTTCAGTTACTCATCAAATGAATGAAGACTGGGTCATTGTCAAACAATTAATTTCCTCCATACTTAAGATACAAAATGTGCCTAGTTCACAAAGCCCTGAGCTCTTGTCATTGATAGGGTCAGGGGAGAAACCAAAGAACTGGTGAGAGTATTTCTGACTCTGTGAAGTGATACAGAAGCTACATGGATACTTTAACATATCCAAGATCAAAATTTTTGAAAATTATAACAAGAGTAGCTAATCTAGCACTGGAGGTGCAACTAACACAACCAAAATACTTCAGAACATGGGAAGGAACATATTACCAGTCAAGCTCACCGAGTGGATTTATAGCAAGGAAGGTGAGTTGGACAATATCAGTTGTATGCCACTAGGCCATGTTAGACTGTACAAACAGTCTGTTGTTATAAAGGAAAACACATAGAGAGACACAGCAAGAGACCTGCTGCCATAGAAACAGAGGTAGCTGCTAGATATGCTGCATCATTGCTACACTGAGGAAAAACCATGGATCAGCAGTATACCACAGACTGCATCTAACTTGCTTTGTTCTATCAGAATTTAAAATCCAAAACAGATAAACAATGATCAGTTATTATTTATAATATAATGCAGATGCACCATCTTAGCATACTTTCTAACAAGACTTAATAACTAGTGGAAAACTGGAGACGAAAAACTAAAAAATTAAGGATTAAATACTGAAGCTTTGATCTGATGTTCAGAGTGCTTTACATTCTCAGAAAAATGAAAAAAGCTATAGCGCCCAATCATTCATTTCTTATCCAGACATTACTGCTATAGCAAAGAGTGCTTTATTTTTGCAGGTTTTGTTCCATTTGCTAGGAAATTAAGTTAAAAATCTGTATTTCTAATGCCATGCCATCTCTCCTGTTCCAGTTGATGGTACTTTCTTGTACATAAGGAATCTGTTGGCCAGGATCATACACTACAACAGTGCCCATTTCATCTTCTATTACATCCAGTCTTGTTCCAGCCTTGTAGAGACTTTCACCAGTCTCTTTCACCTACAGTGCAACTGCTTTACGTGGAACAATTAACATTCTAAACAAATGAAAATAAGACACTGTCTAAATCACTGCAGAAACAGGATTTTAAAGTTTACTTTTAGAAAAAATTACAATGACAACAGTTCGAGGCTGAAATGTTATTTTTCTGTAGTCAGTATCTCCTTATGCATAATTCTCTAGTAATGTGCAAATGTACTTCTGCTTTTAATTTATGGCAATATGGAGCTCTGGATTAGCCAGAGAGTTTAGCACTGATATATACCTGATATATTGAATTCTGAGCCCACCTGATTCTCACTTCTTAGAAGATTGGACTACATAAAACAAAATAGTAGTATAATAAATTACAGGCAGAGATGTAATATCTATTATGTGTATTATATTTAGGGCACAAGGATGACATTTGGTAGATGCTATAATCTCCTGCAACTGTATTAATCTTTACTGAGTGCTGCCAGTTCATGGTAGAATTCCGATGTTATCACTTTAATAGGAAAAAAATTTGTATGTTGAAAATTATTCCGTTTTTCTCTCTTCTGTGTGACAAAAATAAAGTGCTCCATTTAAATGCACTCCTACATGGTTTTCACTGCATAATGGTACTCTGTGGCAGCAGCTTGCACAGTAACTCTGCTTTCTACTAAAAAGCATGAATTGACCTTATGTAAACTGCAGTAATTGTTTCCTGCATTAATGAAAAGATCCTCCATTTTTCCAGAAGAGGAAATTCAATTGAATTAAGATGCTATTAATCCAGAAGTTCAGATATTTTCAATATTTACACATTTCTGGTACTAATACCATAGAACAACCTATGCAAGCAGAAGCTTCTGGATATGAATATCACAGATCTATCACTTAAGCATAAAGTGTTGAAAGTACTTTATGTCTTTTTAGAATATACTTTCCAAATACATATTTTTAGATGTTTTGCTGAGCATCTAGTTGATTATATTGTCTCTTCACTGAACACAACATTTAAATCTATGTCTTGTACTCCCAAGTGCCTGAAAGGAGTCTTAAGAAAAAAACACTTCCATTCAGGTTGGTCTTGTTTTTACTCCTTGAGAGTGCTTGGTATATATCAGAGTAATGAGTGTTTATTAAGAAGGTGAGACAAAAGGACAGAAGATTTGTGTATTGTATGCTGTGTCTTTTCAAACTGTGATCTACATCACCTTAAAAAAAAAAATTAAAACCTCATGGTTCTTGGGACAGTGAAGAGTCAGTTACAACAAGATCCTTTACCTATCATAGTGAATGTTAATTTCTGAAACTCTGTATGTCAGCTAACATAATCATTTAGTCTTTTCAGTATCTGAAGTCCACTGGAACCAAATGAATCTTGAGGAAATGTAGACTATCAAGATTAAATAACCTTGTATATTTGAAAACTAACAGGAAATCTTCTGGCTTCTGCTACAGCTTACAGCTCTGCCCAGGTAAGCAATCATAATGTCAAAATATAGCACACACCTGGACACGTATATGCTTGATGGGTGGATTAAATGAATTTCTAAACAATTTTTAAAAAGAGAAAGACACATTCCCTTGAAATTGCCAGAATTACTTGATAAGTGCCAGTAAGCAACCTGTTGCACTACCCTTAGTATGACTGTGTAGAATGTGGATTCAAATGGGCTGAGTGCAGCCCTGGCTGTCCTTGGTCCAGCATAAGTAGCCTGTGTGAGGCTTTGGGCTTTGAAAATTGTTAGCAGTAAGAGCCTGGGAAATTATAAACCTGGAGAAGTAGTAGTAGCAGGGTCAGGAATTCACCAGCATGGACAAGAACATGGAAAGAATATGAAGAAGAGGGTAAGACAATGAGGTATGGAAATCTTTGCTGTCTCCAGTTTCTTCCATTCTCCTTTAATGCTCTTAGAAAAGTGGAAATCCGGGTATTTTTAGATTTTATATGATCTATTACTCCTCAAGTTATAGTACCCTCCCTTCTCTTCTCACAAAAACTACAACTCCATACAATAGGTTGTGTTCACCCACTTCTTCCATTTTACCACATCATTACTTTTTTCTTAGATTGAGCATGCCCCGGGAAGTACAATCTCTTTCTGTGTTTGCCATTACACAGTGAGAAAGATTATGATAGCAAGCTCTACAGGTGGTCAAAATATGTATGTTCAAAGGTGACCCCAGAGGCCAATCCTGCCTGACACTGGTGTGCTGGCAGCCAGGACTCCAGGGAGGGTTCTGCTTCACCCAACACAAACTGCTACACCACAGCCTACTGTACTGGCAGGCTGAATCACTGGCAGCATTGTGCCCCTTTGTCTACAGAAACAAAAGCTGACTGATAAATGCTTCTAGAAGGCTGATACTTCTTCAAGGTATCTATTTTAACTGCTCTTCATTCCTTCTTTCCCTTCTAAGAGAAAGCAAAAAGATTCTGAAGGAGCAAAGTGTGAATAATGCGCAGTACCATCACATTTTGCTTTCAAACCAGGAGTGTCTTCCAAAACAGATCAAATAATCAGTGCTAACAAAACCACCAAATCAAGCAGTGGCTAATTATTAACCTACAGCAATAAACAAAAGCAGCAACATTTCATCTCTCCCCTTAGCATAAAAATTCAAAACTGTGAAATGAGAAATGTTCTAGCTGGAACCTTGTAAATGTCCTAACCCCATCTCTCACCAATTTGTCTTTCCTGCCTATCAAATCCAATTGACTGGCAGGCAATTTGTATGAGCCTTTGTACTGTGTAAGCTCCAGTAATTCCTTCTTTAAAAAGCCTTTCACTCCTGCTCACTGCAAGAGGTGAAAAAATGTGTCTGTGTGAAGCAAACAAGCAAATTTGGCAGAAACTAACCCATCAACTCCCATTAGCACTACTCACAGCTATGGCAGCTGGGATGGGCCAAGGGCCATAACTGGCAACTTTGTCATTGTTTTACTTCATCTCTCAAGAGATAGTGATGAGATCTTATTGGCCCAATTAACATCTAAGTCCCATCAGACTATTTTAGATCAGATTAAGTCGAGATTGTTTGGACAGATGAAGATACAGAGCTAGAAAATACTGAGAATGACACACTTTATGACATGAATTGGTCATTTCTTCAAGGAAGAGGAAGGATGGCTCTCTCCCCTTTTCACTAGCAACTGTGAAAATTTTGGGTTCTTTTTCATTTATAGAAGAGCACTGATTTCAGGATTGCCAGAAAATAGAAGCATCTGCTTGTAACCAAAAAAATCTTCTGAATAGGACAGGACCTTCCATTAAAATCCTAAGAGCTTTTTAGACCTTATGTCTTATTATAGCAATTATTTCAGATAAAAGGAAATTACAAAGCCTGAGGTATGGGAAGGCCTTCGTCACACCATGGAGTGCTCATATTATATAATCCATCCCCAGGAGAGAACTTGCTTGACAAATACTATAAATGGGAGCCTCTATAAGAGGATAAATAATTATTCATCTGCTGATAAATTCTGACAGATCATCTTTCATATGCAGCTTGACTGAAAGACATAATCAGAAAGTCCTTGATCTGTTAATAGGCTAATAGCACTCTAAATCCAAACTACCTTGAAAAACACTGAAAGTATTAAAATGTTATTTTACATTTTTCCCTTTTCCAGTGAATTAGTATCAATGAACTCTATGCATCATATTGATACTGTACTGAGGGTGTTGTAGTTTTTTGATATGGTTTTTATATTTTTTCACTCAATTAATGTTTACCAGAGTTATTTTCATTCCCACTAAATTCAGCCTAGGATCTCAAGGAGTGCTTTTCGTCAGGGTGGTTGGCCAATGTCTCAGATGGGCCAAAATGAATAAGCATTAGTTTCTTAAATGAATATACAAAATTTCTTATTAACTGCTACGTTTGTTCTTCAAGTCAGAGTCACTGTGGGAATTTCAAAAGGAAAAGCAGGTAATAGTGAAGGAAAAAGGAAAAATAATCTGCAACCTTCAACTATAATCTCATTATGCAATCATGGCTGGAGACTCCAAACCAAGAGTGTCACCTAGTCACATTCCCAACAGTGATGGAAGAAATTTCTAGGCAAGGCACTCAGGTAACTATACAGGCCATTAAATAGAACTTAGAAATGGAAACAGATACAATCTCCACAGCCTCTTTACTTCTGTCCAGACAATTTGCAGAGAGAGGAGGTGAGTAGTGCTGAAGAGGAATGAGAGAAGTATTACTCCTTTTCTGCCAGACCAATTATTGTATAATCACTGTGCTGCTGGGAGTTTGGGGCCTGCTGTGGTAGTAGAGTGAAAAATCAGAATAACACACCTCGAGTGCACAAAAGGATAATGGTTTTCAAAAGATTCAAAAATGCATGAATGTCTAACAACTTGTAACCTGAAAATCTTCCACTGAATCCACGGAGGGAGGTAGCAGCAAGGTAATAAAAATTTTAGCCACATAAGATGGTCACATTTTTAAAGATGTTTATAGATATTTTGTGGAACAGATTAGGGTTCAGGGTCTTCACCATTTTTGCCATGAAATGAAACATATAAAATAAAATTAAAATGAACCCTCCATGACAGATCTCTGAAGCATAATGATGCTAAAAATAAAACGTTACCAGGGAAACAGAATGGAACTGAAATTAGCAATAGGGCCTGATCTAAAGCCACTGAAATAAAATAAGAACAGGATCAAACTACACTGAAGAAAGTAAACCAAAACCAAACCAGTCCTTCAACAGCAAAAGCTTTATTCTGTTAGTATCTCTAGTGATAAACCGAAACCAAAATAAGAATCCTAGAATGGCTTTTTTCAGCTGTCTGAATGCCCTCATACAGGGGTGTGTGTTTGTGCGTGTGAACAAGACTCATTATCTCCTCAGCACCAATAGAACACAAGGGGTCCCCAGCCTGCACTGCACTGGTTTCTCCCTCAGAGTAAGAGCCCGTAAGTTGAGTCAGTTCTACATAACTAAAACTTCATCTGTTCTATCACTTATCACTTATGTTGGCAACTCTTCCCTCTGATGTTTTTTAAATCCTTCTAGAGAAAGTTAATAATTCAAGATACATTTAATTAAGAGTCTAGATACTCTAATTTCAGCATACAGACACACACATTCATAAGGTGCACAGAGTCACCTACCACAAAGTTAAAAACCTCAGAACTTCTCTATTTCTGAAAATGTTAGTCTACTGCTATAAAATGGCCAAATAGTTATTTTCAGACAGAAGAAACTACTCCAGGACTAAATGATTTACAGATAAGTACAGTGACTCCAGACTTGACATCTCCATCCTACATTTGTTAATTTTATCACCAATCTCAAGCTTATTTCCTCACTTCACCCACAACTTCACTGTGGTATTGGTATCATATATCTCTGCCACAATATCCATTCCTACTCAGTGATGGCACAAAAGCTCCCCTGTTTGTATTATTGCTCCTCAACTAAAGAAATCTTAATGCTTACATACTCCTTCAAAAGACCAGAAGATTAATTCTCACCAAAGCAAGTACCTGGCAGCTAAGCATTATTTTCTCTAAAATATTATTGATTGTTTTTTCTGAAATGGGACAGTCTCACAATATCAGTGGTAATCAGTGACTTTTAATGGCTATTCATTTTACTCATTTTTGGTTCTTGGTTCAGATTTCTATTTCCAACCCAAAGACAGCTCAATATTATTGGTAATATTAATCATTTGTTCAGAGATGTCATTGTGAGCTAAAACTTTTCAAGTTGATGCCCCAGGGTTCATAAATAAATTTGCAAACTCAAGGGTGGATACTTGACTGCAGAAAATTATAATGACCCACAGTTCACACTTTGACAGGGAAAAAAATGTATATATGTATAAATGGTGATTTTACAGGTATTTATACTCTATCAACATCAAATTAAGTTATTAAATGTCATCAGCCTGTTTTCCCTTTCATAGTTTCAACTTATTGCAGATGACTGCAGGGCATTTCCTTTGAGTGGTACCTCCCATCTGGTCCAACACATACAAGTCACATAGAAGGGTCTTAGATTACTAATTTCAAGATCTTCCCCACAACAATGCATATTTAAGACTGTAAAACATATAGCCCCTTAAAGTCTTTTAAGAATACTGTAAGCCCACGTTCTCATTAGTATATTGTTGCTAATTGCAATGCAAACTTTTATTTTTACTTTCTGTTAAGAACATTGGCTTTTTAGTAAATGATGCTATTGATCAATTTCAAAGTTTGAAGACCTGGCCTAGATTCAGCCTCTCTAAGAACAGGTCATAGAAGTAGGGCACATGTCACGCGTTGGCCCCGACATGACAGACAGTCGCCTGGTCGAATCGCGTTTCTCTCAATGTTACCTATAAATCCCGAGGAAGGCGGGAGTGGGGACTTTCTTCCGGTCCAGGGGTGGTGGCCGGGGCGCCACGGTCCCCCCGGGGGCCCCGCCGGGCCGGGCCGGACCGGGTGTCGCTGCCTTTGTCCCTTCCCGAG
>VXAC01008284.1:0-22433 GCA_013399225.1 Rhipidura dahli | reverse complement strand
AAACAGGAGCAGGAAACAGGAGCTTTTTCAGGCAGTGGTTTGTCACCACTGGTGTTTGTCCTGCCATGGCTTGGCTGTGGCTCTGTGGGAATCACTGGGGATCTCCAAAGCACCCGAGAGATCCTTTTCCAACATTCCAGGCTTCATCTTCTCCCTCCAGTCCTGGGAAGGAAGAGCTGGGAGTGTGGAGGCAGCAGCTCAGCTGAGAGAACAAACAGCCTTCAGTGGGGTGCAATGGAGGGAATCAGCAGCTGCAATCAGTTCCACACTTCTGGTGAACTTTTTGTGAACTTCTTGGAGAACTTTTTGGTGAACTTCTTGGTGAACTTTTTGGAGAACTTTTTGGAGAACTTTTTGGTGAACTTTTTGGTGAAGTTCTTGGTGAACTTTTTGGTGCATTTGCTCCAGGTGCAGCACACAGGAGGCATCCAGGATTCCCATGGAAATCCTTTGGGGTTTAGCCCAGCCCAGCTCACAGCAGCAGCAAGAAAGCCAAGCAAACGCTGCTGCTGCCACTCAGAACTGCAGGGGAGGTTTGCTGGGGGAAATGGAATTATCAGGGCTGGCTCGTGGCCAGGGAGCTGCTTGTGGCTCTGCCCTTCTCCTGCAGAAACATTCCTTTGGGGCAGTCCTTTCCCATTAAAAATGATGGGCTGTTGGAGTGCTTTATTCTGATTAGCTTGTCAGAGAAAAGGACAAAAATTTCTGGTAATGCTGATTTACAGACTGTCCCTCCCTCCTCCCAACAGTCAAGCTCCTGTAGGAGCTCCCAGCTTGAAAGCAAGATCAGTTTATTTAAATTCTTACAGTCCTGGGTTTATTTATTTCTTATCATTATTCCTCAGGGGCAAAATTTCACCCCAGAGGATGTGGCTGAATTAAATGTGCTTTGTGTGGAAATGCCTGCAAGCCAGCCCAGCTTGGAGCTTGTTTTGGGAAGGTAAACATGGGAATATCTGTGCTGGCCACTGCTTTATGGTGGCTCTTGTGCTTGTGATTTGCTCCTGGAAGTGTGGGAGATGTTTATCTGGGATGAACAACTGCTTGGGAACGGGGGAGATGCTGCCAGGATCTCCAGTTCAGATTTATCTCGAGCTCTCCGGAGCTGATGCAGGTTTGAAGTGGTTTCTTTTTGCTCAGTGCAGCTGGAAGATCAATTCTGGGCAATTTCTGCAGCCTGTCCCCTTTCTGAGGCTGTTTGGGGCTCTGATCCCAAGAAATGGTGCTTTATCCTTTGGGAAATGCCAGCCCAGGGACAGCATTCCCCAGGAGATGCTTTGCTGCAGTGGCTCCTGCACTGCCAAGGTGACCCAGAGCCTCCTGCAGCATCAGTTCTGCCCTGCCGAGGCTGCTTCCTCCAGGAGCAGGGAAATGCTGGAGAGAAATATCCCAAAACACGGGAAGGATTTGCCTGGTTGGCTCCTCCTGGAGTCAGGAGTTGCCCTGAGCAGAAAGGCTCAAAGGAGGGAGGTGTTTTCCTGCTCCCAAACACCTCAGGCCAAGGGCTGGTTCTGCATTCCCAGCCCAGAGCTGAGGGGATGTGCACATCTTGCCTCACACCCACTTTGGGTTTTTGGGTTTTTTATTTTTTGCTTTATTTTTTTTTTTTTCCCTTCTTTTCATCCCTTGGTTTGATTTTTTTCCAGAGATTCCTCAGGGAATCTTCCAGGCTCAGAGACATCCTTGCATCTCCATAACACCAACACACTTTCTAAGCATCTCCCTTTAACTTCCCCACCTGGAAGAAAGCAGCTTTAATTACCAAGTGATTAGGGAAGCTGGTGTTATTTCTCCCTTCAGTGTTTCCTCTGTGGCTCCTGCTTTGGTGATAAGAATTTGAATAATGCAGCTGACTCCATGTGGTGCTGGGGAGCTGTTTTGTCTCCAGGCAGTTCCTTTTTGACAGCCTCATGTGTTGTTTTTTTCCTCCCTCCTATTTATGGTTTATGCTCCTAGGAGCAATTCCCTGCATCCTGAATGCCACTTCCCTCCTCTCCATCCCTGTCTTTAACAGCCAGCACCTCTCTGATCATTATATTGGAATGAATCCTTCATAAATTAACCAGTTAGAGTTGGAATCTCTCCTGCTCTGCTTCTTGCACAGCTAAAAATAAAGGGAAGCTGAGACCTCGTTGCCTCTTAGTGAAAGAGGCAACATCATCTGTATTATTCATTGAGGATTAATTTAATTAAAGACCTTATAATCACAGTGTTTAAAGAGGCTCAGCCAAGTGCTGAGGTGGCTCAGGGGGTTGCTGATAAAGTCACCCTGGTCACCTCCAGGTCAAGTCTGATTTCTGTGGATCACAGCCAGAAATTCTCTGTGGGGTCAGTGGATTGTTTAAATCTGGTGGGTTTTTTTTGCATTAGGATATGCAAAATTCTCCCAGCCTCATGGGAGAATAATCTCTGTACAATCATTTAAAGTGTTACCTGAGTCCTTCACAGAATTCTCTTTTCATTTTGCCCAAACCCTCTGAGGTTGGGTCTGTTTGTAAATCAGAGGAGTGGCACCTCCTCCTCCCCTGTCAGGAGAACAACCACTTAATGGAACCACTTAATGGAACCACTTAATGGACCCACTTAATTGACCCACTTAATTGACCCACTTAATTGAACAGGTGAAGTCGAATTAGGACTGGAATTTCTGATTGGGAATCACCTTGTTCTGTGTTCAGAGACAAATGGAAAGGAGTCTTGGATCAATGTTTGTTTTTCTCCAGTGGTTCTTTACCCAGAGCAGGGTTCTCCTCCCCTGGGACTCAGTTGCTTTTGGGTGTCTTTGGTTGCTTTCATCTCCCTGGTGCAGGATTGGCAGTGCCTTTCTAGGTTAGAAAATGGAGGCAAAAACGCTGATTTCTTCATTATAAAATATTTACTGACAGAGGAGGGACCTGCTCTGGTTGGTGCCTGGGTTTACATTTCAGTCAGGAGCTTTTTTTCCAACACTGATAAGATATTAAAAAAAAAAGTTGTCAAAACCCAAAGCATACAGAAGGATTCTTTACACAAAGCATCTCTGTCCTTAGAAAAAAAATTGATTATTTCTTTTCTGAATCCAGAAGAAAATTGATTATTTCTTTTCTGAATCCAGAAGAAAATTGATTATTTCTTTTCTGAATCCAGAAAAAAAAATTATTTCTTTTCTGAATTCCCTGGTGGGAATCAGATCTCAGTTCAACCTAAGATCTCCTGCTGATCATTAAAATGAGCTACACAGCAGGAGGGTGGGGAGAGGAGGAGATTTCTCCTTTCTCTGCTGTTCCAGGATGTCCCAGGGGCTGTGCTGGAGGGAGATGGGCTGGCCTGGATTTCCTGGAAATGAGATTTGGGTACAGAAATCCTCCTGTGTGCCAGGGCTGTGATCCCAGGAGCATCCCTGGCAGTGATGGGCAGTGTTGATCACATTAAAATGGACATTTTAATATTGTCCAGGATGCAATTGGGGATCATTCCCAAGGATGGCATTGCTGTGTGCAGGTCCTTGCTGGTTGGAATGAGGAGATGGATCCTTCCAGCAGCTTTAATTCCCAATTTCCATGGGGATTCTGGGTGTTCTGCAGCCTCTCCTTCCACTGTGAGGCCCTGAATGCAGAACTCAGAGGAGTTCTGGAGGTGATGGTCACACCAAAGGAGCTTCAGAAAAGTTTTCAGGTCCTCATGAAATCCAGAAAAATCCTCTCTGCACATCCTGGGTGCCGTGGTGTGGTTGGAAAATGCCTTTTCCCATCTGCTGCTCTGCCCTAATCAGGGAATTTGGAGACAAAAGGGGCACAAGAAGCACAGGGAGGATGGAAAACCAGCAGGAATCTGGGCCTCCTCTGAAACAGTTTCTGTTCACACTGGGTGCATTTGGGGTTTAATTCAGAGATTGGTGGTGGGGCCAGGCCAGGCTGTGAATTTTCAGGAGGTTGGAGATGTTGCAGGAGGAGTTTCACCAGCTTTGGGCCGTGGTGCTGTCTGGTTCCAGCTCCTGCTTTTCATTTTCCTGCTGCTGGTTGGGAGCACAGCCTTCAAATGTGGGTGGATTTTGCAAGGGATGCTGACAACTGGTGCACTTGGGCAACTCAGGGAATGCTGCAGTGCCAGCTCCCCAAAATCCCCTCCCTGCCTGGGGTGCCTGTTTTTCCAAGAGGAGGAGGCAGGAATTGTGTGCACATCCAGGCTGCACGTGGAGCCTGAATGTCACCTGATTTTAGGTGAGTTTGGCTGGGAACCCTGCACTTCCCACCCTCCAGTTCCCGGGATAATGGCTGAATATCCACACTGGGTCAGAGCAGAAAAGCTGGTGGGAGGAATTCTGGTGTAATTCTGTTTTTTTGATTGTTTTATTATGTTTTTTTCCTGTTGGCAGCTGGTCCTGGCTGAAAGCTCCCACTCTGACACAGGCTCCCAGTGCACCGAGAGCCACACGGAGCTGCCACCACCCCTGGAGAGGACGGGAGGCATCGGAGATTCCCGACCCCCATCGTTCCAGTAAGACCCCAATTCTCCCATTTCTCCCAATTCTCCCATTTCTCCCATTTCTTTATCACATTTCCATCCCTCTCTCTTTCTCCCCCTCGTTTCCCTTGCCAGCTGTTTGTTGTTACTGGTATGAAAATGAAATATCGAGGCAATAAAAAGGGGGATGGGGATGAAAACCCCCCTGTCATTGTTAGAGTGAAATATTTATCCAAAATATCTCATTTTCCAGCCTGCTGCAGATGAGTTAAGTAGGGAGGGAGCCCAGAATGCTTTTTGCAGTGTGTGGCTGACAAGTGATGAGTGTGTTCTGTGTAATTATGGAGGGTGCAGAGCCAGCTGAACGCTGCTGCTGTCGGGAGGGGAAAATTTCCATAAGGAATAATTCCATTCCTGCTCCGTGCCCACACAGAGGCTGCCAGCTCCATCTGTGTGTGGCCAGCCTGGGAATATCTGCTCTGATGATGATTTCCTGCTCCTCATCCCAAGGGGGTATCCTTAGGACACCTGAATTTCCAGGGAGAGCCTCGGAATTTCCACGGGGAGGATTTAAAGCAGGGCTCTGTGCTCTTGGTGTGTGTTTGGAGATGTGGCCCGGATTTGCCTGTTTTCCATTGATTTTTTGGGATGGCTGTTGCCTGGAAAAGCCCTGGGTGTTGTGTGTGTGAGTCTTTGACAGATGAAGAACCTTTCAGAGGGGGTGAGAAATCCTGGGAGATGCTGAGAGTGCCTGGCAGCATCTTCCAAGGGCTGTGCTGCCCTCCTGTGTTCTGGGCTGGGCCAGGAAATAAAAAACCAGGCTTTTGTCTCCCCTGGCCTCATCCTGCAAGGTGGAGCTTTGTTTAAAAAGATCATTAGCTGGGGATCAGGCAGCAGGTTTGTGGTGCTGGAGCTGTGGATCCAAATCCCTGCTGGAGCTGCTTCCAGAGGGTTCTCCCAGTCTCTGAACAGTGCAGGGAAAATGTGGGAATGCTCAGAGCAGGGCAGGACCTTGCTCAGGTTGTGTTTTCTGCCTCTCTTCCCATTCCCAGACAAGCCACCTTCCTGCTTTCTGTCTCCTCCATCCCTTTTTCCTTCTTTTTTTGAACTCCAGTAGAGAATCTGCCTCGTGGGGAGTTTTCTTAGACTGAAACTTGTTTTCCCTTAGTGCCTTTTGGGTTCTTCTCCTGACAATTTCCCACAACATCTCAACGTTTTACAGTGGATTTTTCTGTTGTGTTTCATTTTTTTTCAGTCCAGGAGAGAATGTACTGATGACCTGAGTGTCAGAATTTCATTTTAAAGCACACCCACTCTAGATTTAAAGTGATAAAGAATCCACCATACTTGGAACTGATTTCTCTGTTAAGTTGAGCTTAACAAAATAAAAAAAAATGGTAAAATGAACCTGAATCACGACTGTAGTGCTCAGAAATGAAGGAAAATGCTGTTTCTGGGGATTTTGGGTGGTTGTGCAATGAGGGTGACTTGTACCTTCTTGGTTCCTAAATCCCTGGGATTTGATTTAAATGCCATTCAAGGTGCCAAAAATCTGTCACCTCCTTCAGTGCTGCTGGAGGCCTGACACAAATCAGTGCCAGCTGAGCTGGGTGTTGTGCAATTGTACAAACAGAAATGTTGCTGGACAACAGAGAATCCAAGGAATGGGTGGAGCAGGCAGTGCCATCCCAGGGAACCAGATCCTTATCAGAGCTGAAGTGATAACAACTCCCCGGTGATATTTCACTTCAACCCTTGATGAAATCCAAACAAAACTTCGTTTTTTTTCCCCTCCCTGCTGCGGGTTCTGAAGCTCAGCCTGCATTTTGTGCTGCCCTGCTGCTGTTTGGGGCTTGCCAAATGCACCTGGAGCTGAATTTGGAGGTGGAGGGTGAGGTGAGAGCAGTGACCTCTGAGTTCCCCTTCCCATGTGCTCTGAAAATGGAGCTGCTTTTAGTGCCCTTGGCTTTGGAGAGGGAGCAAGGCAGCTGAGGGTTATTTTTGCACCATTTTCTATGGTTTTAATCAGGTTTTATAAGGTGGAAGCCACCTGCAGGAGGCAGGTTTGGGCTCTGAGGTGGTTCAGGGTGGGAATGGTGAGCAGGAGGCAGCAGATGGTGCTGCTGCCATGGCCAGGAGTGACCCGAGGGCTGTGGCAGCATCTCCCTCTCCCCAGCTGGGCTGGGCTGAACGAGGAGTGTGAAAAAGCCAGAAAATTCAGGCAGCACTGAAAGAAATCCTCCCTGGTGTTTTAAAAAGTGCCCTCAGATGTTTTCCTGAGCACCAACCCCAATTCCCTCTTTTCCCTGCTGGGCACATCAGCACATTCCATGGATGCACAGAGAGCCTGTGGCTGGGCAGGAGCCTCTGAAATGTGGGAATAGGGCACCTAAATGGGGCAGGACGGGCTCCAGGCTGCCCCAGGAGTGGGGCACAGTTGGTTACAGTGCTGCTGGTTCGATTCCCAGCGTGGAATTGTAGGAGAAGCTCCTCAGGGATGCTCTGCTGGAGGTGAAGAATGGCCACTGCACGTGGCTGAATTCATGCCAGGTGTGAATTACAGGTACACAGGGCAGGGCAGAGTGGGAACTCTTGAACCAGCTGGGATTTGGGGGTCAGAGAGGAGGAGGAGGAGGAGTGTGAGGAGTCACTTTTCTGAGGGGGATCTTGCCCAGCAGAGCTTTGGCCCACATCAGGTTATATTTGCACTGTTACATTTGTAGTGGCTTTGGGGCAGTTTCCTCTCTTTTATCCAGTAAAATGAGCTGTGGCTCTTTCCAGCACTGGAGCAGACAGGAAGGATGGAGAAAGAGGATTTCCAAGAGCCTGGAGTGGCAGGACAAGGGGGAAAGGTTCACACGGACAGGCTGGATTTTGGGAAGAAATTCTTCTCTGTGAGGGTGCTAAGGCTCTGGAATGGATTTCCCAGAGAAGCTGGGGCTGCCCTTGGATCCCTGGAAGTGTCCAAGGCCAGGTTGGAGCAGCCTGGAATAGTGGAGAGTGTCCCTGCCCATGGCCAGGGTGGCACTGGATGATCTCAGAGGTCCCTTTTAACACAGGACATTCTGTGCACTTAATTATTGTGAGCTTTGCAAGGCTTCACCCTGCAGGGTCAGAGCTCTGAATCAAAAATGCCCCTGAGCTGCAGCTCCTGCCCTTGGCTGGCACCTCAGCACGAGCCAGGATGATCCCTTCTCCTGGCCCTGCAGGAGCCAGGCTGCTTCCCTGTGGGAATGCCCTGCACAGCTCTGCCAGTGTCAGGACGATGTGCAAGCACTCGTGGGTCTCAGGGCATCGATTTTGGGTTGGNTTTGGGTTTCTTTTCACCCCTCAGTGTTTTGGGTTGTCTTTTCACCCCTCGGGTGGTTTCTTGGGTTTGCTTTTCACCCCTCAGGTGATTTTTTGGGTTTTCTTTTCACCCTTCAGTGTTTTGGGTCGTCTTTTCACCTCTCAGGTGGTTTTTTGGGTTGGTTGTCTTTTCACCCCTCAGGTGGTTTTTTGGGATGGTTGTCTTTTCACCCCTCAGGTGGTTTTTTGGATTTTCTTTTCACCCCTCGGGTGGTTTTTTGGGTTTTCTTCCCAGCCCTTGGGTGTTTTTTGGGTTGTCTTTTCACCCCTCGGGTGTTTTTTTGGGTTTTCTTTTCACCCCTCAGGTGGTTTTTTGGGTTTTCTCCCCAGCCCTCGGGTGGTTTTTTGGGTTTTCTCCCCAGCCCTCGGGTGGTTTGGGGTGGGCACTTGGCACTGCTCAGCCTCCGAGCCCTTTTCTGGCCGCTGCACCTGCGAGCTCCCGGTTTGCTGTGACTGGGTGGAAAAAGGGGACAAAAGGGGAAAAAGGGATGGCTGCAGTGATTGTTGCTGCTTGTTCTGTGACAGCCCCAACGCTGCCAGCAGCAGGGATGGGCTGGACAACGAGACAGGAACAGAATCCGTGATCAGCCACCGGCGGGAGCGGCACCGGCGCAGGAACCGCGAGGGGCACGAGGATGGTGAGTCCTGCTTCATCCCCCCCTTCTCCCCTCATCTTCCAGAGAATCAACTCCTCCTGCACCAGCAGCAGCAGCAGAGCCTTGTGGTGTCTGCATTCCTGCCTGCTTTCATTATTTTAATGGAGTAATTTGATAATTGCTCTGAAACTCTTTGAAGCTCAGGCGTTTTTCCGAGTGGCACCGAAGCCGAGTGGCAGAGAGATTCTTTCTGACAAAGTGCACAACTTTCTGTGCATTGTGAGAAGAGGAATAGCTTGGAGAGGGCTGGCTCTTGGTTTCTCAAGGTTTGGCTCAGCCCTGGTGTTTTATGCTGGTGGAAAAGGGGCTCTGAAGATGTGTTTTTCTACCTAAATGCACCTAAAAAATGCACAGCTCCATCTCTCGCCTCTGCTCTGTTCATCAAAGTAAGTTTGGGTTTTTCAGTCGTTGCCAGACAAGAATTTCCAGACTTAATTAAGAATTAATAGGTGCCACCCATTGTGTTTAAAATGGTCCAGAATTTGGGGCCCAAGAGATACCATCACAGCCTTTATTCACAGCTCCACCCACCCAGGTATTTGCCTCCAGTTAGAACACAGGGAAGCAGATTTATTCGGAGGCTTTCTGTTCACTGAACCCTTCCAAAGTGCCACGGATCCAAAGTGAAGGAAAATCCCTCAGTGGGAGGAGCAGAGAGCTGTCTGTGCCTGATCCTGACTGCAAATTCCTTTAGGAAGTGACAGCAAGAGGCAGAAACCTCTCCCAGCGTTGTGTTAAAAACTTGCTGCAGGAAGGATGGGAAAAGGGGAGTTGTTTTAAGCATTTTTTTTTTAAATTTTTTTTTTTAAATTTAAAAAAAAAAAAATTAAATTGTTAAAAGCATTAAGCCAGTTCATGTTTTGGTGTGGATGTTGGTGTAAGAGCTGCTGTTGGTGTTTGGAATTATTTGAGCACAGGAATTTCTGCTTGGAGTGGTCTGAAACCAATTTATACATTTAGAAAGAAATGGGGTAAAATTTCTTCCTCCTGTCAAAGCCCAGGCAAGAAAATGTCACAAACATGATGATTTCTGAATTGAGGCCTTCTGCCTGCAGCAGGTGAGTTTTGTTCATGGGCATAAAGCAAGGGGAACTGCTTTAAAATCCATTATTAATGTCCATAGTGTCTCTGTGGTCATAAGAATATTTTAATTAATAATAACAACATCCAGTGCTCATAATAACAGATGAAATCCATCCATGAGTAACACATGAATAACACAACACACGTGACAACAGGAGTTGTTTTCAGTGGAAAGCAAGAATAAAATGCACAGTTCAGCTCTGTGCCACTCGAAAATACTGAAATAAGGGAAACACCCTGAGCCTGGGAGGGATTTTAAGGCCTTTTAATAACAGTGACACGGAGCCATTCTTTTCTTGCACCTTCACATCTTGTCTGGGGCACAGCTGGATGCAAAATGGGGCAGCAGCCTTAGGAAAAGGAGGATGAGGATGGGGAAAGGGCAGCAGCTGTGTCCTCTGCCCTCCTTGTGGAGCAGGAGAAATCCTCCTTTCCCTTCCCAGAGCAGGAAAAGCAGGGAGAGCGTTGGATCTGCTCCTGCAGAGACTCGTTGGAATAATGCCCCAATTGCAGCCCTGCTGGCTGGCAGAGGGCAGGGAAAATCTCTGTTAATCACAGCTTTGTGGCTGAGCTTTTCTTCCAGAGGCTCAGGAACAGCTCAGCCAGCTGGGCAATTCCCCAATTCCCTGTGTTTGTTTGGGACCAAGTGCAGGACAAAGCATCGCCCACCCTGGCAAATCCCTGGATTCCCTCGAAGGGAAAGGAGTTGTCATTCCACAGGAAAACACGAGCAGGGTGCAGCAGCCTTCAGGTGGAGTGAGGAAAAGGTGCTGAGTTAAAAACATGTACAGGTCAAACAGGCTGAGTGCTCCGAGCCCAGAGCACTGGAATTGAGAAGTTCCACCCAATTAAGGTTGGGAAAAGCCCAGGGAAGAAAAGGGCCACTAAACAAAAGGTGGTTTTTTTTTTTTCTGTGCTACTCTCCATTTCAATTTACACAAATTTTACTGGGAAACGTTGCCAGCTTTCAGTCAGAGCTTGAACTGCGGCAGGGTCCTTGCAGAGGTTTGGTTTGGAGTCTGGGTGATGGTGAATTCTGCAGTGGGTGATAATTACCGGTGTGGTACCCACAGCAGCCTGGATGTTTTCCTTCCTTGCTGCAGGATTACTCACTCCAGAAAAGCTCTTTCTGCTGGGCAATTAGACACACACAGAGGCTGTAATAAATTCTCATGGCCAGCTGGAAGGTGTGAGACACACCCGGTGATCTGACAGCGTTTTCACACCTCTTCCCATCCAAAATGTAAAGGATTTGGGGTATCTTGAAGCTTTCCCACCCATTTCCCTGAAATTCTATTCCTGTTCAAATGCTCACACAATGAATCTTCACCTGAGCTTGTATATTCTTTGATTTTCAAAATAATCCCTACAAAGAGAATGTGGTGTTGATAATAAATAAATAAAACTTTTTTTGGGAGCAGCAAGAAAATCTCGAGGAAAACTGATCTGGAAAAATTAAAAAAAATTTAAAAAAATCGGGATGCCCTTTTCTCTCTTCAAGCACCAAGAATCCTTGTTGCTTTGGGAAGTCGACAGAAGTCCTATTAAGTGAAAGTGGAGTGAGGATCTTAATTAAGGCCCTGGGAGGTGTGCCTGGCACATGTTGTGGGGACCCCCGGCTGGGAGGAACAAAGCTCCCGTGTCACTTCGGGGAGGAGGAGTGGCAAAGGGGGCTGTGGAAGCTCTAATTAGGGAGGTAATTAAGTAACAAGTGGTGCTTTTTGGATGTTGAGGAATGTTTTGTGGTTGCTGCTGGGTTTCTGACAAGTCTGCAGATGTCAGGTGGCACAGCGGTGTTTCCACACCCAGCTTTGCTCTGGGGTGAGCTTAACTCTTGTGCAGCCAGCTGGGAAATGCCTGGGCCTTGGGAAGCTGTCCCTGTGGGCAGCCTCACAGATCCCAAATGTTTGGGAAGAGGAGCTGGTGCACATTTCCCCTTTCCTGCAATGTGTGGGGTTTTTACCACGCTGAGTGCCAGGGAATCTGCAGAAGGGCTGGAAGTGGGATGGGAATGTGGAGCCCCTGTGGGATGGAGGCTGTTGGAGGTTCCAAAGAACTTCATCCCAAGGCAGGTCAGGGTACAGGGATGTGCCCAGGAAGCAGGAGTGGACAATCCCGTTGTCCATCCCTATTTAAGGAGCAGGGGCTGAGCCCTGCAGCCCACAATCCCTACTGAGGAAGTGCTAACACATTTCCTGGCAATAAATGGGAAGAACCTTTGGAAGGGCTTGGGAGGGTGTTGTTTTCCCTGCTAACTGGGAATTTGTGCCTTCCCTGTGAGCCACCCTGGCCCTGGTTCTCTGCAGGGGCACAGGAGCCTCCTCACAGCTCCCTGGAGCAGATGCTGCTCTTCCTTTCCTGCTTCCAGGGCTGGTTTGATTTGCTCTTTGATGTGCTTCTGTCCCTCAGGCAGGGCCTTGCTCTGCTGCTGATAAAAGGCAGCGAGGACACATTTCACCCTCGCAGGCTGTGCTTTATTCTCAGCTCTCTGAGGCACTGCAGGGCTTTTGGCACCCTGTCCTGCTGAACTGTGTCACCCTCTGACAAAGGGACAGGCCAGGGGGTCAGCAGGGCAGGGAGTCCCTGGTCATTAGTGAGACAGGTACTGAAGCAGAGCAGGGAATGATTCTTCTTGAGAGTTAAACGTGGTTACTTGGGAGTATTTTATGAGTAAACCCCTTGTAATCGTGGTTTGGGAAAGTACTCAGTTGCAATAATGGTTTGTTGGCCCCAAACAGTGCTGGCTGACATCAGAAAAGCTTGGAAAAAGGAGTTTTACTTGGGCAGGGAAATTGCAAAAAAAAACTTGATGGATTTAAATGTGCACCTTAATTACACAGGAAACCTTTCTTGTGAGCTCAAGGCTACCTGGGGCTGCTTGGGAGGTATAAAAACCAGATTTATTCCATGCCTTGGCTTCCTCTGTTCCTGATTGTTCTCCTGGTGCTGGAAATCTTTTAATAAACACTGAGCATCACTTGTGAAACTTTCTCTGATACTTCACTTGAAAAACAAACCTTTAATAATTAACTCTGAATAATCATCAGGTGTAAGTCCTACTGCAGGGATGTGGGAATTTCTCCTGTAGGCAGCTTTTCCCTTCTGTAATTGAAGAGCAAATCCCTGGGACCTGGGAGTTGTGAGTTTGGAGAGGCTGGTTTAAAATCTCAGCCTATCTTTGAAGCTTTGACATTGATTTCTTTACCAGGTGCTGAGCTTTTCTTGTTTCAGGGAAAGGAACACTCCTGGTAAAACAGAACTCTTGGAGATTAAGGATCTTCTAATGAAAGGTGCAGGAGGGGTTTGCTTTGCTGAGGAAAATCCCTAAAATAGCTCTGGAAAAAGAGGAGCCGCTGCTGCCTTCAAGTAAAAGGCATTCCTGGGAGGGGATTATCTGTGGGAATGTTTGTGTGTTCACAGAGCCTGGGATTGGGAGAGAATTGCTCTGAAACACCTGAACAGCCAAGGCAGAGTGAGTTTGGTGTCCTGTGCAAGGGACAGGGATGTGCAGCACAGGCCCAGGTGAAGGTGCTTTTATGGGTGAGATATTAATAAAATTCACGCAGGGATGTTGTTTTTTCAGGATTTCTGTGCTGCTGGGACTGTCCATCCCAAACTCCAGCTGCTTTTGTTTGTCCCTTCCCATTGACACAGCTTCTTGTTGGTGTCTGACACCTTCACAGTGCTTTTTCTCTGCCTGCTACTGTTTGTGGCCTGCCCAGAAACTGAGCCACGGGCAGGTGGAGAAGTCAGGGAGAGGGCAGGACAGCAGGACAGAAGCTTTTCCAGCTGCTGAGAGGGATCAGCTTCTGCAAAGAGCTCGGCTTTGGCAGGAGGCTGCTCCTGCAGAGCTGCTGGTGTGAGCTGCTCCCACAGCTCCTCCTCTGTGCTGTAACATTCCTGTATTTTGCTTTTGCAGTCCCCAGGATCAACGGGCACCCCAAGCTGGACAGGCACCGGGAGCACCCCCCTGGCTATGACAGCTCCTCCACCATGATGAGCAGTGAGCTGGAGTCCAGCAGCTTCATCGACTCCGAGGACGATGACAACACCAGCAGGTACAGCCCTGCCAGGGGCACCCAGCTGCAAAAGCCTCTTGGCCTCTTCTCATTCCATCTTCTCTTCTTTTCCCTCCCTCCCCTCCTTTATTTTTTAATTTCCCTTTTATTTCTCTTGTGATTCGAGCACATTCATCACTGCTCATCCCTGTGAGCAATCCCTGCTCAGTTCTGGGGTCACTGTCCAAACCACTGCTGCAGTTGAAAAAAGTTCTGCTCCTCTCCTTTATTTTTTAATTTCCCTTTTATTTCTTTAGTGATTCAAGCACATTGAGCAGTGCTCAGTTATGGGCTCACTGTCCAAACCACTGCTGCAGTTGAAAGTTCTGCTCCTCTCCTTTATTTTTTAATTTCCCTTTTATTTCTTTAGTGATTCGAGCACATTCAGCAGTGCTCAGTTATGGGCTCACTGTCCAAACCACTGCTGCAGTTGTAAGGAAAGTTCTGCTCCTCTCCTTTATTTTTTAATTTCCCTTTTATTTCTCTTGTGATTCGAGCACATTGAGCAGTGCTCAGTTCTGGGGTCACTGTCCAAACCACTGCTGCAGTTGAAAGTTCTGCTCCTCTCCTTTATTTTTTAATTTCCCTTTTATTTCTCTTGTGATTCGAGCACATTGAGCAGTGCTCAGTTATGGGGTCACTGTCCAAACCACTGCTGCAGTTGAAAGTTCTGCTCCTCTCCTTTATTTTTTAATTTCCCTTTTATTTCTCTTGTGATTCGAGCACATTGAGCAGTGCTCAGTTATGGGGTCACTGTCCAAACCACTGCTGCAGTTGAAAGGAAAGTTCTGCTCCTCTCCTTTTAACAGCAAGAATGGTCACATTTCAAGATCAAAGCACTGTGCAACTGCCTACCTGTTTATAAAGTGATGGTGTGAATATTAAAACAAAATACTGTCAGCATAGATCCCTAATAAGTGTGCACTTCACTGGAGCTCAATTATGAAGGAATTCCTGGGTAATTGCATAGTCTGAAACCTGGGAGCAGTTCAGGAACTCATCAAAGTTAATGCTGTTGCAAAGGCAGCCTGGGCTGCCATATATTTATGGCATATATATTTTTTTAATATTTTTATATTGATGGCTCCTTCATTATTTCTTTTCTTTCTGGGCAGACACAGAGAGTGGGAATTATTCCCTACTTGAAAAATACCTCTCATTTCAAGATATCTTTGTTTAAGCCAAAGATAACTTTGTTTTTCCTTAAGAAGCCTCTAAGCCAATACATTTCTTAAATTAAATAGAAATAGCAAAGAGTAACTACTCCTGGTGATACCAAACCCCTTGCTGTATTTACAGACGTGGTCAGCCTGTGGATCCTGGTGGATCTGTTGGGTTTTGGAGTTGGTCAGGGCTTAAAGACCTGCAGAAGAACAGCAGTTCCCCCAAATTCTGATGAAAGGCTGTGTGTTTCCAAAGGGTTGAAAGGGTGACTAAATAATTTTGTCTTGAATTAGTTTCAAGACCTTATTTTGCAGTCCCAGTGAAGTGCAAAGTGTCCCTTCACAGGGCAGGGGTTGGAAGGAGAAGAGTTTAAGGTCCCTTCCAACCCAAACCATTCTGTGATGAAGTTGCCAACACCTAGAGGTACAAAAAAAAATCATTGTACAAAACCCAGATATAAATAGATATTACAAAGATATTAAAAAATCCCCCCTCCTGGATGTTCTTCACCTGGATTTTCACGTGCATGGAGTGTTGGCAAGATCAGTCCTTACCCTGAATGCACCCTGAGCCTTCCCAAAGCCTTTAGGGCTTGGAGCCCTCCTTCCCTCCCTAAAAACTGGAGCCCACAAAAATAACAACAACAACAACAACAACAACAGCATCAACCCTGCAGCTGCCTTGGGTTTCTTGTAAATAAATTCATCATTTCCATGGCTGCCAGCTGTGCAGCAGGGCAGGATTAGCACAGGCAGGCACATCAGAGCAGAGCCCCAGCGAAATCTCTCTGTGGGAATAAAACCAAACTTCCCGAGTCTGTCCCGGGAAAAAAGGGATTCTTGGAAGCTGCTGTGGCTGCTTTTCCCTCTGGAGGCTGGGGCAGGAGATTTTGGCACAGGGAAGAGCTGCCAGGCCAGCTAGGCAGGAAGAACCACTCCAAGGAATGCTCCAAGGTATGCTGCTGTGTGGCAGGGGTGATGTTCTCAGGCACGGGAGAGATTCTGCTGCCAGGGAGAGGTTTTGTGTGGAGGCAAATCAGGCAAGGAGCAAATGGAGAAGGCTCCAGAGCTGCTGGAGGCACCAGCCTGGGGACAGAGGGGTCTGAGGGGTGAGTTTGGTGGCAGGAGCTGCTTTGTGAGGGAGGAAATCAGATGGGAAGGATGGGTTGGTGTGCTTGGGATGCTTTTCTGACTCTCTGTGTTTGGCACTGCTTCATTTTATCTCAGAGCATTCCCAGCCCAAGGAAGTTCTGTTGCATTCAGTTAAGGAATAATGTTGTGTTTTGGTGAGTTCAGCTGTTCACAGATATTCCAAGGCAGTGCAGAGTGACAGTGGGAGCACAGCAATTAATTTCCTTCCTTTTCAGGGTGGGATATAATGGAATGTTGGTGTTGTTTGCAGGTAGGATTTGGAATACAGCTTGATGTGGGGGACTTCACTGTAAAAGTCTTTTTTCTGTCTTCTCTTAGGTCTAACAGATCTGACATTTGTGGGATTATTGTCAGCAATTGCTGCTGCTCTTTGTTCAGTGTAACTAAAATAATTCACTGCAAAAAAAGATGATGTTTATTTCTCATTAAAGACATTACCATCATTTCTTTCTAAGCCATATGGATCAGCTTCCTTTAACAAATGTTTCCTTTTTCCCCCCCCTTCTTTTGGGGATTGTAGAATGGACAAAAAAAAAGATTACAATTATTATTATTGCTACTGTTGTTATTATTATTACAATATTTTAAAAAATCTGTTGTATTTATTGACCTCTGTGTTAGAAGTGCAGTGGCTGGTGCAGGGAATTAATTGCTAGTGATAACTCCAGATTTGTTTTTCATCTTTGCACTTGATTTGTCTCAAAAGCTCAAATTTACCATTTTGCCTTGCTCATCAAATTGCAATAACAGCTTTTACCCAGTATTTCTGGGGATGCTTCAGAGAGCAAAATATTCCTCATTAGAGTAGTTTGGAGCTGCTTTTTAGCATCCAGATGTTCCCAGAATATTAAGGATGCAGCCAGGATGCATTGAGGCTGTGAGTTGAGCAGAAATTACAAGGAGAGATGATGAAATGTGCCACAGCTACATGAAATTAGGTGTAAAAATGCTCCTGCAGAGCCTTCTGATCATCAGTTTTGTGCAGCCCATGTGAGAGGCTGTTTCAGCTGCAATTTTCCCCTGAAATGTTGTTTGTCCTCGTGAGCTAAACCTGAACTGGGGCTTTGCTAAGGAGCTGATTCTCCTTCCATCCTGAGACTGAGCAGAACAGCAAAAACACAACAAAGAACAGCTTCACTTCTCACCTGTTATCACCTGGTAGCAGCAGCTCAGAGATTGGCCAAAAAACTCTGGTTTTGCTGGTTTAATTTGAGAGGAAAAATGCCCTTTGGAAGAGCAGGCAGCTTCACTGGGGAGCGAGCAGCGTGCCTTGGCTTTCCTGGGATTCTCCTAAACTGGGAAGTTTTAACTGAAACCTCTGGGTGGGAAGAGGAGGAGAAGGAAATGGGAGAGGAAGCAAGAAGGGGGAGATTGTTGACAGCAAAATATAAGGAGAGGTTTTTGTGTCAATCTTTGGTGCTTTCCTGAAGAGGTGGATGCTGCAGGAGCCCCGTTTTGGGAGCCCTGGGCTGAGACCTCCTTCTCTTTCCTGGTGGAAAGTAAAACTTCCCAACCCCTCACAGGTGCTGTGTGAGCTGTTCCACCAACAAATTATCACATTTCTCATCTCTTTTGGAAAAATCCCACCTACTTGGCTCTCCAGTTCCCCTGGCTGGGAGGGGAGCAAGGAGGGTGTGAGGTTAACATGCCTGAAATAGTTGGGTGAACTCAAAGGGAATGTCAGGAGATTCCCACCCACCCTCTGAGCAGCTGCAGCATCTGCAGGGGTGATGCCTGATGGAAACGCCCTCATTTCAGGCCACAGGGGTTTCCTGTGCTCTTCAGGACACCAGGCTCCTTCTTGGAATGGCTGGGATCAGGTTTTTGAGGTGTTCTCACATTGCTGCACGTGGCTGAAGCTTGGAAGGCAGGGATGTGGAAAGTGGGGGAGAAGCCTGGCACTGTTTGTGTTGTGTAAGGTTGGATTTTTTAATCTTGGTTAATGATAGAGCATTGCTTTGTCTTTTTTTTTTTTTGCCATTCTTAACATATTAAACAGAGGAGAGATGTCTCTGGGGTGGTATTTTAATAATCTAGGCTTCGTGCCAGGCTCCTGAAATTAATTTGGGCAAATCCATTTCTGTCTCATTCCACTCTCTGTAAAATGAGGATGATTAATGCTCCAAACGCTTAAAGATCTTAAAGATTTATATGTAAAATGTGGCACATTTAGGTTCTACAAGTTTGAAGGGCCTGAAAAAAAACCAAAACCCCACAGCAAAATAAAACTAACAGAATGTGTGAAGGCAAATCATATTCACTGTTCTCCTGTCATCAGTTTCTTATTGAGTTCTTTAAATTCAAACCTTGAATTCCTGGTAACAGTAGAAGAAAATACAGCACCATGACAGGAAAATGAGCATTAAGGGTTGCACTCAGACTTGGTCCCAGAGGAAAAGGAGTGCTGAATTAATTACACTCTGTAATATGAAATTACTCATCTGATCCCTGCTGCCTTTTAGCTGGAATGGCCTCCGTGTCTGTGTGATTTTCCCCCTCCTGCTGCTGCAGGAATCAGCTCCTTCTGGCACCAAATGCAGGTGGCTGAGCCTTGCAGGGGTGACTTTTGCTCTGCTTCCCCTCAGGTTGAGCAGCTCCACGGAGCAGAGCACCTCATCCCGGCTCATCCGGAAGCACAAACGCCGGAGGAGGAAACAAAGGATGCGGCAGATCGACAGGGTAAGCTTGGCAGCAGCATCAACCAGGGAGGTGAACTGGGATTTTCGAGAAGAGCTGTTGACTCAGGAAGGGATCCAGGACAGGTCTGTGCCTGTTGAATTCACTGGGAGGGCTCCCTGTGGCTCCAGTCGGAGCTAAATCTCTGCGTTGGAAGTTCGGCGGATCCAAAGCCAAGTTCTCACCTCTCCCTTTCTCCTTTCACTGTTCAGCGATCCCATTTCTTGTCTTTTCCAACACCAGTCTGGAGGAGAAGCTCCATTATGATGTGGGCAAGGGGATGAGATGTCCTGAGCCTGCATTCTGCTGGAAGGAGAAATCTGAGTTTATAGGAAATCTCAAACCTTTCCCTTTGCCCTTTCCTTGGCAGCAGGATCAGGGTAACCCCGGGGACAGAGTCCTGATGTAACTGCTGTGCTCTCCCATAAATGTCACATTAAAGAATGAGCTGGCACACGCTTCATCCCATGATAATGTTCTAGAAGATCTTTGATAAGCACCTTTGTATTTCATTTTGGAGGCAGGGCTGTGTGTGTGTCCTCTCACTTCCTGCTGGATCATGTGCTGTTCACTCCTCCCTGTAGGGAGGAGCTGTGGGTGCAATAATTCTCCCTCCACTGGGCACTTTAGGATTGAAATGTTTGCCTGTCAGTCACAGCCAGGAAGCAGGAATGATTCATGTGAAGTGTAGTTGAGAAACCTCCATCTAGGAACGCAGCCGGTGTGTTCTGTGATCAAACCTCTGGAGAAAGTGCCGACTGCCTTCAGATTTCTTCCCCTAAAGTTTCTAAACAAAGCATAATTTCAAGGAAGACTCCATAATTTCTGGATGCCTTCCAATTGGAAACCTGTTAATCAATTCCTGATGAGTTAATCCTCAGTAGTTGTTACTCTGAGCCATTTAAAACCTTGAGGCTTTTCTCTTGTGTTTTGCAGTCGTCTTCGTTCAGCAGCATCACCGACTCCACCATGTCCCTAAACATCATCACTGTCACTCTCAACATGGGTAAGAGGACAAGCCACGCTTTTTATGTTGAATTTCAAGTGGTAGAGATGTATTTTGGGATGGCATGGGAGCCTTTGGAGCCAGGGAAGAATTCCTTGGTTTGAAAGGATGCCAGGTGAATAAAGGGAATGGCAGCTGAAAGTCCCTGCTGTGTGGATTCCTGGATTCCTAATCCAGATCTGGATAGTCCTGGGCCATTTTCACCAGCAGATCAGTGTTCCTTCCAGGGAAGGAGCAGGATGTGGAGGGATTAGGGGTAGAAGGGCACTGCAGGTTTGCATTTCTGCTGCTCAGGTGTTTCATTGGTCAGCCAGACAGAAATGTGCAGGGCTGCCAATGAATTCATCACCTTGCAGTAGCACCGAACCCTCCCTGCCTCTCTGACATGTGCAGCCAGAATAGCTCCATGTGATCAGTGCTAATTCCCAGGTGTAGACAAGTCTTTTCAGTGCTCCTCCTCTTTCTGTTTTTTTTTAATGTAACACTGTCTGAGATGAAAAAATCCTGTCTTTAGCAGCCTTTCCCTGAAGGTGCCAGGCAAATACTCCCCACGAGAGCAGCCTGCAAGCCAAACCTGTATTGAGAGATGTTTCAAAGCTGAAGCAGCCTCGCTCTTTGCTATCACTCCAACCACTTTATCTGCTTTTTTTTTTTTTTTATTCCACCCTCCCCTTTGTGTCCATAAAGAAAAGTACAACTTCCTGGGAATCAGCATCGTGGGCCAGAGCAATGACCGGGGCGACGGCGGCATCTACATCGGCTCCATCATGAAAGGAGGGGCGGTGGCAGCGGACGGGCGCATCGAGCCGGGGGACATGCTGCTGCAGGTGGGTCCCTGTCCCCAAATCCTGCTGCTGTGCTCAGCCAGCCCACCAACCCCACGGGCTTTAGCAAGCAGGGAAAAGAATTCATGGATATTCCGAGAAACGTGGCGCAGAGATCACCGAAATAGGCGATTCTTTGGGATGCGCTCGGAAAAACGGCGTTTCTGCAGCTGCTCCGAGGAATGGAAGCAGTGAGCAGGCAGATAAATTGGGGGGGGGTTAATTAAGTGATTAAAACATCTTTAACTTCGCTGCTGCAAAGCCTGACCTCTGCTTTCTGCACCCTTGGCAGGTGAACGATGTCAATTTTGAGAACATGAGCAACGACGATGCCGTTCGGGTTTTACGGGAAATAGTCTCCAAACCAGGGTGAGCACATCCCGAAACCTCTTCCTCTTCATTCTCCATGTGCAGCCCTTGGAGCTGGGAAAAACCTCAGAGAAATCAGCATTTTGATATCCATCAGCATGACTGATCTCAGCTGTGAACTGCTCAGTGTAAATGGTGGATAGGTGAGGTTGGTTCTGGCCAAAACCCAACACAAGAGGAGGAGTTGCTGCCTGGTTTCAGCAGCACTGTTTGTTTATGTGATGAGCATTTTAATACCTCAGGAGCTGATCTTCCAGCAGATTTCTCCAGCAGTGCTCATCATCTGTGCAAAACCAGGAGCATCCTGATGTGCTTCATACTGAAAATATTACAAAGCTTCACAAAACCATTCTCAGAATGGACTTGACAACTGCTGCATAGGAATAAAATTGTTTGGAATACTTCATGTGGCATTTCCAGCTGTGTAGGAAGGTTGAGAGTCCTCCTTACCTGTTTTCTTTCTTCCCAGACCTATCAGCCTAACGGTGGCCAAATGCTGGGACCCTACTCCCAGGAGTTATTTCACCATCCCCAGGGGTGAGTACACATCTGGGTTCTTTGCTGGGTTCCCGGGGAGCCTTCAAGGTCTGGAATATTCTCACCTATTTTGGCATCCAAAGATTCTACCAGCTCAGTTCTTTTATTTGTTTGCTTTTCTTTTGGGAGCCTGGGGTTCCTGAGATCCTTTTTCTGAGATTCCACTGCCCACTGAATTCCTGGGAGTTTTTTTCTCTTGGTTTCATATCTTTGAATCGAGCTCCTCACCTTTTGGGAGGTGATATTAACCTTACAACTGATAAAAGATTTAGAGATAATTATGTAAAAAAAAAAAGCCTCATTTTCTAACACGTGAACTTCTTAGAGAGAATTTAAAGCAAGTGTTTTGAAAACGTGAGGGGAGCAGCAGCAGTACACATAAAACACCTTGAAAATGATTTTCAGGTGCAGTAAAAGATGTGTTCATGTGACAAACACAGCTGCCTGCTGCTGGTGAGGGGCTGTGCTGGTGGTACTGGAACCAGTTTGTTCCCAGTCCACACAAGTGGAGAGTGGCATTGAATAAATATTTGGAATAAATGCAATGGACCGGTGCAGACTGTGGGACCTCAGGAAAACCAGAGAAACAGCAAGGGAACAAGAGAAAATCTCTCAGATCTCTCCAAATCTTGGTGTTTGCTACAAATCTGACCCAGTTTTACTGTGCCTTGGTGGTGGTGCAGACTACAGACCCTCACACCCATGAAACCCTAAAAAAAAACATTGAAATGAGAAAACAACACGACAAAACCCCTCAGATCTCCCAAAATCTTGGTGTTTGCTACAAATCTGACCCCGTTTTGCTGTCCCTTCTGACTCCATTTTTTTGTCCCTTTCTGGTGGTGCAGCCTACAGGCCCTCACACCCACAAAACCCTTAAAAAAACCATTCAAACAAGAAGAGAACCTGACAAACCCCCTCAGATCTTTAAAAATCTTGGTGTTTGCTGCAAGTCCGACCCCGTTTTCTGTGCCTTTTGTGGTGGTGCACACTACAGGACCTCACTCTTGTGAAACCCTTAGTAAAACCAGTATAACCAAAAGAAACCCCCTCAGATCTCTCAAAATCTTGGTGTTTGCTGCACCTCTGACCTGGTTTTGCTTTTCCTTTGTGGTGGT
>VXAC01008282.1:0-16603 GCA_013399225.1 Rhipidura dahli | reverse complement strand
GGGGGGGGGGGCGGGGCTGGCTGTGCCTTCGGGGGTGTTTTTGGGATCGGTGTAACCGCCGAGTGGAACGTGGTTAAATTTAAAATCCCATTGTCACTGCGAGGGTGAGGAAGATCAGGGAATCACGGAATCTTGGAATGGGTTGGGTGGGGAGGGGCCTTCAATCTCATCCAGCAGGGACATTTTCCACTGTCCCAGGCTGCTCCAAGCTCCATCCCACCTGGCCTTGGGCACTGCCAGGGATCCAGGGGCAGCCCCAGCTGCTCAGGGAATTCTGTTCCAGCCTCTCCCCACCCTCCCAGCCGGGAATTCCTTCCCATCCATCCCTGGGCTGGGTGACAAGGTGGGGATCAGGCCCTTGGAGGGCTTTTCCAGCCTCAGGGATGCCGAGGTTCTGGCTGGGTGCTGGGGTTGGTTCAGGCAGCAGCTGAGGGGCCCCATTCCACATCCCAGCCAAAAGCACCTCCCGGAGCTCTCCCGACTCCCAAACCCAGATCCCTGTGAGCGCTTCCTCCCTTTCCCCTTTTTATTCCATGGCGTGACCCTTCCCACTGCCGCTGTTCCTCCGGAGCCTCTCGTGCTCCTCCCTGTGCCGCAGACACTGAGAATTCCCGGAGCCGGCATGGAATTTCCCCCAGCGGAACATTGCTGACTCCGTGCTCAGCGCTCCGCGTGGTGAAGGAGGTGGGATTTAAATTCCTTATTCCCTCCGACCTCCCTGCCCCTGGGCAGGCTTGGAAAGCTCGGAAAAATCCACGGAGTGCTTTGCTCCAGGGACCTCAGCCAGAACAAAAGGGGATTTCTCCTTTTTTTTTTTTTTTTTTTAATTTCTTTTTATACCTGGCAGAGGTTAAGGATTTAAAAGCCGCATGGAGAACATGCCTGGAGTTGTGGCTTGATCCATGATGCCTGTGAAAGGATTCCAGATTTCCACTGCAGATGGGGTATTGGGAGGGAATTCCTGGCTGGGAAGGTGGGAAGGGGCTGGGATCGAAATCCCAGAGAAGCTGGGGCTGCCCCTGGATCCCTGGAAGTGCCCAAGGCCAGGTAGGATGGAGCTTGGAGCAGCCTGGGACAGTGGGAATGTCCCTGCCCATGGCAGGGGGGATCGGGATGGGATTTGAGATCCCTTCCCAGCGAGCCCATCCTGGAATTCCGTGGTGCTGTGTATTCCCGAGGAACGTGTTTCCAGGAGCAGAATTTAGGGAATTCCGTTCCCGGGGTGCCGGGGCTCTCCCCGAGGCTGCAGCCGGGCTCACCTGGTAATTAATTCATCAGCAGAGCTGCTTGGGCTGGGAGCTGTGCTGGGAGCGCTCCTAATTGGGAGTTAATGACTCATTAGCGCCCAGCGGATCAGCCGCAGAGCCCCGCGAACACAAACAGAGCGATCAGGGATGCTCGGAGCGGGATCCGCCATTCCAGCGGCTGCCCAGCTGCGGCTGGCGGAGTTTGGGGCGCTCCGGGGCGCTGCTGCTGCTGCTGCTGGGGACAAGAAGTGACAGGACACAGGGAATGGCTTCCCAGTGCCAGAGGGCAGCCTGGATGGATACTGGGAAGGGATTCCTGGCTGGGAGGGTGGCGAGGGGCTGGAATGGAATTCCTAGAGCAGCTGTGGCTGTCCCTGGATCCCTGGAAGTGTCCCAGGCCAGGCTGGAGCAGCCTGGGGCAGTGGAAGTGTCCCTGCCCATGAAAAAGGTGGGTTGGGATGGGATTTAAGGTCCCTTCCCACCCGAACCAGACCGGGATCCTGCGGAGCTGTGGAAGCCCCTCTGCAGCCCAGCAGGATTTTTCCTGGAAGCAAAACATTTTGCTGACATTTGGGATGGTCAGAGGCACCGAGCAGCAGGCAGAATTCCCAACATCACAAATTCCAAGCCGCTCCCGAAACCTTCAGGAAAAAAGAGGCACCGTTTTCCCAAAAAAAAGCCAGCAGAGCAGCTCCAGACTCGGAGGCTTTTCAGGGCTCCATCAGCACGCTCGGGATGGCAGCGAGGCCGGGATGTAAAATTAGCAACCCCCGCAGGCGTGTGGGGATTTGTGCAGCTCCGGCCGGGATGTGGCAGAGCCGGATCCATCCTCCTGGGAACAGCGAGCCCAGGGATGCGGGTCCTAATTAACCTTCCCTGCCCTCGGAATCGCCTCCCTCCCTCCCTGCTTCCCTCCCTCCTGCCCACGCTGCAGGAAATGATTTCCCTCGGTGCCACCCTGGGATCTGGGAGCCGCGGGCAGGGAGCAGCATCCAAAACCTCCGAGCCCTGGCTGCCTCTGCTCCAGGAAATGCCAGCCCCGTGGGATTTGGGGGTGTTCATCCCACGTGTTTTGGGGGGTTTGCTGTCCCCCGGGAGAGGTTTGAGGATGCTGCGGATGCAGGAGCAGCTTGGAGGCGTTGGGCACCTGGTGATGCCCCCGGGGGGAAAATCCAGCACGGAATTGCTGAGGGCGTGGAGATGCTGCCTGGGGAGTTTTTCCAAGGGGAAAAGGTTGTCCAGCTTTTCCAGGCTGGGGAGATCCCACTGAGCTCTCTGCTCATGGGAAAGGGAGACTGCCCCATCCCTGGGAGTGTTCCAGGCCAGGCTGGAGCAACCTGGGATGGTGGGAGCCGTCCCTGCCCGTGGGGTGGGATTTGATGTCCTTCCCAGCCCAAATCCCTCTGGGAATCTTTTCTATCTATTTCCCTATCTGCGTGTGGATTCCCCAGGAGCCTTTCCCCGCCCCAAATCCCGCCTGGCAGCCGCTCCCACGGCGCTGCCAGCCCCGATCCTCTCTTTTCCCGGGAGCCGGGCAGGGAATGTTTGCCGGCTCCTCCCGGCGCCTGCGGGGCAAGAGCTGTGCGCAGTTCGGGGGAGGCGGTGCCGGAGCTGAAATGCCCCCGGCAGGAGCTGATCCGGCCCGGGAGAGGTGGGGATGGGAGCTGGGAGGTTCGCGGTGCCAGGCGGATGGATGGATGCAGGTGAGGAGCTGGGAAATCTGCTGGAGCCCGGCCTGGGCAGGAGGAGCAGAACTGTCCCTCGGAGCAGCAGGATTGGGGTGGCCAGGGCTTGGTGCTCCCCTTTTCCAGGTGATTCCCTTTTCCAGGTGCTCCTGTGCCACAGCAGGAGGTCGCTGGCCCTGTGTCCCCTCGTTGTGGGCTCATCCCCCGGATCCATCCTGGGATACCCCTGGAACACCCGAGTGCAGCCCGTGTTCGCAGGAATTTTAAGTACTGGGATCCCCTGAGGGGATGGGGAATGAGGTCTGCATGGAATCTGGGAATATCAGAGCTGGAAACTCCCACAGGGATCCTGGATCCAGCTCCTGGCCCTGCCCAGACCCCCCAGCAACCCCACCCTGGGCATCCCTGGCAGCGCTGCCCAAACGCTCCTGGAGCTCTCGCAGCCTCGGGGCTGTGCCCATTCCCTGGGGAGCCTGGGCAGTGCCCAGCACCCTCTGGGGGAGGCAGAACCTTTCCTGAAATCCATCCCATCCCCCTCTGGCACAGCTCCAGCTGTTTCTCTCTCCCATGATCAGTTTGGAGGGGGGGTCTCTCCTTGAATTCCCTGGCCAGGCCGGGGCTGTGGGTGAGGAGCAGGAATCACGGAGCAGCTTTGTTGGGAGCAGTTGTGGGGATGAATTGATGGCCTCAGAATATTGAATAATTTAAAGATGCTCAGCAGGTCAATCCCTGGGTCAGGCCAGCAATGCTAAATCCTGAGGGGTTATTCCCAAACAGCTCCGTGCTGCCTTCTCCAAAACCATGGAGTCCCAGATGGTCTGGGTAGGAAGGGGCCTTAAATCCCATCCCATCCCACCCCTGCCACGGGCAGGGACACCTCCCACTGTCCCAGGCTGCTCCCAGCCCTGTCCAACCTCGGACACTTCCAGAGGTGGGAATCCACAGCTTCTCTGGACAGTCAGAGGTGGATCCTCCCCTCTGGATCACCCTGCCACCGACACGGATCACTTCCAGCTCGGAAAGCACCTGCTGCCTTCCTGTTCTATTGAGATCAGCCTCCCAAGGCTCTTCCTGCTCTTCCTGAGAGCCTCTTTCCATCGGCTGGCTGGGCAGGGATGCTGGGATGGAGCAGCACGGAGCCCAGGGATGCTGTGCCTGTGTGGCCCTGCTGCCCACCCCAGGGAATTGTCCCCTCTCCATCTGGGTTTCCCGTGGCAGGGAGGCGGCTCAGGTTCCCCGGGGGGCTGGCAGAGCCCTGCAGGGAGAGCTCTATTTCCGTGCTGGGACCATATGGCCGGGTGGGAGGCTGGGGGAGGGAAGGGCTGGGCTCAGCCTCCCGATGGAAGCGTTCCCGTTTGGGAGAGCAGGAATTCCTGTCCATGCCTTTTGTTTTCCCCTTTTTCTCTGGCTTCCCTCAGGGGTTGCTCTGAGGCACCTCAGGTCTCTGCCGATCTCCTGGGATTTCACAGAACATTCCTTCTCCCCGTGGCTCTTCCCCACCATTCCCAACGTTGAGCCACAGATGGATCCCCTCATTTCCAGCTGCTCTTCGGAGCCCCCACTCCATGGAAAGCAGAACCAGCTCCGTTTTTTAGGTTGGAAAACCCCTCTGAGCTCATGGAGTCCAACCATTCCCAGCAGTGCCCCGTGTCCCCAAATCCACAGGGAATCCCTCCGGGGATGGGAACAGCCAGGCCGGCATTGCCTTTTCCATGAAGGAGATTTTTCCTGGCACAGGGTGCCCAGAGCAGCTGGGGCTGCCCCTGGATCCCTGGCAGTGCCCAAGGCCAGGCTGGACACTGGGGCTGGGAGCAGCCTGGGACAGTGGGAGGTGTCCCTGCCCATGGCAGGGGTGGATTGGGATGATCCTGAATTTCTTATCCAACCCAAACCAGTCTGGGATTCTCTGTTCAGCATAAGGAATGTGCTGTCAGGAAAAATTTGGGAATACTTGAGGCCGATGGGAGCTTTGGAGAGCATCCACTGCTTCTCTCCAGGGCACGGATGGGCAATTCCAGTTTATGTCCAAGCCCCATTTTATCCATGTCCCCAGCTCCCTGGGGAATATCCCCATCCGTGGGGAGGGGATGCACTGCCTCTCCCATTCCCATCCCTCCTCCCTCCATCCCTTTCCCTCTGCTCTTCCCAGTGCATCCGAGCTGCGTGGAGCAGGGAGTGAAATCCGTGGAGCAGGGAGTGAAATCCATGGAGCAGGGAATGAAATCCGTGGAGCAGGGAATGAAATCCGTGGAGCAGGGGAATGAAATCCGTGGAGCAGGGAGTGGAATCCGTCCCTTCTGGTGCTGCTGAGTCAGTCCCGGCCGGGTGGGAGGGGAGTGATGCAAAGCCGGGAATGTGGCAGATGGCTCCGGGCGAGGAACCTGCTCCAGGGGAGGAGCTGGGAGGGCTGGGATCGGCCGTAGGGAAAGGAACGGAGCAGGGTCTGGGGTTGGGATGAAAAAAAAAAAGCCGGGAGAGGATAAAAATAGCAGGGCAGGTTCCCAGCCAGGATTAATTATTGCCTGGAATGTGTGCCGGGAGGTTGGATCCAGATAACTGCTCCTGCCTCTGCTTTTCCAAAAGGATGGAAAAGCCTGCTCAGCCCTGGAGGCTGCCAGACTTCCGTTTTTCCCTCTTTTTTTTGATACAAAAAGCGGATTTTCCTCACCTGCCAGCAGCCTGTCCCGTGCCTGGATGTGGGAGCAGGAGCAGGATGTGCTTTCCTGTGCTGCTTCCACGGGATTTTGGGAATCCTGCCGGGATTTGGGCCGAGGATGGTCCTGGCAAACAGCCAGATGAGGTGCTGAGGGTGCCAGGGAAATCTGGGGGTGTGAGGGATTGAGAAGTGCCCCGGGAGGAGGCCTGGCTGATAAGGGAAATACCTTTGGTGTCATGGATGTGTTTAAATGTCAGGAATGTTCCATGGGAACAGTGGGAATGGAGCAGGAGGTGTTCGTGGAGTGGGGATAAACAACGGGTCTGGATTGGGGAGCGGAGCAGGAGCCTGGGATTGCTCCTGAGGGTGAGGAGGAATGGAAGGTTTGGGATAAAAGCCACGTCTGAGTGACAGGAGTGATCCTGGAGCCACAGGAGCATGGAATGGTTGGGGCGGAAAGGGATCTCGGAGATCATCTCGGGTCCTTCCTGCACACTGACTCCATGTGGTAATTCCCAGGGATTAAAATTAATGGGGAATTATTGCCCCTGGATCCCTGGCAGTGCCCAAGGCCAGGTTGGATAGGGCTTGGAGCAACCTGGGACAGTGGGAGGTGTCCCTGCCCGTCCGTTGGAATGAGATGGGATTTAATGTCCTTTCCAACCCAGCTAATTCTGGGATTCTGTGGTGTTTCCATGGATTCGTGAAGGGCTTTTATGGTTGGTACCTTCAGGGCACATTTTGTGTCTCACATTTCAGGAAATGCTGGTTTTTTGTTGTTTTTTTTTAAACTAAAATGAGTTTTTATGGAAAAATTGCCTCCCCACCCTCCCAGCCAGGAATTCCTTCTCAATATCCCATCCCTCTGGCAGTGGGAAGCCATTCCCTGTGTCCTGTCCCTCCAGCCCTTGTCCCCAGTCCCCCTCCAGCTCTCCTGGAGCCCCTTCAGGCCCTGCCAGGGGCTCTGAGCTCTCCCTGGATCCTTCCCTTCTCCAGGAGAACATTCCCATGGATTGCCAGGACGTTCTGGAGCACTCTGAGCCGCCGTCCCTTTGGTCCAGGAGCAGCCCCGGGGCGGTGCTGGGAGATGCTGCTGGAGCCGGGAATGGCTCTTTTCGCTGCCGGGAGAGGGAGGTGCAGCAGCTCTGCCTGCGGAGGAGCCCTCCCGGTGGGATGAGCATTTCCCAGTCTGGCAGCTGAACTTCCATGGAAAAGCAGCGAGGGGCAGTGCAGGGGCAGGGGAAGAGCCTGGGAGCTGAAACCCCTCCCGGTGTGGGGGCTGACCCCGCTCTGTGTCCCCGTTTTTGGGGCTGGTTGCAGATCCCGGCCATCTGTCACCATTCCAGGTGGGAATACCTGGGTATCCCACCCTTCCTTGGATAAATGGGATGGACCAGCTGCTCTCCCTGTGTTTGGAGTGGAGCTGTGGCTGCCCCTGGATCCCTGGAAGTGTCCCCAGGTCAGACTGGACGGGGCTTGGAGCAGCCTGGGATGGTGGAAGGTGTCCCTGCTGTGGGAGGAGTGGGATGGGATGATGATGGGATGATCCTCAATGTCCCTTCTGACCCATCCCATTCCGGAATTCCATTAATTCCTCTGCAAGGAAGAGAGCTTTGCTGTGGGAATCCTTCTCCCTGCAGCAGCAAATCCTCCCTGGGCCCTGCAGGAGCAGGGGCTGAGCCTTGTGTGGTTTATATCAAACCCTAATCAGGCTTTACTCTTCCCCTCATAAATTGCAGCTCTGAATCAGCTCATTAATTAGAAACTCATCGGTTTTATTGCTGTGGGATTCACCTTGGGCAGGTATTACCTTTAGTACCTTGGGCAGCTGTTTTACTCGGGTGGTTTTCCAGGAAAGTTGCAGGTTTAAGGCAGATCCACCCCCAGAATGCCCAGGGAGAAGCCCCTGGCTCAGCTCCAGGAGTTTGGAGCTGCAGGGCAGGAGCTCTTCCTAAGGAAAAAGACAAAAAGAAGGAGAATTGTGCATTTTTGGCCAGAAATTCCTGCTGGAGGTTCCTCTTCCTCCCAGTCCTGGGACAACAGAGGTGCCCTTTTTGTGGCTGTCGGGATCACGTGCTGCCGAGCCCATAAATTCCCGATGAATTCCTTCTTTCGCCTGGATGGGGATGAACTTTTCCACGTTGGGAAGGACATTTGTTGTCCCTGTGCAAGCTGCATTCCCAGCAGCTGGAGGTGGAATTTCCGGAGAGGGAAAAGAGCCACAGAACCTTTGGGTGCCGGGATTGCTTCTGAGGCCTCTCCAGAAGGAGAGGGGCTGTTGGAAGCTGATTAATGATCCGTGATTAATGATCTGTGATTAATGATCCGTGATTTCCCAGGCAGTCCCGGGAATTGGATGGGATAAGTGACGGGAATCTTTTCAAGGCAGTTTATGATGAGTGCCAGGAAACAGCCGGCTCCGTCTGGATCCTTGGGAAAGCTGGAAGTGGTTGGAGGGATTGTTAGAGGTGGGAATTAGTCAAAGCATGTATTTAAGGACTTTTTCATGGCCTCCACCTGCCCCCTCATCAATCCTGGGATGTGGCTCCCCGAATCACAGGAATCACAGTGAGAGTCACGGGAACACGGAATGGCTCGGATGGGAAGGGAAATCAGGGATCATCTTCGCCTGGGTGCCAGGGACACCTCCCACTGTCCCAGGCTGCTCCAAGCCCCAATGGCCTTGGAGACTTCCAGGGATCCAGGGGCAGCCACAGCTCCTCTGGATTGCCCAGGGAAGGCAGAACAAGCATTCCCTGTTTTTGAAGCGGTGGAGAGGAGTTCTGTTGGATATTTCGGGGTGTTCCTGCTGGAATCTGGGATTGTCCTGCCTGTTCTGGTGGGATTTGTGTGCAGGCAGAGCTCTGCTGGTTCCCAGCTCGCAGAGCCTGGGGGAGGCTGAGCTGGGAGCAGGGAACAAAACGCTCCAAAACCTTTTCCTTTGACAAACGGCTGCTTAATTCCATAACAAATAATTCCACTGCAGGCAGCCCATTGGCTTCCAAGCCAGAGCTGGGAATTTATCCTGCAAATGGATATGGAGCACGTGGGGAGCTCGGGAAGGTGGGAGCAGGCCCGTGGGCTGCGGGCTCTGCGAGGGGAGAAAAGCTTGGAAAATGGAAACCCTTCCGTGCCAAGGGCAGGAATGGAAATCTGGGAGCCAGGAGAGAGATCCGTGGGCAAAACTCATGGAAAATAATCCTGGGGTGGGTGTCGGAAGGGCTGGCAGAGGTGGGGTGCACGCGACTGGTCCTGCTCTTTCTGTGGGGAAACAGGGAAATGCTGATGGATTTGGGGCTGGGAGCTTTTTAGGTGTGTTGGGAATACGGGTCCTGGTGTAGGATGGAGCCCCTCGGCTCTGGAGCCGGGCTGGGAGAGCTGGGAATGTTCCCCTGGAGAAGGGAAGGATATTCCTGCAAATGTTTATCCCTCCAGTGAGCGGATGTGGGAACGAGACAGACTCTGCTGCTCCTTTTCCCGAGATTCAGCTGATAGGTTTTTCCATGGTGACAGTGGGTGTGAAATTCCTCCTTGGAAAGCCTGCTGGGAGAGGCAGGAGCATGGAGCAGGAGGTGGGAATGGCCCTTGGGATTGCCTGGGATGGGGATGGGGCATGGAATGCCGCTGCTGGCAGGGGTGTGGGAGCAGATTGGGATGGGAACGGGAGTTTGGAGGGGGGTGGGAATGGGAATGCAGATGGATCTGGGTCTGGAGATGTGGGTGCAGAAGGGGATGAGGACGAGGATGTGGATACGGCTGTAGGTGTGGATGGGAATTTGGATGGGGCGGGGGGTGTGGATGTGGATGGGGATGTGGATTCCGACATGGAATGCCGTGTTGGATCCCTGAGGAGGTGCCAGTGGGAATCAGGGCCGAGGGGCAGCAGGAGGGGCTCTGGGCTGTGCTGCTGAAGCTGCTCCTGAGCAGCTGCAGAGCGAAGGGCGCAGCTGGGAGCAGAGCTCACTCCAGTTGCCATTTTTCCCAGAATTGCCGGTTTTTCCTAAACCCTTCCGGAATGGGATTGCTTCCACTCCACTTAATCAACAGGAGCACCTGGGCTCTGGGTGAGGATTCACTGGGAAGTACAAAATGTGTCCTGGATGAGGCTGTGAGACTGTCTGGATGTGCTCCTGCAGGTGTGAGCCCTTCCTGGCAGTGGGAGCAGCATCCAGGGCTAAAATCCTGAATTCCTGTTTTCCTCCCAAGGGATAAAGTGGGAAAGAGAGTTTTGTCTTGTGATCAGCAGCCAAACCAACACTGATCCCGTCAGCAGTAGCGTGAAGTGGGATAAACTGGAATTTTCCCGGCTGTGTGTCACATTCCATCCCACTCCCCCTCGCTGCAGCCCCGCCGTTGTTTTTCCTGTGCCTTCCCAAGTTCCTTTCCTTTTCTCCTGGCTCCCGGGCATCCTGGCGAGCCAGGCAGGGGATGTGTTTGCAGAGGTGGACGGAGCTTCCTGAAATCCAAATGTCACATTTCCACGCTTGGCAGCGTAATTCAGAGATTGCTACAGAGAGGGGCTACAAATCATAAAAATCCTAAAAAAAGCAGGAATCCTTCTGGAATTCTCCAGCAATCCAGGAGCATCATCTCCCTCTGATTGCCAAGGGGCACCAGGGTGGCCAAGTCTGGTGCTTTTCTCCATGGTGGGAGGAAGAGGAAGGGCAGTGTTGTGCCTCTTAGTCATGGTTTTATTCCCTGAGGATGTTTTGGAGCTGGATCCCAGCCTGGCAGCAATGGATCTGGGAGCAGATTGCTGGCAAGGCCTTGGAAGGGGAATAGATGTATTTTGTGGGACTGTATTTCCTGATGGGAATGTATTTCCTGATGGGCCAGAATGTGCTGATGAGGGGCTGGTTTTGTGTGCCTTCATGGGCATGAGGGAAATGCGGAATCACTTGGGAATATTTTGGGCTCTGACGAGTCCCATTTGCTGGTACAGCTCCTGCTGGTTCAGTCCCAGGGTTCTCAGGCAGCCCCGATGTCCCCTGGGCAGCAGCACCGTCACAAAGGGTCTGTGAATGTGGGTGGGAATTCCACCCCTTCTGCCGGTGTTGGCTCCTTTTCCCTTGGGAATGACGATTTAACAGCTGTGGAATCTTGAAATCTCAGAATCCTTAAGGTTGGAAAAGACCTTTAAGGTCATCAAGTCCGACCATGAAGCAGCTCCACTGCCCCACATCCACAGGGCTTTGAAATCCCTCCAGGGATGGGGATGCCACCACTGCCTTGGACAACCCTTTCCATGAAGGAATTTTCCCTAAATCCAGCTAAACCTCCCCTTGGTGCGTCACGTCCTCCAAACAAAGGCATGCCAGGGCTTTTTTAAAAACACATTTAAACCCATAAAATCCATTCAACGGGGTCGCTTAGGGGTTTCTGTGCATCCCCAGTTTCCTGGGACCGGTGGAAGCTTTTCCTCCCTTCTCCTTGCAGGGATGACATGCCAAGCCAGGACATCCTACACGGAGGACGAGGTGCTCTGGGGCCACCGCTTCTTCCCGGTGATCTCCTTGGAAGAAGGCTTCTTCAAGGTGGATTATTCCCAGTTCCACGCCACGTTCGAGGTGCCCACCCCGCCCTACAGCGTGAAGGAGCAGGAGGAGATGCTGCTCATGTCCTCGCCCCTGATCCCGCCCGCCGTCAGCAACAGCAAGGAGAGGAACAACTCCGTGGAGTGCCTGGATGGGCTCGACGAGGTGGGCACCAAGCTGCCCTCGAAACTGCAGAAAATCACCGGGAGGGACGACTTCCCAAAAAAACTGCTCAGGATGAGCTCCACCACCTCGGAGAAGGCCTACAGCATGGGGGATCTGCCCATGAAACTGCAGCGCATCAGCTCCGTGCCCGGCAACTCCGAGGAGAAGCTGGGCTCCAAGACCACGAAGATGATGTCGGATCCCATGAGCCAGTCGGTGGCTGAGCTGCCCCCCAAGCTGCAGAAGCTCTCAGGGGGCGGCGGGAGGATGGAGGGGAACCTCCCGCCCAAACTGCGCAAAATGAATTCCGACCGCTTCACATAACGCGCCCGGGGCCGCGGAGGGCAGCGGGGCCGCCGGGGGCCGGCACGGACTGCGGGAGGGATGAGGTGCTCCGGGATGGACCTGGTGCTCCGGGATGGACTCGGTGTTCCGGGATGGACTCGGTGCTCCAGGATGGACTCACTGCTCCGGGATGGACCTGGTGCTCCAGGACAGACTCGGTGCTCCAGGATGGACCTGGTGCTCCGGGATGGACTCGGTGCTCCGGGATGGACTCGCTGCTCTGGGATGGACCCGCTGCTCCGGGATGGACTCGGTGCTCCGGGATGGACTCGGTGCTCCGGGATGGACCTGGTGTTCCGGGATGGACTCGGTGCTCCAGGAGGGACTCGGTGCTCTGAGAGGAACTCGGTGCTCCGGGACGGACTCGGTGCTCCAGGACGGACTCGCTGCTCCGGGATGGATCCGGTGCTCTGGCATGGACCCGGTGCTCTGGGATGGATCCAGTGTTCCGCCTTGGACAACCCTTTCCAGGACGGACCCGGTGCTCCAGGATGGACCCGGTGCTCCGGGATGGACCCCGTGCTCCAGGAGGCGGGAGCATCCCGCGGGATTCCGAGCGAGGGCCGCGTCCTTGGCATGTCCCACCCAGCGCATGCAATAACAGTGTGCAATCTCTGCATCTCATCCGTGGCATGACCTCTCCTGTATTTATACTCTGTATCCCGAAAAAAAACGCGCAGAGGGGCCTTCCTTCCCCCGTGTTCCCGAGGGAATGGGGATGTTCAGGGTAAGTTTAACTAGAGCTGGAAAGCGTTTGGGGTTCTTTTCCCGCTGCGGGTTGTGATTTGCTCACCCATGTTGTTGCTGCATGTGGTTTGTTTTCTTTTTCCTCCAAGGAGGTGTTTTAGTTCACCCCTCACACCAAATCTGCTCGCCTTAAATCCACTGCTGGTTTCTAGTTTGCTTTCAGGTTTTTTTTTTTTTTGGGGTGTCAAAGCCACTGGGAAAAAAAACAATCTGTATTTCATCAGGCTTTGTTTAGAGAAGAAATTTGTGTTTTTAAGCCTGGGCAAAACGATCAATAAATGAGTCAAGTTCACACTTGAGGCACAATCAGTAACTTTTGAACAATCTTTGTGATGTACAATACACATGGAAGGAAATCAGCAGGACGTGCCAGGCAGGCTCCTATGCTGGGCGAGCTGCAGCCCAAAGGCAGAGCCCCAGCTGCCCCCAGCCCTCTGAGCCTGGATTTCCCTCCCACGGTGGTCCCAAGCCGGGGCTGCTCCTCGCTGCTGTTGGTGTGGTGAAGATGCAGTTGGATCAGGGGTCACCCTGGTCACCCTGAGGGTCACCCTGGGGGTGTCAGGACAAGGCAGAGGCTGTAGGAATGGTGCAGTGTTGGGCTGGTCACTCTCTGCCTGTGTTTGGGTTTCCTTTGCCTGCCTCCTTTGGGATCAAGCCAGGCTGGGCTCTGTGAGGAGGCCTTGAGGTGGTGGGAGCACCTCCCCAAGTTCCAAAGGGTTGAGGTGCCCCGGGCTGTGTTTGGGGCCTTCCCAGAGGCTCCTTCCTGCAGGAGGTTTGGGATGGATGGGGCAGTGCCATGGCCAGGCAGGACAGTCACCCCAGCAGCGGCCAGGAGCAGGGCTGGGAGTCAAACCCCTGGGATCACATCTGGGTGCTCCCCACCATGGGAGTGGGCAGAGGGGCACCCCTGGGTGGGCACCTCTGGCTCCTGGGCTGCCCTGCAGCGATGCCCTCGTTGCTGGATAATTAACAGCACAGCTGGTGGGCTTGGAGGAGGAGAATTGGGATTTTGTTACTGGTGTGGAACAAGGGCTGGGAAGCCCAGCCCTGCTGGAACCAGCTCAGCCTCATTCCCCTGGAAGTGCCAGTGTGTGACTGTCGCTGTATTCCCAAGGTTTTTGTACAAGTCCCACGCTTCCTGGCCATGGTTCATCCTGGTTTTTGGGTGGCACTGAACGCTCTAATTCTGTTCTTTTCTTATTCTATTCTAATTCTATTTTTTTTCTTAACTTATTCTTATTCTTATTCTTATTCTTATTCTTATTCTTATTCTTATTCTTATTCTTATTCTTATTCNGATCAAGCCAGGCTGGGCTCTGTGAGGAGGCCTTGAGGTGGTGGGAGCACCTCCCCAAGTTCCAAAGGGTTGAGGTGCCCCGGGCTGTGTTTGGGGCCTTCCCAGAGGCTCCTTCCTGCAGGAGGTTTGGGATGGATGGGGCAGTGCCATGGCCAGGCAGGACAGTCACCCCAGCAGCGGCCAGGAGCAGGGCTGGGAGTCAAACCCCTGGGATCACATCTGGGTGCTCCCCACCATGGGAGTGGGCAGAGGGGCACCCCTGGGTGGGCACCTCTGGCTCCTGGGCTGCCCTGCAGCGATGCCCTCGTTGCTGGATAATTAACAGCACAGCTGGTGGGCTTGGAGGAGGAGAATTGGGATTTTGTTACTGGTGTGGAACAAGGGCTGGGAAGCCCAGCCCTGCTGGAACCAGCTCAGCCTCATTCCCCTGGAAGTGCCAGTGTGTGACTGTCGCTGTATTCCCAAGGTTTTTGTACAAGTCCCACGCTTCCTGGCCATGGTTCATCCTGGTTTTTGGGTGGCACTGAACGCTCTAATTCTGTTCTTTTCTTATTCTATTCTAATTCTATTTTTTTTCTTAACTTATTCTTATTCTTATTCTTATTCTTATTCTTATTCTTATTCTTATTCTTATTCTTATTCTTATTCTTATTCTTCTGTTCTAACTCTTATTGGTTTTCTCTTATTCTATTCTAATTCTATTCTTTTTCTTTAGTCTATTATTATTCTTAACATGTAACTATTTCATTCTTTGGTCTATTCATTAGTCTGGTTTTTATTCCCGTTCTGTTCTTATTCTGTTGTACTTTATTCTCTTTTCTATCCTACTTTATTCCATTTCTCCTACTCTATTCTATTTCCTATTCCTATTCTTGATCTATTTTTATTATTATTCTCTTCTTGGTATATTCTATTTCCTATTCTTACTCTTGAGTGAGTCTTGTTCTAGTCTATATTTATTCTAATTTTTAGTCTATTCTATTCTATTCTATTCTATTCTATTCTATTCTATTCTATTCTATTCTATTCTATTCTATTTTCTAGTCTATATTTTCTATTGTCTATTCTCCATTTTATTCTATTTTCTATTCTTCTATTCTTTATTCTATATTTTCTATTCTATATTTTCTATTCTTTATTCTATTATATTCTATTCTCTATTCTATATTTTCTATTTTCTATATTCTATTCTGTTTTCTGTTCTGTATTCTCAATTGTCTATTCTCCATTTTATTCTATTTTCTACTCTATATCTTCTATTCTTCTGTTCTATTCTATTTTCTATTCTTGATTTTCTACTGTCTATTCTCCATTTTATTATATTTTCTACTCTGTATTTTCCATCTATTCTATTCTATTCTATTCTATTCTATTCTATTCTATTCTATTCTATTCTATTCTGTATTTTCTATTCTATATTTTCTATTCTCTATTCTATTCTCTATTCTATTCTATTTTCTATTCTATATTTTCACTTCTTTATTCTATTCTCTATTCTATTCTCCTCCTTTCTATTCTATTCTATTTTCTATTCTATATTTTCTGTTGTCTATTCTCTGTTCCATTCTGTTTTCCATGCCCTATCCCATTTTATTCCATTGTGTTCCCTGACTCTGGCACAGCAGCCTGGGTGCAATTTGGGGTCCCCCGTGAGCATCTCCACAACTCGAAGGGAAAATGTTCCAGTGAGAGGAGCTGGAGCTGGGAAAAGCCCTCCAAAAACCCCCTGGAAGTGGGGGAGACCCTGGAGAAGGAGCCTCCCTTAGATCCAGTTAATGCCATAAAAATACCAGGTTGGGATGAAGTGGAAAATTCCCGTCTTGAGCGGAGAACGTGCCAAGGGAAGCGAACTGAGCGGGATCCTGGCTGGGCTGCGGGGCAGGGTGGCCGTGCCTGTGGATCCATCCCTGGCAGAGGCAGAATTCCCGAGCTTTGGGCCCGGCCTGGAGGTGCCAGGGACATCCTGGAAGTGCCAGGGACATGGCTGTGACACAACCACGGGCACCAGTTGGGATTTATTTACTTGAGGGACTTCCTGGTGTTGATGTTCCACTTTTATGGTGTGCTCACTTAATTGTAATCAATTAACGAACATCTGAACCCAGCCCTGCCGCTTCTGCTCGTTGAAGAGAACTGTAATTACCAATGATTGATTGATTGATAGATGATTGATTGATTGCACAGCCGGTCTGTGTTCTCTCCTGCTGAATTCCCGCTTGGATTCTCCTGGAAACTGTAAATATTTCAGTCAAAATAAAAGAGATGATAAGAAATAAACTCATTTTTGGGCATGCGGTGTCTCCCTGGCTCAGTGGTCACGTCTGGGTCGGGCTCCACAGATTAAGGCTGCAAAGCTCGGCTTTAGCCCCAGCTTTGTTAAACTGGCCCCAGCTGGGGCGCTTTTGGGCCCCCTTTTCGTCACTCAATAAATGATCAATAATCAATAATCGCCTCTCCTCCTCTCACCTTTGGGGGGTGGGTATAAATCAGTGCTCTGAAAGGCAGCCAAAGTGAGGATGGGGTTGGGTTGAGCTGCATTCCAAGGCCTTTGGGTTGGTTTAGGAAGGGCCTTTTCCCTGTCCGTGGAAAAGTGGGAATTGCTGGCGTTGCCTTCCTGGCCCAGCACCAGGAACGGGAGCCCCGGGAGCTGTCAGAGCTCCCTCAGAGCTTCCACCGGGAATTTGAGGGGAAATTCAGTTCCAAATTGGGCTTCTGGGTGTCAGAGCAGTGCTGGGCACCGGCACTGGGGCAGCCAAATCATCGTCACAGGAATAATAGTAATAATAATAACAATAATAATAAATTAATAAATAGTAGTGCAAAATTTAGAATATAATTCATATACTATCACAGTGTAAATATGAATGTAGTAATAATAATAATACAGTAAAATGATAGTAATAGTGATAATGATGATGATAATAACA
>VXAC01008281.1:0-14566 GCA_013399225.1 Rhipidura dahli | reverse complement strand
GGTTGGGCTCTGCTTCCAGGGAACAGGGGCAGGACAAGAGGAAACAGCCCCAGGCTGTGCCAGGAGGAATTTCTTCCTGGAAAGAGTGGTCAGACATTGGAAGGGGCTGCCCAGGGAGGTGATGCAGTCACCATCCCTGGAGGCATCCAAGGAATGCCTGGACATGGCACCCAGTGACAAGGTGGGATTGGTCACAGGTTGGACTCGATGACACAGGTTTGACTTGATGACCTTGGAGGGCTTTTCCAACCTTAAAGGTTCTGGGATTCTCTGATTCTCCCACTACAGACAGTTCTTCCTTCTCCCAGTCCCTGTCTTTGCCCTTGCGACTCCAGTGGTGTGACTGGGTCACTTCCCAGTGAAGACTGAGGCACAAACGTCGCTGAGAAGCTCAGCCTTCTTCATGTCCCAGGTAAGCAGGTAAGCTGTTTCTTTCTGGAGAGGGCCCACATTTTCCCCAGTCTTCTTTTTATCACCAATGTACCTGTAGAAACTTTTCTCTTGCCCTTGATGTCCCTGGCCAGATTTAACTCGATCAGGGCTTCAGGCTTCTGAACCTGATCCCTGGCTGCTCAGACAATCCCTCTGTATTCCTCCCAGGCTGCCTGTCCTTGCTTCCACACTCTGGAGGCTTCGTCTTTGAGTTTGTTCAGGAGCTCCTTGTTCACCCTCACAGGCCTCCTGGAATTTTTGTCCTTGGGATGTGTTGCTCCTGAGCTTGGAGGTGATCCTTAAATATCAACCAGCCATCCTGGGCCCCTCTTCCCTCCAGGGCTTTATCTCATAGGACTCAACCAAGAAGATCCCTGAAGAGGCAAACTGCTTTCCAGAATCCCAGGGCTCAATGTGTGCCCTCCTGGCAGCCCTGAGGATCCTGAATCCACTATTCCATATTCCCTCAGCGCAGGCTGCCCTTGAGCTTCTCATTCCCCACCATGTCGTCCTTGTTAGTGAGCACAAGGTCCAGCACAGCTCCTCTCCTTGCAGGCTCCTCTCTCACTTGGAGAAGGAGTTTATCTTCAATGCATTCCAGAACCTCCTGGAACAACCATGCTCTGCTGTGTTGTCCCTCCAAGAGATACTGGTGTGGTTGAAGCCCCTCTTGAGGAGCAGGGTTGTGAACATGACACCGCTATTATCTGTCCAGAGATTCATCTGATGGGTGTTCCTGGTACAGACCCCCTGAAAACCATCCCCAGGTGGCTTCCTGGGCTGCACCTGGCAATGCCCAAGTCTGGGTCAGTGCTGGGTTCAGCTACCTCAGGTTTAGGTCAGACTTGATGATCTTGAGGGTCTTTTCCAACCTAAATGATCCAATGATTCTACATCTGGGACAGACCTCTGTGAAGATTTGTGCCTCACACAGAAATGCTGGGGCTGTGGTGAGTCTCCAGCACAGGAGACAGACACAGGGGCAGTCCTGGCCAAGGACTCCAAGGCACCAGGTTTGACTGATGTTGGCAACTTGCCCAGCACCATCTTTGCTTCCTATCTGTTCTGTCCAGCACTCACTGCTGCCTCTGCTCTTTGGACTTTGAAATGCCTAAAAAGTCTTCCACTGGTTCTTCCTAGGTATTTGCTTGAAGTAACAGTTTTAATTCATATACTAAATCCATGGATTTCGTATCTACTAAGCACAGCAATCCCAGAGTGTGACACCTTCCTGCCAGCCCAGGCTGCACTCAGGGATGGCCACCAGTCACCTTCACTCCTGGGGTGACAGCCAGCATTCCCAGAATTCTAGTCCTTGTCACAGACTCTTCATAGATTGTGGAGTTCAAGGATGAACAGGGCAGCAAAATCCAATCCATGCTGCAGATGATGAATCTGGACGAGGAGCAGCTCCAATAGCCTCAAGGTCCTTGGCTGTCGCCTTTGCTCCTCTTGGCACAACTTTCCCCCATCGGCACATCAAGAGGCTTCTCTTGGCTCTCAGTGATCCCTCCAACCTTGCACTGATGTTCCAAGGAAGATCCCTCTCTCCCATACTTGCTTTCACTCTGTTTTTCTGAACTGCACCAGGTGTTTTCCATCACTATATTGGACATAGCCCATTCACCTTCTTCCACCAAATCCTGGTCACAATTCTTCAAAATTTTGCAGTGAGGATTCTTCTCCCAATTTTGAATATTTTATCATCTCTACAAAAAACTCAGGCAAATGGACTACTTCATTAGGGTAAAAAGGTTCTGAGAGAAAGAAGATGGTGAATTGTAGAATGTCAGTGCTGGAATCCTCCAGTGCAATGAGAGGATAAGAGAACTCGCCTTCATTATTTTTTTTAGAGATCATTGGAAAATAGAGGGAAGAGATTTGTTAGAAGACAGTAAGTGAGCGAAGAGTATCTACCAAGTGACTGCAGCACCATACACAAGACTCAAGGTTGCCTCCATCTCCTTCCCAGTTCCCACCTCACCCTTTCAGGTGGGATGAAGTCAATGTCCTTTACAGCAGCCCAATGTCATGCTGTGTTTGGGATTTTGAGGAGACTACTGATCATACACCCATGTTTTGAGGAGTTCCCACAACATCCAGGTTTTCTCCTTCACTCGCTGTGCACCCCGCAGCAGGCTTGGGATGGACAGGAAGTTGGGGATGGACAAGAAGCTGGGAATAGACACAGCCTGGACAGTCTTCCCAGATGGATGAAAGGGATAGTCCATGTAACAGCAGGCAATGCTCAGCAAATAAGTTTTATGAAAGCAGGAGGATGGAGGGGCATTTCTGGTCACAGTGTTTATCTTCCAAGGGAATGCTGTGCACACAGAGACCCCAGAAATGGCCAATCTTCTGCCTGCTGACAGGACATGGTGACTGAATTCCTGATTTTGCTTTTTGTGCAAGCAGCTTTTGCTTGACTTGTTAAACTGCCTTTATCTCCACCCACAATTCCATCCTTCCATTTTCCCCCATCCCACAGGAGGGGAGTGATTGAGCAGGTGCGTGTCTAGGAGTTGGTCAAGGTCAATCCTGTCCCAAAACACCCATTCCATACACAGCGAGCCCATGGATACCCACAGTACCACCCTGACTTGCTTGTTCCACCACACTTCCCTCCTACTGAGCAATCTCAATCACTGCAGAGTTTATTTCCATTATTCACCTTCTCACCCACCACTGTGCATCTGGTCCATCACCTTGGTCTATGCCAAGCTCTCCCCATTCCTGGAAGTGTCCAAGGCCAGGCTGGATGAGGCTTGGAGCAATCTGGGATAGTGGAAGGTGGCCCTGCCCATGGCAAGGGGTGGAATGGGATGAGCTTTAAGGTCCCTTTACACCCCAAACCCTTCCCTGATTCTGTGATGTTTCAGAACAGGAATTTCCTTTTTCTTACCTTGTAAAAACTTCTCCTGCCTCTTCAATCCACTGGAATTTTTCACACTGTCAAAACTTACATAGTTAAGGAATATGGGACTGAGATAGTCTAAGCTCTCCAAGAAACATCCATCCTCCACTAAAACCCTATAGATAAACTGGGCACCCATGGGATAATAAATGAAAACCCTGCAGATGACAATTTGATTAAAATAAAACAAAATAAGAATAAAAATAAAAGTAAGGACAGTAACAAACAGCCTCCCATGAACACAAATCTGCATCGGAGATCTGCCAGGACTGGTGATGTTTAACATAAACATAAAAAACCAAAAACAAAACAATGACAAACTTTGCTGGCAAAAAAAGTTATTAATTGGTGGAAGGGAAACTGAAAAACTGCAGAAGGAACCTGCAAGGATCAGAGACATGAACAACAGAGGGCAAGAAAAGGTGTCCCTACACATACAACAGAGCATGGTGGGAAAATACACATGAAGTTCTATAAAAATTAGGATGTAAAGACAGTCTGAGGGCACATACCCTCCTACAAGGCAAACTAAGGTACCATCAACTGACGGTGGCAAGAGACATGTTCAAACAACAACAAATTAAAAGAAATTCATTGAGGATTGTTAAAGATACCACCCAGGGATAAAGAAGTCTTTTAGCTTCAAGAAATTATTAACAGAATTCTGTTTAAAAAAATACATCCCACCCTTCCAAAACAACCTCACAACCACATTTCCACATTGCACAGCTGGCCATGGCCTTATAAAGGCTCACAATAATGACAGAGAGAGCCATGAATCCAAACTGTCACAGGGCTTCTCCTGCCTCTGTCTTCACATCTGCAAGAGGTTTTGTATAAATATCTGCATTGTTACTGCCTAAAGTCTAATTCCCAGATCCTTTAAATAGCATTTATTAACCACTGACTGTTGACCTTTTCTAAAAATTGAGTTTTCAGGAACTCATCAAAATTCTCATGCACATGAGGAAAACAAATGAAAAAGTATCTACAACTGGACTTTGCGATTTGCATTCGGGTTCTAAGAACCAGGCCATGGAATTCGAAAGGGGAAAGTTTATTTGCTAAGACTAATACAGAACCCCCTCTATTCATCATATGGCGAATATACTGATAAAAATGCCCTTTGTCTGTGCTCTTGGATCATGTCCCAGGAAGTAGAATTTGATGGTCCAAGTCTCTTATTTCTGCCATTTAACAAAAACCTAGAGTTCTCTAAATACACACAAACTTCATCTTGTTCTTCCATCTACCAGAAATTTTCATTTAAGCAAGAGATTTCTCTTGAAATCACTGAAGAGGTGATGCACGAGTTTGGGGATCCCGAGGGCGGGAGTTTCAGCTCTGCTGCATTTCCCGACGCATTTCCTCCAGTGCCGCCTCCCGCTCCCGCAGGAGCTGCTTCAATCGCTTGATTTTTTCATCCCGTATTGTCTCATCCAGGTCCGGGGGAGCCACAGGGAAAGCATCATCCCGGAAAGAACCTTCCAGAACTGAAGTATCCTCTTCAGAAGTCACTAAAACTGAAATCCCTGGGTGGGTAGCATCGCTGTACCAGGGAAACGTGTCCTGCTCCGAGTCTCTCCCTTGGGACACTCCAATGGAGCCGGTGGGAATGCTTGGCTGTGGTGAGGCTGGTGGAGATGAAACACCCCTGTTAAGTACACTGGAACCTGAGCTGGTGATTTCTAAACTGGGACTTGTGGCTGATTTGATCGAAGATCTCCTTCTCTTGCCACTGTCCAACAACGGTGAGGATTTTATTCTCCTTTTCCTAATCAAATCCTCTTCCAGATCCACAATTATCTGCAGTGTCAGAAACAGACAAAATTCACTTTTCTTAAACCAGGCATCAGCTACTTATAATACCAAGTTCTCTAAGCACAAATTACAAGTTATTTGTTGCAAGCTTTTTAGAATTACTGCCCAGAAGAAGTTTCTTTCAGCAAAAGAACAAACATATTTCTGTATTTGATATTTTTCGAGTAAAGATTCCCAGTTAACAATTCCTGAACACTGAATTCCTTCCTTAGTCAATACTGCATGTCTGCCTTTCCTGGGCATGTCCATCATCTCCTGTGGCTGTTTAAGTTAACACTGCTGCAAGACAGAAACTTTCTAATTTGATGGGAAAATTCAGTGTAGAATTCTTCATATCTACATTTCCAAAACCTCAATCTGAGGAGTAATAACCATTATCAGATTTAATTCCTCCCAGATGTTTTATTATTGGAATCAGAATCACATCCTGGTTTGAGTTGGAAGGGACCTTAAATCCCATTCCATCCTACCCCCTGCCATGGGAAAGGACACCTTCCACAAGACCAGGTTTCTCCAGGCTCCATCCAACCTGGCCCTGGACACGTCTAACAGATGGGTTAAACGTTAATAGCAGCCAGGGATCTGCTCAATTGTTAGCACTGAATTAGTAAAACCTGAGAAAGTCTTTGACTGAGTTGAGTAGAATCACACAGAACAAAATGTGGCTGAACAGGAATACTTGGATGGATAAAATCCTTTCCGTGCATTAACATGGAAGTTCTTCCTTCCAGAAGCACCCAGCCAATGACAAAGTTTAAACCAACATTTGTAATTCGAAAGATTAGACAGATACACAAGTAAATTTGTTTTAACAAACCCATTCCTCTGCCTTTACCCACTGCCAGACAAACACAACCATCTGCAGAGGGTTAAATATAAATCAGGATACTTAAGGTCTGGCCCCTATTCCAACTAGGACCATCACCACCAGTAGGGACAGTCTTCTCCAAAGCATTTGTTGTTCAACTTTCCTCCAGAAGAACCCAAAAATGAGGAAAAAAATTCCTAGATGGTGTTCGAATATACAGAAACCTCAAACAAGTTCTCACAGAGATCCCAACAACTCCTGACTCTCCTGGTGAATCCAGAGGTGGGAGGCTCCAAACACTCCCAGCTCCATACTGACTAAACATATGCTGCTTTCTGAGTGTGATTTAGCACTGAAAAATCCCAGATACCTTTTCCTCTTTAACACATTCCTGATGATGATTCATTATTTCCACATCCAATGAGGATGAACTGCAAGAATCATTTTTCCTTTCCGAGTTGTCACTGGAACCAACCCTTTCTTCTGGATTCTCACAGAAAGCCCTTAATGGTATTCTCGTAAGGTAAACTCTCTCCTCCTTAAAGAGACCAAATTTTTTCCTTAATTCCAAGCATTGTTTCCAGTGTGGGTGCTCTTGGTGTTTGATTTGAATAACCTTTCCTGGTGAATCCATCTTTTCACATTGGATCTGAAATACAGAAACAGTGAGAGAGCCATCAATCACTCTCTCACACTCTCTACATATAAATAGATAAAAATATATTAATAATATACAAAAAATAGGTACTAGAAAGACTGGTGAACATTTATTTTGTCTGCCATTCTCCAAGAGCTGTATTTAACACAGGCAACATTTAACGCAGATAAGCCAATTTTGATAAATTATATACAAATTATCGTAGGTCTAACACTCGTTATTTAACACCCCAAGTACATTGTAGAACATCCAGAAAACATCCAGGCCAACCAGCAACCACAGAAATAAAAGAAGCAACAAGACAAGCACCTGTTCTACCCCTTCAAAGTACCAAAGAAAGAGGAGGGAAGAGCAGGCAGTGTCCTTACTCTGCAATCCAGGGGGTTGCAAATTTAGGGGCAAGAGCACCAAATTTGCTATTTCTCACCATTAAAGCAAATGCAAATGCTGTCTCTTGGCATCACACAGCACTGAAGAAAATAAATGGTATTTCAACCATTTTTCAGGTGAGGAACAATAAAAAAGCTAAGTCTTACAATCTGTTGCAATAATTAAATGTCTAAAATTTGCAAAAATACACTCGACTGACATTTCTGTTCTGCCTGGACAACACAAACGAGTTTCAGAATTCTTTTTTTCTCTGGAAACAAATTCATCCTGGCCTCTAGAGCTACTAAAAACATGACCCCCAATCCTGCGTGAGGAGTTTGTGGGATTGGAGGCTTACAAGTTTTAACATATTTCAACATTATGATCTTAAAAGAATGTCAGTGCAGCCATTAAGGATCTCAAGAGTTCCTTCTGCCTGACGTGGACCCAGGAGGGAAGGAGGTGGAACCCTCCCCACCAGGGTAGTGGAGGAAGGAAACAGGGCTCCTGCCCATGACTGCTGGAGTGAGCAGAGACTGGAGCTGACAGTACTACACCAGAATTGTCTCTGGAGGACAATTTCTGCTCTTCCAACTTACTCTCCTCTTGTGAAGATGTGAACTTGACTTTCTCTACATCACCCCTACAGCCCTAAGGTTGTGCTGTGAGCATGTGGCATCAACATCCAAGAGCCCAAACCATGAACAGCCTCCCTGGAGTTCAGTTATTGCTGATCATTTATCTCAGGAGGAAATCAAAAGCCACCTTTCCTCTACTCCTTTCTTTTCTATGCATTTCTTACTTGCACAGTGCAAAATTATTATGAAATAGGCCATTTATTGACTAGAACCAACCTTAGAGCAGCATTTCCAGGATACCTGCTTACAAAAATGTGTGAACTCATCAAGAGCCATTTTATCCACCTAAAACCAGGACCACAGAACCACTGACCAGACACTGAAGTGGCATGTTTATGATTTATTACCTTTGGCCAGTCTTCACTGACAGCACATTCCTGCTTAGCTTGAGGTAACACAGCCCCTGCTGCTCTGGGGGAATGACTCATGTCCTTGCCACTTTGCCACACACTTTCCAGCATCCCTACTGCTGGAACTGGGATTGCGCCACTGCAAGAAACGCTCTTGGGGAAGGGCAAACTCTGTCTCTGGATTACAGTGGGACCCTGCTGAGTAGCACTTGGTGTCAGCAGAGCTGCAGCTGTGGATTTTAAGTCATTTCTTAAGCCAACTGGTAATGAATTTTTGGAGACTGCACATGGTTTTGGGTCTTTCTGAGACAGCACCACTCCTTTGTTTTTTGACAACACCAGATTGACCACTTTACTGGTTATTTTATTGACCTCAGTAGAATCAATTCGCTTGGGTGTCTCCTTTTTAAGTGAAGCATCAGAAGAGGAAGATGTTTGTTCGTCAGTCTGGGCTGACAGAACATCAGAGCCTCTTTTGGTCAATAAATAGACTTTCCCATTGTACATGACCAGAGCATTATCTTTTAAAGGTGTGATTTTGGTTTGGCTTCCACCAGGACCGTTAGAACAGAGTGGCAAAATATTTGCAGGATTAACTTCTACATTCTTTGTGTCTGACAAAGTTTTCAGGATCTTGGAAGCCACATTATTTGAAGACTTTACAGGGATAAGACAAGCTGCTGAGAGCGGGGCAGTTTCTTGCACGATCCATTTCATGGGAGTTTGTTGGCACTGCTGCCCCTCAGATGTGACTGGCTCGGGAGAAGAACCAGATCCCTTTTGGGCAGATGTCACTATCACTGTCTTTGAAACTTCCGTGGCAGGTTTGGGGCAAAAGCTCTGCAAGTGTTTGGGCAGGACTTGGGAGGTTTTCACTGTGTTCACGGGTGACACATAAATCACCGTTGGCGTTTTTGTACTGTCAGCCCCTGCAGACACGTTGGTGGCTGCAGCTGCCAGGATTTTTTGCTGTACTGCAGGTGGCAAAAGAGACGCTGGGACAGATTTCACTTCTGCATCAGCTGGAATCTGGAGGTGGTGTCCGGAGGGCAGCACTGGAGACTTGACAGTCACTGGGACGGGTTTGGTGTTCACCACCATGTAGGTTGTGCTGCTCTGGTGAGAGGAGCTTGTGATGGCCACATTCTGCAAGGACACTCCATCCATGGACACACAGCTGCTCTGGCCATTGGCAGCTGCATCTGGAATCAAGCTTTCCTTTTCAGAATCTGTCCTAACACTCTCCTGCTTGTCTAATGTCCTCGTAAGAATAACCTTTCCAGGATTAGGAGGCTGGAAAATAGGTATCTTAACAGATGAAGGTGCAGCAGTATTGCCAAGCTGTGTTTTAAAATTAAGATGGACTGGGCTAGAAACATTTGCAGTAGAATTATTTGGCATGGCTGGAGACTGAACTACTGGCACAAAGCTTCCAGAAGTTTTAGAAATGGGAAGCAATTTCAGAAGGTTTTTTCCATCTGGTCCCGTTGTCTGAACAACTCGGTACATACAGCCTGCAATGCTTAACAAAGAAAAGGGAAAAGAAAGAAAAATGAAAGGCAGCGTAAGTGAACAAGCATAGATACTTTAATTCACAAGCATCAGTGAACTCTATACCCAGGGCTGAAGCAGATTAACTCCTGGAAAATGCCTGAGTTAATTTTCAGGAGCTTCCTACTGACCTACCCGGATTTCCATTTCAGACCATCTCAGACATTCTGAAAATAATGTCCAACTTCTACACCCCAGAGTCGCAAGAAATGGCATCTTTTTCAGATTAAAAGTAAGTTAAAAGACCCCAGAAAACACCTCACATTACCCTCCTCTTCTTCTCACAGGGCCTTTCATTCTGAAAATGAAACCACTACCTCCCAGTTTCCCACAGAAGCCTTATTTTTCCCTTTCCCATCTCCCTGTTACTATTCATATCCCTCCTGAGTGCTATGAACTATGAATTTCAGGAACGCTCCAGGAAAATACAGGCAGAGTAGCTGCATGGCAAGACGGAAGCAAAAACTACTTAAGCCACAACAAAGGAATTTGGAAGCAGGATGTGTTTATTTTGTGGAACAGGTGGCTCCTGTGCCTCTGTCGCACCTGCCTGGCCAATCTTGAGGCAGATACAGACCACAGAGGTGGTTCATCCTCAAAGAGATAGAAAACCCTCAAATGATACTGGGTTATAAACATTTTTGAGAACAGAAGTCTAAGTCGAGGAAGGAAAAGGCTTCAAAACCAAGGAGGAACACATGAAAATAGCACCAGGGACATCTGGCGATAAAACAGAAATTTCTTGCACATGAAGGCAAGAACTCACCAAGAGACAGACAGATCTTGTCAAAACACAAGTTAGTTGTGACTTGACTGCTCCAAATGCCAAGATTTTTTGAGTCCATGGCAGGACAAAGAACCTTTCACACTCCAGGGGAATTTGCCCAATGCAGGCTCTTCTGCAAAGAACCCCGGGACTCTGAGCAGAACAATCTACTGCCCAAAGCACTGCAGAGACACTTGAGGGCAAACAGAGCTGCCCTCACTGAGAAAGAAGAGACCAAATCACTGGAAGTTGTGACACTAGATCCAGAGCAATTAAAAAGCAGAGCTGTCAACTCCACCTGGAGTCACCAGGAGCACCAAGTCCATCCCACTGACTTCCTATGTCAATAAATGCCTTGAAACCATGGACATGGGAGTAGCTCCCAGTCCCATCCCGATGACATCAGTGCTGTGTTCTGCTTTCTGTCAGGTAGCTTGGAAACGGGCATTTTTTCTGTCTTTTTGGGCTTCTGACTCAGCTTGGAGCAGTGCCTGGGAGAGCTCAGTCCTGTGTCCCACCACTGTGTCTGCTCAGGAGTCAGCCAACCTTTGCCTTTTCCCATCAGGTGGGAAGTCACAGGAATGCTCTTCACTCCCAAACCTGGGCAGTTCCTGCTGGGAGTCACGTTCCCCTGGGGGCTGACACAAACACTCCACTACTGTCTGCCCAACACACAAAGCCATCAGACACGCAGAGCTTTCCTTGCTGTGACCTTGGAATTAACTCCCACACCCAGTGTTTTGGTACAGTGCCTCATTTCTGGGCACAATGTGTGAAAATGGAGATTTTTACATGAGATATCAGTGCAGTGGGCAGGAAATTCTGCAGTATTTTTGTTTTTAAGGTACTGAAAATTAAAATATGGGCATTATATCACATGGTTCCTAATGAAAGCTGTCACAGGAGGGCTTATGAGCAAAATGGAGTTGGATGTTTTGGAATCAGAAACAAGAGTTGAGATGGACTAGTACTGACAGGCAACAATCTGACAGAAAATAGTTTTGCTTAAACAAAGAGGAAGTAGAAATATTTGTGTGTTTGAACATAATTATAGCAAAAAAATACTTCTGGAGCACTTTAAATCTCACAGCACTACTGACAACGCGAATCAGGAACAGCAGCAGCTCCTGGACAACACTTTGTGTCTGGTTGGTGCTTTGAATCTCTCAACACTTCTTTAATAACTCCATAATCTACAGCCTCAACTTTGCTTTTCTATATATAAGAAGTAAAGGCAAATTCAGAAAAAATTTTTCAGCAAGTCCCACAAATGTGGAACTGCTGGACAGAGAAACAGGCACTTACCTGCACCCCAACTAACTATAGCTGCAAATTGGTACCAAGGGGCAGAAGAAACCTCCAAAGAGGCTCGTTCCTCCACCTGTCAAAGCAAGGGGACACTTCTAACTTTTGGGCAAGAGGAGGGGGAGCAGATCAGAGGGAAAGGAAGCAAGAAAAACAGGGAGAGATGAGCTGAAGATATATTTGCATCAATATTTTCCTCTGTTTCCTCAGTTTCCAGCGCTCAAGTCCTTGTTCCCACCTGGAATCGCCATTCACCTCCAGCTCAACAGACTTAAAAACTGGTTTTGACTACTGGTTTTGACTACTTTAAAGTAGATTAGGGGAAAAGCACCAGTAAAAAATCTCATTTGCCTGAATTTCAGATCATTCTGCTTTCCATGATTACAGAAGGCAACTATAGCTTTTTATCTCCATGAAAAAGTGAAAGACACCCCAAAATCATAATTTTCTGGGAAATAACATTCTTTAACTTGAAACTAATATCAGATATTTACATGCTGGGAGAATGACAAAAAGCTAAAGGATAGGCAAGAGAGAAGGAGAAGTCCAATGGGATACCAAGAAGTGGAATTCGCACAGATTTACTCAAACATCTATGACAGGAGAGAAAGGATCACTGCAATGTTTTCGGGGCTCTAAGTTGAAAATGCTTCATTTTAACAATTTCACATCATAATGCTTTTCCCAGGTGATACAAAGAAATAACCACCAGGAAGTTTCATGTTACCAGAATAAAATAAAGCACTGTCTCCACACACTTTTGAGTGATGAAGAGGAGAGTTAGAAGTTTTTTTACTTCAGTCTTCAGGTCACTGCTCTTTGAATTAATGAATCTTTAAGAATCTCTTAAGCAGAATGAAAAAAACTCCCTCAGTATCCCGTTTTTAGGGTGTCAGATTAATTTGGTTAAAGAACAGGTTAATTTCTTTTCCTTAAAAAAAAAAAAAAATAGGAAATCTGTATCATGCCAGGTTGTCCTTGGGAATTTCTCTCATAGTTACTGAAGTAGAGCTTCCTTTCTCCTCTTCATCCTCCTTCACTTCCCAACCCCATAAGAATAAACCTCCTCAAATCTCATATATGAACACTCAGAAATAATTGTGTTGTTACGATACTTTAGAAAGGCCTAAGGTAGATCCATGAACAAAACTTGAGAGAAATAAGTTAATGGAAGAACAAAAAAATGATGGACTGGTAGAAATCTTATTTAACATCACCAGAGAAATGATCAAATTCAATAAAAACAACCAAATAAAACTCCATGGGATGTGTCACAGAGAGATCTGTCAACCAGATAACATTTTTTTAACCCAAAAAGGAGATTTCTTTTAGTGAACAGTCTGTGTGTGGCAACACCGACACCTCCCTATGGATGTGGCATTAAGGAAGGCAGGAAAGCAGAGAGAACAGAAAGAAACCGGGAGATTTAATTCTTCTGCCAGGAAGTGACAAAGTAACAATTTATTGCCAATTGGAAATGTGCATCCAGGGACAAAGTAAAATTAATTGATAGTTGTTGATATATATTTATTTTAGATAGCTGCATTCATTCCATGGATTATCTGAAAATTGTAATAAAATAATAATAGTAACGATAATACTAAATATATAGTAACATATAATCTAGATTATATACAATGATCATCATTATTATCATTATCATCATCTAAAGGAAATCAAGAAATTGATATTGAATTTGGAGGAATCCTGACCAGAATTTCAATTCAAGCCATCTCTAATGACCTGAGGTCAATAACAGCAGAAAAACCACTTTCTGTTTGACAGTAATTGTTTCTAGGAACCCTTTCATCCACCGTGGACTATTCCCTGGAGTACAGATAATTGAGGATGTGCAAACTGCCAGGAAATCCTCCCTGTCCTCTATTATGAACCACAGCTCTCCTGATCCATGACCAGATCCTCCTCCAGCCACAAAAACTCTGGTAGAATCTGCAACCATCAAAAACACCCAGTGTAGATCCCACAGCAGCCCCGGGAATCAGAAATCACCCAAAACTCATTCCTGAACACACAGAGCACCCTGACAGACAAGGAAAGGCAACAGGAACCAAACCATGGCTGGAGTTGCTGGGCCTGCTGAGCTCCCCAGCATAAATCAGGGATGGAACCACGGCGAGCTGGGCAGCCTGGAGAATTCCCTGGGTACGATTCCAGCCAGAATAACCCAGCACAGCCACATCTACGTGGTATGACCATACTGAGGGGCCTGATCAGTAAAACTGCCCCAGAGAGTCCAAGGATGGGAACAGAGCTGAGGAAGGGGCTGCAGGCCCAGGAGCGGCTGAGGGAGCTGGGGAGGCTCAGCCTGGAGCAAAGGAGGCTCAGGGGGGACCTTGTGGCTCTGCACAACTCCCTGACAGGAGGGGGCAGCTGGGGGGGTCAGGCTCTGCTGCCAGGGAACAAGGGACAGGAGGAGAAGAAATGGCCTCAGGCTATGCCAGAGTAGGCTCAGGTTGGATATTGAGGAAAATTTCTTCTGGAAAAGGGTGGCCAAGCACTGGCAAAGGCTTCCCAGGGCAGACATGGAGTCACCATCTGTGTTCAAAAATGAGTGGATGTGGCACGGGTTAGTGGTGAACACGGCAGTGCTGGGGGAATGGTTGAACTCACTGATCTTTAAGAGCTTTTCCAACTGAAATAATTCCATGACTGTGGAAGGTTCAGTTCCTCTCATATCCCCACTCCCCATTTCCCGGCTGCCTCCAGCACATCCAATCCTCACCGCGATGTGGCCGCAGTGACAACAAACTCCAAGAGCCCCTGACAGCAAAACGCAACCAAAACGCAACCAAAACGCAACCAAAACACACCAAAACAAAACCAAAACACAAGCGGCGTCGAGTCGGAGACGGCACCGCACGTGAGACGGGGCTGGATCCGCCCCCAGCCCGCTCCGCACTGCCTGGGATGGGAAAGGAGAGGAAAGGAGAGGA